>JAKOOJ010000005.1:105050080-105202580 GCA_022577455.1 Arizona elegans
CATGGAAGAGATAAATTGGAAAACTTCTTAGTATATTTGAACAGCCTCCATCCCAAAATAAAGTTCACCATGGAGATAGAATCAGAAAACCAGTTACCTTTCCTCGATGTATTAATTTATAAAAAATCTGATGGCACCTTAGGACATACCATCTATCAAAAGAAGACACATACGAACCACTATCTCAACGCCAAATCACACCACCATCCAGCACAAATAAACTCTGTTGCCAAAACATTAACCACAAGAACTAAACGTCTGGCTGATGAAGCACATTTACAAACAGAATTATATACACTACCTAATGTACTGACATCAAATGGGTTCTGTAGAAATAAAGTCATCAATATGATCAAACATACAACACCAAGACAGAATAAAAAACAACAAGAGGAACAAAACAATGGGAAAGCCATCTTGCCCTATATAAGGGGAACAACAGATAAAATTAGCAAAGTACTACATAAACACAACATCAAAACCATATTTTGCACAGATAGAAAGATATCGTCCATTCTGAGAAACCCTAAAGACAAAATAGAATTAGAAGATCAAGGCATATACGAAATCCCGTGTGCTTCCTGCCCATCAACATACATTGGACAGACCAACAGAAGAATGAGTGTGTGCATCAAGGAACACAAAAACTCAATACAAAAACAAGAACACACATCATCATTAGTTCAACATATAAATACAACAGGACACAATATTAATTTTAATAACACAAAAAGAGTTGCAAAAATAGAACATCTCAATGGCAGGATAATCAGAGAAGCAATTGAAATAGAAAAAAGACCATATTGAATGAATAAACGGGATGACACTTCACGTCTGCCTACTATTTGGAAACCTGCTCTCATAGATAGATGAATCTTAATGCCAAATATAAAACATAGACCAAACATTAATCAAAAAACAAATCCCAACCAAATCATATTCAAACCAGCCACAAAGATGAAGCCCTGCCACCTAGTGGAGAAAAACCGACCATACACCCGAAGCCAAGCCAATAAACACATACTGGGACTCCCAACCAATCAGAATGAAAAGGTGGAGCCATCCCAGAATACCAGCACCAGATTTCAAATAGCAACGGCAGTTACTGCAAAAGACTGCTGACATAAGCCTGATGATGGCAGATGGGATTCAGTCGAAACGTCGCTTCTACCCTTTTAGGGATATATCCACAATTACATGGGAAGAAACCCGAAATATTAACAACACACACACACACACACACACACACACGTAGGTCTTTGGTTATTCGGGTCTTCTCCCACGTAAAATTGGAACTTCCAATTTTATGTGGGAGAAGACCCAAATAACCAAAGACCTACATACAAACACCCATGAAAACCTGAGAAAACACACACACACACACACACACACACACACACACACACATATATATATATATATATATATATATATATATATATATATATATATATATATATATGTAGGTCTTTGGTTATTCGGGTCTTCTCCCACGTAAAATTGGAAGTGTCTTGGCGACGTTTCGACGAAGTCTCATTCGTCATCTTCAGGCTGGTGTTCTCGGCTTCGTGCTTCCAGGAGCAATATATATATATATATATATATATATTTATATATATATATCAAACCTGCATCATTCTACGCCTGCTTTATAGATCTCAAGGCAGCCTTTGATATGATTCCCAGGACGAAGCTAAGGGAGAAGCTGGAGGCTGCCTCAATTGACCAAATGGAATTTGAATAAAATACAATTTAAAATGAGATTGGAATAAAGTACAATAATATATGGATAAATAAAATATGATAAAATTATATTTCAATATCACCTCTTCAGCCTAGCCCAATCAGTCCCAGATATGCCAATCTCAACCAAGCCATTTTGTCCAAGTACTAAGCTGTATTAAATGTTGTTTTCAAATTCTGGCTGCAGATAAGGTGAGTCATTTTGATATGGGATTCCCAATGGGTCCTTCGTTTGGTATATGGACCAAGGTACCTGCCTCTCCCCCTTTTCTGCAGGCAGCAATCAAATAGGATGTGAGCCAGGTCTTCTGCCTCTGCCACTCTGCAAATGCAGAGACGTCCATTATAAGGTCTAGAGTGGAATCTCCCATATCTGACCATTGTGTCCAGCTGTTTGAATCTCACTCGCGTAAATCTCTCCCTAAGATGTTTTGGCAGTTGTAACTTTAAATAGTTGTCTAGTTGAAAAGTAGGTTTGTATTTGCTCAGCCATTTCAACTTACCCACCTTACTAAGAATAGCCATGTCATTTTGTGCTTCTACATCCTTAATTCTTTGGGCAGCTGTTTTTTTGAATTGTTCTCCTGTTACACAAGAGACAGGAAGGCCACAGCTATTTCCAAAATTAATCAGTTTAGTAATCCAAGAGGTTTGTGATTGTGAGTTTATCTGCTCTAGTAAGCATAACTTGGAGAGTCTATCAGTCTCCATTTCATTGACTTTGTGCCAGTGGTTAAATGCTTTGATCTTGGATAGAGGATGAATTGTATACTTTCCCAATTCAGCTGTAACTGCTGCAGCAGATGTCCTTAGATCTACACCCACAATACAGCTCAGGTGCTGGGACTGTGTTTGTTCTACTACTGGGGTTGAGTAGAAATCCCAAACTTCTGCTCCATACAAGAGCATAGGGGGAACCTTTATATGCTTTAATTAATGGGCCAGGGATTGGAGGTTAGGGATAACCTTTTGCTATTGGACATCAGTTTTTCTATGTTATTATTAACACAGTCAAGTTGATAAATCCCCTTCACGCAAGATTTGATCTAAAATGTAGATCTTAATGTAAGCTAATTTGATGTGATTTACTTTAAAGAATATAAAGTTTTTCTTCTTAAAAACCTTATTTGAAACTTCATTTAAAAAGTTTGATAAAATAACAATAGTTTTAAATCAATTTAAAGATGATAATCAAAAGCAAACAACAATTGTTGAATGAGATGTTGAAGAAATAGATTCTTTCAATGAGATTGAGGAAGATTGGGGAATGGACTTGTCATATTTAACTGGAAAACAAATCTTATTGTGTTTCAATTTACAGGAGGTCCCTTTGGGGTATGGAAAGCAGTTGCTGGGAAAGTTCCTAATTAAAGTTTTAAGGAAATGAATTATTATTAACAATCAAAAAAGATATTGAATCATCAACAGATTCAGGATGGATCAGAGATAATGATTGTGGTGGTCTGTAATAGATAAGAAGCCCCTTCAAATTGTCTGAGAGTTAAATATAATAGTAGATAACAGACAGTTTTGCAGTTTTGAAATTTAATTTTTTTTATTGCCTGTTAACTACGTTTTTTATGTATATATGTATGTATAGCAGACAGATGACAAGTCAAGTGGTTGTAAATATATTGGTAGAAGTTTATAATTGTGGGCCCATTTTGCAAGGGGGAGAAATGTACATCTGTCAATATTCATATATGCGTATATGGTTTTATCTGTTTTTAATGCACAACTTTTTTAAAAAATGTTTCATCTAATTTTGTTTTGACTTTGTAACAGTTTTATTTTTTGAAGTTTGTATTTTACCTTTTTGAATAAAATAAAATTTAATGAGAGGAATATCAAGTTTCCAGAAACAATATTTATCATCAGCACACACAGAAGGGTGCATATTTTTATTTTATTTTATTTATTTTTATTTATATGCCGCCCTTCTCCGGAGACTCAGGGTGGCTTACAATGTGTTAAGCAATTGTAAAAAATACATAAAAAGTAGTAGAAAAATATCTGATTTTTAGCAACTAGGACTTGACTAACAACAGAGTCTCATATAAGAACATGAATGATGGACTGGAAGAAAGATGAGGGACACCAAACTTCATATGTATGTTTGTGAAAATGATCTCAAAATCGTACTTACTGTATTTTTTGGAATATAAAATGCATCGGAGTATAAGACGCACCTACCTTTTTTGGTGAGGAAAAGAAGAAAAAGAAATCTCCCTCTGCCTCTGAGTAATTTTGCCTCCTTGCAGGAAACAGCAAACAGCCTGCTTTACTTTCATTTTCATTTTCAGCATAGCTTGATTAGCACAAGGGGAAAAAAATCTGCTCCAGCAATTTACTTCTTTGCAGCAACCCAGCAGAGCCCTGTGCAAAACAGCTGAGAGCAAATCAACTGAGAGTCGGGAGGCCAATCCAATCAACTTGTGCTAATAAGGCTGTGCTGAAGTTGAAAGGAGCTGTTTTTTCTTCCTGTTTGCTTGCAAAGAGGCAGAGGCCAAAGGGTGGGGGCCAGTGGGTGGGTAGGGCTATCTTCAGTGTATAAGATGCACCTAAATTTTCACCCCCTTTTAGGGGGGGGGAAAGGTGCGTCTTATACTCCGAAAAATATGGTAACTGATTCTGAGTCAGCAGGGAGATGTTCATGGAAAGAAGGCAAATGCAGCCATAAGAATATCAGGAAGTGAACATTCTGGTTTGGGGAGACCCCAACTCAAGGACCACATCCCCTTGCAGGCACCACGCTTGGAGGAGAATTTGCTGTTTTAGAGCTGAGCCAGTGAAGCAGAGAAGTTCAGTCTCCTCTTCATGGATTATCTGAGTGCAAAGACTGAGCAGTCATCAGTCAGAGAAGCTTTAACTGGGATTCCTGCAGAGAGGAGGGGTTGGGCTAGATGGTCTCAGGGTCTCCTCCAAATTTATAAAGGTTGTCATGCCACAACATGTATCTATTGTACGGTTGTTGCTCTAGCCCCACCTAGTGTCCGGGGGCAGATAAGCCTAACTGTATGGTCTGAAGCCAGACTCCCTTTTCTCTCAGCCTTTGGAGGAGACGGAAGCAGCCGGTTTGACCGAGACACATGGTCATCCGGAGACGGCCTCCGTCCCTCACACGGAGCATCCCTGGAGAGGTTCCAGCTGCTTCTTTGTTGGCTGTTAGTTAATGCTGCCTATCACCTATTTATATTTGATTCTCACTCTTTGCACTTCCTCAGTTTCTCCGTGCCCTTTTCTCCCAATGAAACACCTAGATCCACCCCAGGCTCCCTTTCACTGGAGGAGAAGAGGGGGGTTTAGCTGCCTGTTGAGCTGCACACAGACCCACCTACAGTGGGGACGGAACAAAGGAGAAATTCCACTATCTTCATCACAAACCCACAAATACAGGAATTCATTTCAAAAAAGAATACAGCATTTTCAAATGAGCAGAGTTTAATATCAAAATGCCATGGTATCTACTCTTTGGAACCATTATTCCCTGAGTAATTGAATTGGACAGATCTTGTCAGCCTCAGCTTTTCCTGCTTCAGCTGCCATAAGAAACAGGGGAGGGATTAGTTATAAAGCTAAGGGGGGGAAGGAGCAGGAGATGGTTTTTTTTCTTTTCTGGTAGGATGTGTCTTCATGAGAAAACGAAACTGGATCTTCAAACGGAGATGGCTGACCAACTGCCCTACATTCCTGATGAATGACGCTGCCAGACGTGTTGCCACCTGACCTTTGGAAGACCTTTGGATTGGCTGATGATTTATGAACACGAGGGGGGGGAGAAGCTTAGTAGATGCATTTCGCGCGTTTTGCTCAGTTCCAGCTTTTCCTGGGTTGTTATCATTTCATATTCAGTAAAAGTACCAAATTCTTCAAAATGCTTGAGTTTGGGGGTTTCTTTCCTGGATACTGAAGGAAGCATACCTGACATTAAGCTGGAACTCACAACCAGTCAACCCGGACAGAAACCGAGGGGACTGTAAATCCAGAATATGTCAGATCGGGGGAGTGATGGAGAAGAGAAGATGGGGGCAGCCAGTTCAACTGCCCTCCAGTCGGAAAAGGAGACTGCAGAATGGTTGGGAAAACTCCGTTTGGAGACAGAAGAGGCTAGATGGTCAAAAGGAGTGGGGAGACTGCCAGACTGGGGAGAGGAACCCCAGGGAGTGACAACTTCCAGACCCCGGAAAAAGGAGGCAGTGTGGATGCAAGAACAAAAAGAACGTCTCATGATAGACCAAGCCTTGCAACTTATCCGTGATGTAGAGGAAAGCAGAAGAAACTGTGAGTCTTTTGAAATTCCTGGGGAGAAGGGGAGAGAAAGCCCCAGGGGGGAGCCAGGAGAAACAGCCTATGGGGGAGAGGAAGAGTTTGAAGAGGGAACATCCCAGACTTCGGCAGCTCGAGGGAGAGATGCAGCCGGCCAGAGAACCCCAGCCTTGCAGGCCCCCCACCCCCCCGCAGATGTAAAAAGCCAAAAATCCCCCCACTTCCTGGGAAGTTTGATGGGAATCCTAAAGCCTTGGGATTTTTCCTGACCCAAGTGTGGAACCACATGCAGGACTGGGGGAAGGACTACGAGACAGAGGCGGTGAAAGTCAGAAGTGTCGCGAATGCCCTAGAGGGAGTAGCTGCTGAGTGGATGGTGGTTCTCCACAATAACAACTCCCCCTTGCTGAGAAATTACAACCAGTTCATGAGGGCCCTTAGAAGACGGTTTGAAGACCATTTAGCTGAACAAAAGGCGAGATTCAGAATGAAGAGCATTCAGCAGGGCCGGAGGCCGGTGGCAGAGTATATCCAAGAGTTTCGTGAACTGGCACCCTATATGACAGGCTGGTCAGAGATGGCTCTTTTGGAGAGTTTCAAAGATGGATTGAATGAAGAGATATATCGAGACTGTAGGAGCATGGGGGTCCCCGATGATTTGGATAGATGGTACATAGTAGCTGAGGATGTGGAGATTGAGCTGAAACGGAGCGAACTCCGAGGAAAGCGGATGGGGGACCAGTCATTCTCTTCCTACCGTAAGGGAGCGCCCAAGATGACTGGCGGGAAGACCGAATTAAAACCCAAGTCAAAGCCCTTCATCTGTTTCAAATGTGGGAAGGAGGGTCACCGAGCGGCCGAATGTTTCTCCAAACCACCGCCAAAAGCCACCGGGGCCGGCCAAAAGAAAGGCGATAAGATACCCGCCAAAGCCCGCGGCACCGCCCTGAAAGGAGAAGTCATTGAGTTCGCTCCCCGGAACCCGGGTGAGCTGGGAACTCCGACCAACGATGACGACAGCGAAACGGACTCCGACTCCGACACCGACGAACAGGTGAGTCACACGGAAGAACCCTTACTCATCCCCGTAGAAGTAAGGGTGCCCTCCACAGGAACTCATGCGCAATTGTTAGCCCTGTTGGACTCAGGGTGCACCAGATGCATAATTAGCCCCAAAGTAGTGGAGGAAATGGGACTGAGACTGAAAACTTTAAAAAGACCCATTGCATTTTGTCAATTAGACGGGTCGATTGCAGGAGGGGGCCCAGCTAGTTTTATGCCCGAACCCCTTGAACTGCAGTTGGGGAATCATGTAGAGAAGCTCAGCTTTATTGTAGCCCCTGGAATGGAAAGACCCCTCATTCTAGGACTGCCCTGGCTTCGTAAATGGAATCCATGAGTAAATTGGAAGACGGGGATCCTGCGCATCCGTACGGCAGAACCGACTCCAGAAAAGGAAGCCCCCCCCCCAAGGGACAACATAAGGCCGGAAAGGGTGGCAGTAGCCATTAATTATATTGAGGGAGAAGAAAAAATTCCTAAAGAATATTGGGACCTCAAGGAAGTGTTTAGCGAAAAGGCATCAGATGCCCTGCCTCCCCACAGGGCCACTGACTGCACCATTGAAATTCTCCCTGGGGTGAAGCTTCCCAAACCAAAAATTTACCCCATGACACCTCGAGAATTGGGGGAGTTGCGGAATTTTATCGATAAAAACTTAGAACGTGGATTCATCGAACGAGCCAAACCCAAGGTGGCAGCGCCAGTAATGTTCCGCAAAAAGAAAGATGGCTCCTTCAGATTAGTAGTTGATTATAGAAACATGAACGCCATTTGTGTAGAAAATGTCTACCCCCTCCCACTCATGAAGGACATGTTAGCCCATTCAGGGAAGGGAAATTTTTTTACCAAACTTGATTTAAGAGAGGCATACTACCGAGTGAGAATAAAAGAGGGAGATGAATGGAAGACAGCATTTAATTGCCCACTGGGATGTTTCCAGTTTAGACTACTCCCTTTTGGACTACAAGGAGCCCCGGCTGTATTCATGCAGTTGATCAACGAAGTGTTGCATGAGCATCTATATAAAGGGTTTTTGGTCTATTTGGATGATATTCTAATTTATTCTGACAACATGGCCGACCATGTACGACTGGTTCGAGTGGTCTTGAATAAACTCAGAGCAGCTGAACTCTATGCCAAACTTTCTAAATGTGAGTTCCACCAAGACAAAATCGACTATCTTGGATATCGCATATCGCATGAAGGAATAGAGATGGACCCGGAAAAGGTCCGGGCCGTGATGGAATGGGCCGCACCACGCACCCATAAACAATTACAGAGTTTCTTAGGGTTTGCAAATTTTTATAGACAGTTTATCCCCTCTTTCGCAAAAATCGCACTGCCAATTACAGACTTGCTAAAAACCAAAGGGGAAGTAAAACCCAAACCCTCGAAACCACTAGAATAGACTATGGAATGTCAAGCTGCTTTCGAGAAACTGAAACGACTGTTTGCAGCTGAACCAGTGCTCAAACACCCCGACATGGAACAACCTTTTGTAGTACAAGCTGATGCTAGCGACATCGCTGTAGGAGCAATACTCTTGCAAAAGAATGAGAACGGGATATTACAACCCTGTGCTTACACGTCCCGTAAACTATCAGACACGGAAAGGAGATGGGCCATATGGGAGAAAGAAGCGTTTGCAGTTAGATGGGCGCTGTTAACATGGAGACAATTTTTAGAAGGGGTGAAACACCCTTTTGAGGTGTGGACTGATCATAAGAATCTAGAAGCACTGAAAACACCACGCAAACTATCACCAAAACAGGCTTGCTGGGCCCAACACTTCAAGCGGTTCAATTTTACTTTACGTTACCTTCCTGGTGGGAAAAATTTCATGGCGGACGCACTTTCCAGACTGCCACAGTACAACAGCATCAAGAAGGAAGTGGTTCAACCAATGATCCCATTGACACAGTTAGCGACACCTGTCACTACCAGAGCTCAGAGTAAAACCGAACCAGAACTCTCGGGAGATTTACTTGAAAAATTGCGAGAAGCTCTAAAAACCGACGAGTGGTTTAAGAATCACTCGAATGAATGCACACTTCGTGACGGACTAGCTTGGGTGGGATCGAAGTTGTATGTTCCAGCCACTTTAAGAACAATCGTATTAACATATGCTCATGATGCTAAGGCCGCAGGACACTTTGCGTTTGTCAAGACTCTGCATCTTGTTAAGAGACAGTTTTGGTGGCCTGCACTTAAAAAGGACATAGAGACATATGTAGCTAGCTGTCCAGTCTGTGCCTCGGCTAAAAGACCTCCAGGAAAACCCCCTGGATTGTTGCAAGGTGTGGCTAGACCGAACGCCCCATGGAAGGAAATATCTATGGATTTTATTGTAGATTTACCAAATAGTGAGGGCTGCACTGTTATTTGGGTAGTAACTGATTTGTTTTCCAAACAAGTACATTTCATCCCTTGCTCAAAGATCCCTTCAGCAAAAACTCTCGCAAAATTGTTTATTCGGCAAATTTACCGACTACATGGATCTCCGAAAAGAATAATTTCTGACAGGGGGCTGCAATTTATTTCCAGTTTCTGGAATGAGTTTTTGAAATTGATAGGTTCAGCACAGGGGTTAAGCTCCAGTCACCACCCTCAGACAAATGTGGCCTGTGAAAGAACCAATGGGGTGCTCGAGCAATACCTGAGGTGTTATGTAAATTACCAGCAAGACAATTGGGTAGACTTGGTGCCATTTGCAGAAGTGGCATATAACAATTCTGTACACAGTAGCACAGATCTGACAGATCTGTTGAGATGGTTCCCCTCCTTCTCCTCTGGATTCCTCCTCCAAAGGATCTAAGATTAATGGATCCATATCGGGACCCCATACCTGCCACGGCTGCAGCCTTGGAGACCCCAAGATCTTTTCTCCCTCCTTCCTTCTCCTCGATCTGGAGGAATAAGCGGCATTCAAGGCCTGGGCCAGAGTCTGAATGAGACTGTAATATTGATACTCATTTGGGGCACGGATCCTGTTCCTTTTCTTCTGGGTCTCCAGTGGAGCTTTCTGGGTGCATCTTCTGTGGCCTTTGACAGAAAAGACGTTCTTTGAAAGAGAACAGAGAAAATAAGGATCTTGAAACTTTTCTTCCACAAAGAAATAGGGTTCAAAGGCAGAATCCTTTGGCCTTTTTTTTGGCAGATAACCAAAGTTCCAAATACTATGGATGTATTTGAGAAGTCTGCGCTTGTCCATTGGATACCCTGCAAAATTTGTGAGGATCCAGACTTTCCCTTCAATGGGTCCTGGCAGACGCATAAATGTTAAATGGAAAGGAAGGATTCTGCCCCAAATGAACTCATATTCCATGAAGTGAACAAAGACGTTGACTTGTCTCCGCTTAGAGAGGGAATCCCTGAGGGCTGTTGTGTATCCAGTTGTTGAGAACAGTTGTGATATAACCACACAAATTCCACTCCTGACAAGCAGAGGATGAAAAATCCTCCTGAAATTCTCTCCATTTTCTGTGTCTGAAGCAAAGAGGCCAATCAGGGTCCATCTGAAATGGAGGAGCAGGTGGACAATTGCTGGGTAGTGGAATCCTTCTTTGGGGAACATCTGTTGGAAAAAGGGGAATTGACTTTTATCACTCAGAGCCTCTGAAACAATTGTATGACTGATCTGAAAAAGCAATGAAGAAAGCTGTCTTACATTTGGGTTCAGATCAAGTCCAAAATATTAGATTTGAATAAATCCAACTTGGTTCTCCTGAATGTATTAGAATAGTCTGTTAATGAGACATTGTTTAAAATATGAAAGACAGAATATTAGCAAGATTGTATCATAATAATGGAAAATAATAAGCAAATTAAAAAACAATAAACATGTAAATCATATTACTGTATCATCCCTACAATTTATCAAAATTAGATTAACACGTGCAAATGCCAACTGGAGTATTCTCTTCCAGTAAAGGGCCTATTATAATTTTCGAGGATTGCTGCATTTTTTTTTTTTTTTTGCTTCTATATCCCAGATTCTTTCTGGAGGAAATGTTTTAACTTCTTTCTCCAGGTATACAAGAAACAGGCAGACCTCAAAGCCTAATAAGATTTGTCAGTTGCATAATCCAAGTTTGGTCTTTCATTGAAGTTTTGTCTGTTCCAACAGCCACAATTTTCAGAGTCTGTCAGTTTCAATAGATTAAATTTTATGCCAATGCCCATATTTTCTGAATTTAGAGAAAGCAGAAATTGTGTAAATTCCCAAATCAGCTCTGAGGGCAGCAGCTGGAGTCCTTTTACCCACCCCAAGATCCTCCTCAGAGTCTGAGATTGGGTTGGTTCTGCTGGTGGTTTCTCTCTGGAGCCCCAAACATCAGATTGATGGAAGAACATGGGGGAAAACTGGGCCTTGAATACTTTAATAATTGGGGCTGAGGAAGCTGGAGAGCTGTGAGGTTTTCATTTAAGCACCACCTTCACTCCTGCCCTTTCTCTAACTGAGCTCCTTGGATGATTTTATTTTTATTTTATTTATTTTATTTTTAAACTTGTATACCGCCCTTCTCCCTGAGGACTCAGGGCGGTGAACAGGCAAATAAAAACATCAAATACAAATATTAAAATACAGTTAAAAATATATATAAATTTGGCCCCATTAATTAAAACAATAAACAGAAACAATTAAAAACACTTAAAAAGAGTTAGGCCAGCCCGGCTTGTTGGAAAAAGAAGGTTTTAAGGGCACGGCGGAAGGCACTGAGGTCATGAATTCTCCTTATCTCTGGGGGCAACTGATTCCAGAGGGTCGGTGCCCCCACAGAGAAGGCCCTCCCCCTGGGGGTCACCAGCCTGCATTGTTTGGCTGATGGCACCCCGAGGAGGCCCTCTCTGTGGGAGCGCAGGGGTCGATGGGAGGTCGTTGGTGGCAGCAGGCGGTCTCGAAGATAGCTAGGCCCTATGCCATGGAGCGCTTTAAAGGTGAGAACCAACACCTTGAAGCGCACCCGGAAGACCACTGGGAGCCAGTGCAGGGAGCCATGATTCAGGCTCAGAGAAAACAAGCCCAGGTAAGGAAAGGGGTTACTTGCTCTAATGGTTGACCATCTATGGCTATGATGTCATTTCCCAAAGACCATCACTTTTGAACTTGCTTTATAAATTATCAGATAATTATTAAGACAAAACAATCCAGGTTTATACAATCCAATGTGTAAGTATGATAATATCACATTCAGGGGTGAAATGCTCCCAGTTCGGACCGGCTCGGGTGAGTAGGTACTGATGGCAGCGGGCAGTTCGGAGAACCGGTAGCAAAAATCCCTGCCCCCACCCCCGATGCCCAGCTGAGCCACGTGATCATCAGAGCCTTTTTTTCTTTAAAATGGCTCTGACCAGCCAAGCTCTGACCATCCCAGCTGAGTTGCCTGCTAATCAGGCAACTCAGCTTGGATTGCCAGAGCCATGTAAAAGAAAAAAACTTTTTTTCTTTTAAATGGCTCTGCCTGCTAATCGGTAGCAAAAATCCCCCCCCTTTCCCCCCCCCCCCCAGCTTGCTTACTTTAGTTGCTGGTCGCAGTGCCTTGCTGTAATCCCTGCAATCAATTGCATCAGCAAGCAACTGAATCTCCCTGTCTGCAATCAAGCAGGCAGGGAGTTGTGGACTTCAACTCCCAGAATTTCTCAGCCAGCAAAGAAAAGCTGGCTGAGGAATTCTGGGAGTTGAAGTCTACAAGTCTTAAAGTTGCCAAGGTTGGAGACCCCTGTTCTATTTGGTAAGTTTTTTCCCCCTTTGGGAGCTTTAAAAAAATAGTTAATTGGGGGTTTTTTTTAGTTGTTATTTTTTTAGACCTAGCCATTTAAAGTTTAGGAAGTTTTCAATTTAGCTGCTTTTATATAAAAATAAAAATAAATTAAAATAATATTTGTGCAGCTTTCTGAGATTTAGTGTGTTTCTGTAATGTTTCACTCTAACTACACGATCACACAAAATCTCACAAAGCTGTATGTGGAATTTTGTGTGTGTAAAGTGTGAAAGTTGGTTTTTTGGGCTTTTTGTGGCTGTGTGAGGTTCCTGCTTGTTGCAGGGGCCATTTTGGGTCTAGCACAGCTGCTTTTACATTGTGGGTGAGCCAGTTGTTTTTTGTTGTGTTTTGTAGGTTAAAAAAGGGCAAAGAAGTGACATTGACTTGGCCACGCCCACCTGACCAACAAGCCACGCCCTCCCAGTCACCTTACCACCAAGCCCCGCCCACTAATTTAGCCCTGCCCACAGAACTGGTAGCAAAAAATTTTAGATTTCACCCCTGATCACATTATCTGTATAAATCAGTGTATTCCAATAGGAAGTTAGCAGGCTAAACATGTGTACCTATAACAGAATAAAAGGGTTGGAAGGGACCTTGGAGGTCTTCTAGTCCAACCCCTGTTCAAGCAGTAAACTAGGCATAATAGCAGTAACTGTGAGAGGATCCTGGAGTCTTAGTGGACAACCAATTAAATATGAGTCAATATGAAATATGATATTTCAGGACAAATTTGTTCCCAATATCAGATTATTAAATTGTGCATTATTTATTATAATATCTATATAGCATTTAATTCTACCTAAAACCTTCTGCAAGGAATGAATTTTTCTCAAGTTTAACTAAGAGGATCATGGCATAAATTTTAGCCACAATATCTGCTAGTCTATTTGGACTATAATTGCTAGAGTAATTTTCATTCCACGTTTTAGATAGATAAAATGCTACTATTGCGAGCTTCAATCCGACTGGATAGGACAGGCATTATTTATCAGTGAAAATGAAGATGCCAATAGAGGCCCCAACAACCAGTGATATTTTTTGATCAGTTAAATAGTTGGAAGAATATTTTCTCCAGGGAATGTATTGCTTGCATTTCAGGCCTTTTATAATTAATCTCAACATGAACATAATGGGGCAAAATATTGACATTTTTGCTAATATGGAGAAAAGCAGCTCTTGGTGTCAGGTATGCTTCCTTCAAATTCCAGGAAAGAAAGACCCAAACTCCATTTTAATAGAGATTAGTACTTTTACTGAAAATGAAGTGAACGCTACCCAGGAAAAGCTGGGACTAAGTAAAACACGCGAAATTGCATCTAGGAAGCAACTCCCCCCCCCTCTGTCCATTGTCCATCATCCAATCCACAGGTCTCCCAAAGGTCAGGTGGAATCTGACGAATAAACAGTTTTGCAAGGGTTTTGGCTGGAGGGATTTTTGGACAAGGGATGGAATGCGCTTGTTTGGAAAATAAATCCTTCACCACCCAAATGACGGTACACCCTTCACTCTCTGGTAGGTCCACAATAAAATCCATGGATTTTCCTTCCACGGGGCATTCGGTCTAGCCACACTCTGAAGCAATCCAGGCGGCTTCCCTGGAGGTCTTTTAGCCGAGGCACACACTGGACAGCAGCCACATATGCCTCTATGTCCTTCTTGAGCGCAGGCCACCAAAACTGTCTCTTAACAAGGTGTAAAGTTTTAACAAATGCAGAGTGTCCCGCTGTTTTAGCGTCATGGGCGTACTGTAATACTGTTGCTCTTAAACTGGCAGGAACATACAATTTTGCCCCAATCCATGCTAGTCCATCATGGACTGTACATTCATTCGAGTGGTTGTGAAACCACTCATCCGTTTTCAGGGCTTCTTGTAATTTGAGAACCAAATCTTCCGAGAGCTCTGGCTCGACGTTTGCCTGTGCTCGGGTAGTAACTGGTGTTGCCAATTGTGTCACAGGGATAATTGGCTGAACCACTTCCTTCTTGATGCTGTTGTACTGAGGCAATCTGGAAGGTGCGTCTGCCATGAAATTCTTTCTCCCAGGAAGGTAGCGTAGGGTGAAATTGAAACGATTGAAATGTTGGGCCCAACGAACCTGTTTTGGGGACAGTTTACGTGGTGTTTTTAACGCCTCCAAGTTTTTGTGATCAGTCCAAACCTCGAAAGGGTGCTTCGCTCCTTCCAAAAAATGTCTCCATGTTAACAACACCCATCTCACTGCGAAAGCCTCCTTCTCCCATATGGCCCATCTTCTTTCTGTTTCGGACAGTTTACAGGACGTGTAGGCACAAGGCTGCAGTTCCCCCTTTTCATTTTTTTGCAAGAGGATTGCTCCTACAGCTACATCACTCGCGTCAGCCTGTACTACAAATGACTGTTCCATTTATTTTTATTTTATTTTATTTTAAATTTATATACCGCCCTTCTCCCTGAGGACTCAGGGCGGTGTACAGCCAGAATTAAAAAATATGAAATACAAATATTAAAAACAATTAAAATATATATAAATTTGGCCCAAAATTAAAAATACAAACCAATTAAAACATTTAAAATTTCTTCTTAAGCCAACCCGGCTTGCTGGAAAAAGTGGGTTTTAAGGGCGCGGCGGAAGGCGCTAAGGTCTTGGATTCTCCTTATCTCTGGGGGCAACTGATTCCAGAGGGTAGGTGCCCCCCCAGAGAAGGCCCTCCCCCTGGGGGTCACCAGCCTGCATTGATTGGCTGATGGCACCCTGAGGAGGCGCTCTCTGTGGGAGCGCACGGGACGATGGGAGGTCATTGGTAGCAGCAGGCGGTCTTGAAGATAGCTAGGCCCGATGCCATGGAGCGCTTTAAAGGTGATAACCAGCACCTTGAAGCGCACCCGGAAGACCACTGGGAGCCAGTGCAGCTCGCATAGGAGCAGTGTTACATGGGAGCCCCATGCTGCTCCCATCACTACCCACACTGCTGCATTCTGGACCAGTTGGAGCCTCTGGGTGCTCTTCAAGGGGAGCCCCATGTAGAGAGCATTGCAGTAGTCAAGGCGAGAGGTTACGAGGGCATGAGTGACTGTGCATAGGGAATCCCGATCAAGAAAGGGCCGCAACTGGCAGATCAGGCGAACCTGACAAAAAGTCCCCCTGGTTATAGCTGTCAGATATTCCTTCAAGGACAGCTGCCTATCCAGGAGGACTCCCAGATTGCGAGCCCCTTCTGTGGGGGCCAAAGACTCTCCCCCAATAGTCAGTGATGGAGTCAACTGACTATATAGGGATGCCGGTAGCCACAGCCACTCAGTCTTGGAAGGGTTGAGCTTGAGCCTGTTCCTCCCCATCCAGATCCGCACAGCCTCCAGACACTGGGACATCACTTCAAGGGCATCATTGGGGTGGCCTGGGGTGGAGATGTACAGCTGGGTGTCATCAGCGTACTGGTGGTATCTCACCCCAAAGCTACGGATGATCTCGCCCAGCGGCTTTACATAAATGTTGAACAGAAGGGGCGAGAGGACCGATCCCTGCGGCACTCCACAGATAAGAGGCCTCAAAGTCGACCTCTGCCCCCCTGCCAACACAAACTGCGATCAGACGGAGAGAAAGGAGGAGAACCACCGCAACACGGTGCCTCCCACCCCCAACTCTTCCAGCCGGTGCAGCATGATACCATGGTCGATGGTATCAAAAGCCGCTGAGAGATCTAACAGGACCAGAACAGAGGAGCAACCCCTGTCCCGAGCCCTCCAGAGATCATCAACCAATGCGACCAATGCCGTTTCCATGCTGTGCCCAGACCTGATACCCAACTGGAACGGATCTAGATAAGATGTTTCCTCCAGGAATTGTGGGAACTGTCGCGCGACCACACTCTCAACAACCTTCGCCATAAAGCAAAGGTTGGAGACAGGATGATAGTTGGCCAATATTGCCGGATCCAGGGACAGTTTCTTGAGGAGAGGCCTCACCACCGCCTCTTTCAAGGCAGGAGGAAAGTGGCCCTCACTCAGCGAAGCGTTGATAACACCCTGGAGCTAGCCTCGTGTAACCTCCCGGGAAGCCAGTACCAACCAGGAGGGACACGGGTCCAGTAAACATGTGGCCGCACTAAGTCTCTCCAAAATCCTGTCCATGTCTGGGTGTTTGAGTACTGGTTCAGCCGCAAACAGCCGTTTCAACTTTTCGAATGCGGCTTGACAGTACATAGTCCATTCAAGTGGTTTCGATGGTCTTGGTTTTACTTCACCCTTTGTTTTCAGGAGATTTGTAATTGGCAGTGCGATTTTGGCAAACGAGGGGATAAACTGTCTATAAAAGTTAGCAAACCCCAGGAAACTTTGTAGTTGTTTGCGAGTGTGTGGCGCGGCCCATTCCAATACTGCTCGAACCTTCTCAGGGTCCATCTCTATTCCTTCATGCGATATGCGATATCCAAGATAGTCGATTTTGTCTTGGTGGAACTCACATTTAGAAAGTTTGGCATATAGTTCAGCAGCCCTGAGTTTTTTCAAGACAGTTCGCACCAATTTCACATAGTCGGCCATGTTGTCAGAGTAGATAAGAATGTCATCTAAGTAGACCAGCACCCCCTTATACAGGTGCTCATGCAAAACTTCATTGATCAATTGCATAAATATAGCAGGGGCCCCCTGTAAGCCGAAAGGAAGCACTCTGAACTGGAAACATCCCAGTGGGCAATTAAATACTGTTTTCCATTCATCCCCCTCTTTGATCCTCATTCGGTAGTATGCCTCCCTTAGATCCAGTTTGGTGAAAAATTTTCCCTTCCCTAAGTGGGCTAACATGTCCTTCATAAGGGGGAGGGGGTAAACATTTTCCACGCAAATAGCGTTTATATTTCTATAATCGACCACCAGATGGAAGGAGCCATCTTTCTTTTCACAGAACATCACTGGCGCCGCCACCTTGGGCTTGGCTCGTTCGATGAACCCCCGTTCTAGATTTTTGTCAATAAAATTCCGCAGTTCCCCAAATTCTCGAGGGGTCATGGGGTAGATTTTTGGTTTGGGAAGTTTCAACCGGGGAGTAACTCGATGGTGCAGTCGGTAGCCCGGTGGGGAGGCAGTGTGTCAGAAGCCTTTTCGCTAAAAACTTCACGGAGATCCCAATATTCTTTTGGAATCTTCTCCTGTCCCTCAATATAGTCTGTTGCTACTTCTGCCCTTTCTGGGTTTGCCCCCCCCCCCGCCCTCAGGGGTGAGCACTCCTTCTCTAGATTTGGGTTTGCAGTGCGGATGCGCAGGACCCCTATCTTCCAATTTACTCGTGGGTTCCATTTACGGAGCCAGGGCAATCCAAGTATGAGGGGTCTCTCCATGCCAGGGGCCACAATGAATCTGAGATTCTCTACATGATCTCCCAATTGCAATTCAAGGGGTTTGGTCATAAAACTGGCTGGGCCCCCTCCCGCAATCGATCCGTCTTGCTGACAGAACGCCATGGGTCTTTTTAACATTTTTAGTCTCAGTCCCATTTCCTCCACCATCTTTGGGCTAATTATGCACCTAGTGCACCCTGAATCTAGCAAAGCTAACATTTGGGCATGGGTCCCAGTGGAGGGCACCCTTACTTCTATGGGAATGAGCAGAGGGTCTTCCGTGTGACTCACCCGATCGTCGGTGTCGGAATCGGAGTCCATCTCGCTATCGTCGTCGTTGGTCGGAGTTCCCAGCTCACCCTGGTTTCGGGGAGCGAACTCAACGACTTCTCCCTTCAGGGCGGTGCCGCAGGTCTTGGCGGGTAATTTGTCTCCTTTCTTGGCCCCGGATTGGCAACTTTTGACCCTGGTTTGGAGAAACATTCGGCCGCTTGGTGCGCTTCCTTCCCGCATTTGAAACAGGTGAATGGTTTTGATTTGGGTTTGAATTCTGCTCTCTCTCCAGCCGGTTTTGGTGCCCCCTTATGGTGGAATGAAGATGACGGATCCCCTGCACGTCCTCCTCGGAGTCGGCTTCGGTTCAATTCGATCTCCACATCCTCAGCTACTATGTACCAACTCTGCAAGTCTTCGGGGACCCCCATACTTCTGCAGTCTCGGTATATCTCTTCATTCAGCCCATCCTTGAAACTTTCCAACAGGGCCATTTCTGACCACCCTGTCATATAGGGTGCCAGTTCACGAAACTCTTGGATATACTCTGCCACAGGCCTCCGGCCCTGCTGGATGCCCTTCATCCTGAGTCTCGCCTTTTGTTCAGCCAGGTGGTCTTCAAACCGCCTTCTAAGAGCCCCCATGAATTGGTTGTAATTTCTCAGTAAGGGGGAGTTATTATTGTGGAGGCCCACCATCCATTCAGCAGCTAATCCCTCTAAGGAGTTTGTGACACTTCTCACTCGGGCGGATTCTGATAAGTAGTCTTCCCCCCAGTCCTGCATGTGGTTCCACACTTGGGTCAGGAAAAATCCCAAGGTCTTTGGATTTCCATCATAATTCCCAGGTAGGGGGGGAATTTTTGGCTTTTTGCGTCTGCAGGGGGGGGACCTGCAATGCTGGGGGTCCCTGGCCGGCCACATCCCTCCCTTGAGCTGCAGAAGCCTGGAATGCTCCCTCCTCAGCTTCTTCCTCTCCCCCACAGGCTGTCTCTTCTGGCTCCCCCCTGGGGCCTTCTCCTCCCTTCTCTACAGGGAACCCAAAAGACTCACGGCTTTCCCGGCTTTTCTTGCTCTCTTCCACATCATGGAGAAGTTGCAAGGCTTGGGCTAGCATGAGGCTTTCCCTTTGCTCCTGCCGCCAGACTGCTTCTTTCTTGCGAGGTCGGAAGCTAGTTACTCCCCGGGGGTTCCCCCCAAGTCCGGCAATCTTCCTACTCCTTTCGACCATCTGGCTTCTTCAGAATCCAGCCGGAGTTTTTCCAACCATTCCGCATTCTCTCTCTCCTCTTGGAGGGCGGCTGCCGTGGAACTCACTGCCCCTATCTCTTCTTCACTCTCTCGGTCTGACATGGTTTGATTTACAGCCCCCTCGGTTTTGTCCGGGATGGCTGTGAGGTGAGTCCCAGCTTAATGTCAGGTATGCTTCCTTCAAATTCCAGGAAAGAAAGACCCAAACTCCATTTTAATAGAGATTAGTACTTTTACTGAAAATGAAGTGAACGCTACCCAGGAAAAGCTGGGACTAAGTAAAACGTGCAAAATTTCATCTAGAAAGCAACTCCCCCCACCCGTCCATCGTCCATCATCCAATCCACAGGTCTCCCAAAGATCAGGTGGAATCACGTCTGGCAGCGTCATCTATCAGGAATGTAATGATGGTTGGTCTGACTGTTCCTGTGAAGCATCACTTTCGTTTCAGAGGAAACACTTTCATTTCAGAGAAAACCCCTCCTGCCTTCTTCCCCCCCATTCGCCCCCCTAACTATTTCCCACCCATTTCTTATGGAAGCTGAAGCAGTGAAAGCGGAGGCTGACATTTGGATTCCATGTAGAAGACATGATTGCATCTATTGTTCACGCACCACCACCCACCCCTCACTTTACCAGAGGGAGAAACACACACACAAACCTGTGGGACTTTGTAGGTGCCTCCTAATGTTGACATCTGGATGGAGATGTCCCTGTAAGTTGCATCAAGAAGGACCATGAGGTTCTCCTTCCTTCCACAGCCATAGTTGGGGACATTGGCTTCTCCAGTGGAGAGAATGTCCAGCAAGGCATCTGAAGTGTGGAAAGTGCTCCAATAGTTGTCATGGATGTTGTAACCCAGTGTGAGATTGTGCAAGAGATGGGAATTCTTGTTGACCATTTGAATGGTGAAAATGTATAGTAAGCAAAAATAAAAATCGTAAGAATTCCTATTGAAAAAAAAGTTATTATAATCAACAGCCACAACAAATACTTGTTATATATAATATATATAATCTTCCATAAGCGTACTGTCAAGCTTCGATGCTGTCTCAGAATAAATGACTTTCCAAACTGCCAATCTTTAAGGAAATTTTCTCTTTATTCGAGTACAGCAACCGGATCATGACTCTGCGCGGTCAGTACTGACCTTTGCCCCCCAATCCCTCCCTTTCTGATCCCCAATTCTCTGCTTCTCATTGGCTATCTTCCAAGTCACTCTCCTGATTTCTTTTCCTGTCAGTTCTCAGGAATGTTCCCCCTCCCTTCTTCATCTCCAAGGAGATCAAAACTTCAAAGGGATTTAGCAGGCAAAAGTTCAAACTTCATCCTCAAACACAATTATGGAAATGGGCTGAGGTACAGCAACTACAACTGATTCCACCACTACTTTAAGTAAAATTCATTATTCAAGTGATAAATTAAGGATTGAACAGAGAGAGGAAAATAATCTGGAGTCCGTTCAGCTTTTTTTCAGACCCCTTTTTGAGTCTCTTTCACAAAATCAGACCAAAGAGAGAAGCCATGGAAATCAAAATCATTCAGGAAATTAGACATATCCCCCAATATAGGAATAAATGAAAAATGAAAAATAAATGAAAAATAAAAAACTGAAAAGAAGGAGAGTGTTAGAATGGAGGGAGTGCAACTCCATCACCCTGAATGACTTACGGATCATGGAAAACAAACTGAACAGAAGGAGCCACATTGAAAAGCAACTTTGTATGTAATCTTTCCATTCCACTGATGACTATACCAATGAGATGGTCTCCTGGGCTGTAGTAGCTCTGTGGTTGTTTTCCATCCTGGTGCTTCAAACTCAGCAGGCATTTCATTCTCAGCTTCCCAGAGACTGGATGGGACAAAAGCAGCATCAGAAGCAGAAGCAGGAGGTCCATCATTCATGGGGTGAAACAATCAATCCCTTTCCTGTTTCTAAAGAAGAATTAGAAGAATCAAAGGACTCTCAGAAGGTGCAACATCCAGTTGCTTTCCTTCTACAAACACAGAGAAACACTCAGCTTCACCTGGAAAGGAGAGAGACATACATTCAAGAGCACAGAGCCTGCCTGTCCCAAAACTCCATATCTCTCTGCCCAAAGTCTCATCTGAAGGATTCAGCCAAACAGCAGAGCTGAAACTATTATCATAATTGTACTTGTCAAGAGGGATCCCTGGATAATTCAGCTAGTTCTTGCAGTCAAAGATTGTTGGGAAATTCTCTGGAGGGAAATAAAAGGGAAATAATCTCCATGTGATTCATAATAACAGGGGCAGAGATGGAATTAAATCAGTCATCTAGAATTGAGAGGTTTGGAGTCTCCATGCTTCAAATTAGCCCCAGAGGGAATACACGGCACCTGTGGCTGAAGAAAAAAGAAACCTGATATTTGTTTGCATAGTGATTAAAGAGAAAATCCCAGAGGCCAGTTAATGCCAGAGTATGTCACAGATCTGAAATAGCTGCCAGCTGAGTTGGAACCAAAATTTACTTTATTTTGAAAGCTAATGCTCAAGGGCACTGCACAAAAGGGCTGATGCAATAGTGTGGCCAGACTCCAAGAACAAAATCAACTTTAGTGAAAAACTAGTTTTTTGAACTTTGCGGAGTTAAAAAAAATCACATACATACACACACACACACACACACACACAGAGAGAGAGAGAGAGAGGGAGAGAGAGAGAGAGAGAGAGAGAGATGTTAGAAAATAAGAGTGAAAAGAGATAGTGAAATCAAGACTGCCTCTCAGCCCATGTGGGGAGGGGAGGGAGGGAAGGAGGGGAAGGGAGCTCAGGACCCTCATGTTGCAGATGGAAAGCTGTTATGCAAAATCCCCTTCAAACTTCCATTCTCTGAGACCAGGGAATGCGGAAGCCCATGTCCTATGTTCCCCTGCCACCCTTTCCCATGCAGAGGCCAGGCAAGGGGGCTCTTGCAGGGATGCCAGACAGGACTCTGCCGGCTGAGTGGGGAGCCCTTTTGGGAGGAGGAAGCTGAGGTTCCTGTGGGGGAGAAGCCATGCAGGGCTGGGTCTTCCAAGGGGGATCTGGGGTTGCCCAGGAGGAAAAGGGGGTCGGCCTCACCCTAGAGGGTGAGGGACCTTCCATGATTCTGAGGAAGATGGGGGTCCCCTGTGGCCCCTCCAGACCTTCCAGGGCCCCCAGCTAAGGAGACCTTCTTCATTGCAGCCTTTTCTGGGGAAGGGGCTTAAGCCCCCATCCCTCTGCAATTCTGGGAGCTTTTGCCTCCTTCTCATCCCCCTCAAAGCTCTGAATTTTGCTCTTTATCTGACACCCCCCCCCTTTGGCTTGGCTTCTTCAGCCTCTTCTCCATCAGGCCGACAGCAGGGAAGCTCCCAGGTAACCGTCTCTTCCCCCTCTTTGATTGGCTACAGGGTTGTCATGACGAAGGGGGCGGGCCAGGAATAGAAGCAGCCAGTAGAGAGAAAGAGAGGTGGGACTTTTGTCTTCCCTGAAAACTGGAGGATTTGGATGCGAAATCTGCTTTCTTTTACAAAACCATTTATATTATTGTGGAAAAGTAAAAAGTTGAGATTCGATTTTAATGCTTTATATTACTACAACAGAGGAAGTCTGAAATCAACGCTTTTGTTTTCTTTTCTCCCTCCCCGCCACTTCTCTTTTCCCTCCTCCCATTTCTTCCTCTTTGTTTTTTGTTTTTTTAATTTTTGTATTTTATTCTATAATCTAATAAAACATTTAAAAAAAAAAGAATTGGAGGGTTTGAATGCAAAATCTGATTTCTTCTGTTCAGATGCAGCCTAGAATCAGAAAGAGGGAAAGGTCAGAGAAAATGAAGGAATATTTAAAAATATATTTTACAAAACAAAGGAAAACTTAGACTTTGACAGAAGAAAAATAAACAGCGAACACCAAAAAAAGAGAAATTCTCAAACTTTGTAGAAAATGTTCTTTAGCTCTGTAGAGTAAGACCCATGAGATATACAGCAATTAAAGCAAAGAATGATAAAAGTCAGCCTTAAGCAAATCAATTGGAGACGCAGAGCAAAAAGATAGGAAGATGAAGTGAAATTGGATGTTTTAAAAAATAGTGTCATCAAACAGCTTATAGAAAATAGCTAAAATAGTTATAATGTTAACATTACTTTTTGCACAGGTTGAAAGGATTTACAATTTAGAATTTCTGTTTATTTTAATTTTAAAAATGTGTAAGCTTTCCTATTTGTGAAATAAAAATCTCACCCCAGCCATTGAAGGGAGAGACAAAAAACGCCAAAACAAATTCAAGTTTCTAATGTTTGTGAGTATGCAGTGTGGGTCAATCTGGTCTTTGGTGGTTTAATATATATATATACTGGCAACAATTGGTGGCAGAGGTGGGATTGCTCCAGGAGATCTCTAGGTGCTCCCAGTGCAAAGGAAAAGAGCCTTGGTTGTCAGAGGGAGAAAATTTGATCTGGGGAGATCTCATCCCCTCCAGGCAACAGCCCCCCAAATACACAGAGCTTCTCCTGGGCCACCCGAGATGGGAGAGGCTAAAGGGGGAGCTCTTCCAGGCCAGGAGACCATCTCATGGGGAGAATCCTCAGTTGAACAAGAATATGGCATAGAACAAGGACTTCCAACCAGGCTCCTCCTTGTCGGTTTCATTCCTAAGTCATTCCCTGTGCTGGAGTTTCCTTTCCTCTGCTTGCATTCCTCACACTTTCCTTCTTTCCTTTTTATTTCACTTACTCCTGTATTAATGGACCTGTCTAATTTCCTGAATGGTCTGGATTTCCAAAGCTTCTCTCTTTTTGTCTTATTTTGTGGAAGTCGCAGGAATCCAAAAATGGGATGGAATACATACCGTAACAACTCCAGATCATTTTCCTCTCTCCATCCAAACTTGAGTTCATCACTTGAATGCAAACTTTTGTTTAAAGTAGTGATTAAAACGTTGTAGTGGCCCCTGCACAGCCCAGTCCCATATTTTTATAACCTCTCATTGATACACAATCCCTGATCCTTAGAAATAGAATAGAATAGAATAGAATAGAATAGAACAGAACAGAACAGAACAGAACAGAACAGAATAGACTTTATTGTCACTTTAAATGTAGACTAATTGGCATACATTAAAATGAAATTTCACTGCATACAGGTCTCAAAGGGGCAACACCTCCAAGGTTGTTAAGTGAATCACCACTGTTATTAAGCAAATCATACAGTTATTAAGCGAATCAGGCTGTGATTAAGCAACTCCGGCTTCCCCAATGCCTGAAATTGGCAAAAAAAAAAAAAAAAAAAAAAAAAAAGGCTCAGAAATTGTGATCACGTGACCCAGGGATGTTGTGACAGTTGTAAGTGACTTTATCCGAGGCTGTTGTAACTTTGAAGCATTATTAAAGATACGGCCATAAATCGAGGACTTCCTGTAACTGACCTGGGTGGGGAAAATAAAACCTTTTAAGGCTCCTGCCTTTGTCCGAGTTCTGGCTATAAGGAGCTCATTGATTTGCTCAATTTATATATGATTCTCAGCATCATCAAAACCATGAAGACAATTCCCAGCCTTTACGCAATCTAAGCAAAGGTGAATAAAATTTCAAATCAGGGTGCCAATCTAAGGCAACTTTCAAGGCCTCCGATTTAGTTTTAATAGTTACGCTTTATATGTTATTTGAGTTGAGCTTCTGTAGGAAATTAAAGAAAAAATATAGAAATAAATAAATGCTTTCAGCTATTCCATTTGCTGCTTAAGCTTATAAAACCCATATCTATCCAGCTTTCTTCTCATTTATTCAAGTACCTAATGCTAAAGTTTCCCACAAGGATTCTCCACAGCTGGAGGTGCAGCCCCCCTCAGGGAGACCCTCTCTGGGTGGAGACCAGTCAGTGCCTTTCTTCACTTCATGGAAGTTATATTTCCATTTGGGACAGAATTCTTTCCTTTGCATTTAAAGGGCTGCATTGTCGCTCTGAGGCCAGACCTGAATAGGAAGCAGCAGCCTCCAACCAGAAGAAATGGGGCATGTGGGACAGAGGAATTTCAACTCTTAACATGCTCCAAACTGGGTTTTGGGGGGAGGAAATTCCAAAGGGCCACAGAGGGTATTGGGGTCTATTGGGGTGAATGGGGAGGTCTGCAGGGGCCATGGACACCCCCCCCGAAGGAATACCCCCCCCATGGCCTTCTTTCCACATTCCTTCCTTCTCCCCATCAGTCCTGAGTCTTCGGAGAGGGGCGGCATACAAATTGAATAAATAAATAAATAAATTTATTTATTTATTAGAGCCTTGGTGGCACAGTAGACTAAAGCACTGTTAAGTAACACCAGCTGCCTGCAATTACTGCAAGTTCGAATCTCAACAGGCTCAAGATTGACTCAGCCTTCCATCCTTTCGAGATAGGTAAAATGAGGACCCGGATTGTGGGGGCAATCAGCTGACTTTGTATAAAAAAGAACACTGCTTGGGGCGGGGGTGTGTGCAAAGCCCTACTAAGCAGATATATAGAAAAGTATGAAGGCTATTGCTTAACGCATTGTAAGCCGCCCTGAGTCTCTGGAAAAGAGCGGCATATAAATTGAACCAATAAATAAATAAATAAAGTCAGGCACTTTGGGGGAAAGAGGTTTTCCTCCTCTGGACCAAAAAGACTTTGGTATCTGATATTTCCATAAATTCTGTACCGGACAGCCTCTCTCCTTCCCAGCTGCCCCGTCTGCCTCCGATGTCCCAGCTCCCAAAAGAAACCTCCCAGGAAATGAAGGGAAGCCAGTCAGTTTTATGAAAGGAATGGGCCAGAGGATCCAGGATAGAGAAGAGGGAGAGGGGAGATGGTGGGTTGAGAGGGAGCTGAGTGATCCACTTGATCCCTTTAACCCTGGACAGAGAGATAGTCAAAGGTCACCTCTAGTGCCTGCAGCAAACTTCTTCAGTCTTCATGGTGCTCAGATAGGAAGCCAGTTAAGCATCCCTTCCCTTCCCTTTGTTTTCTCCTCCCTGTCTCCCTCCTTCCCTCTCTCCTTCCCTCCCTCTCTTCGTCCTTCCCTCCTACCAACACCCCCCCCCTTTTATCCCCCCCCCAGTCATTTAGCACTTTGAGAAGATTCTGTGTGCTCAGTTCCCCTGGGAGCCTTGAGGGGCTTCCCTCCGTCTCTCATTTTCTTTTTTTATTCCACAGACTTTGCCTGAGACCTCCCAGGATCTCTATCTGGGCTTGCAACCCCTTCCTCCTGGAAGGCCCAGAGCTGCCCAAGGGGAACCCTTGGCCTCTCTCCACAGTTGGACCAAAGATTGTGACATCGTAGCCCGTGTCATAGAAGGTCTCCTGGGCTGCTCTGGGTCACTCAAGGTGTTGCGTGCTGAAGGCATTTCCTCGCTGAGAATGGCAGGCAATTTCTTACAGTGGATGAGAATGAAGAGGAAATTCTCAAATAGAGGTAGGATGAAATTAAAGAGAGGCTTATTATAACACTTTAGCAGTTAGAATAGTAATTACCCAACCCTGTAATGAAAAGGAAGGGAAAGTCTACAAATAGAGGTAGAATACTATTAAAAAACAACACTATCTCCTTAACTTGAGCAGGAAGGGTGAAGAGTTTAGATGCCAGAAGTATCAGCTGGCACCTAATATTGGGGAATAAAGAACCCAGATCAAACTGTGGCTGAAAAACTGAATGTCTTTAATTGCAGTCAATAAGTTTGTGTTTTTAAAGAAGTCTATTTTTTTCCACAGTGGTACCAGAAGAGACACTGGACTTGGGCTTATGGAGGCACAAGGAGGTATGTAATATATAGTTCCAACTATATATCTATAGGACCGTCTAGGACCTAACCATCTATAGGACCCAGGGTGCCTGTGTTAACTGGGTTTGAGGTTCTCCCTCGTGTCCAGGCCCAACGTCCTCATGATCTCCATTTCTTTTCAGCAGAAGGCTTCAGGTGCCGGCCAGCTGCCTGCCATCCAACAAGGGCCTCCTCCTCAGCGGTCCATCACCCCCCGCCCCCCTCAGGTAAGCAGTCTAAATCTTCTGGGGAACGGTCTAAGTGTCCATTACTAAGGATGGCAAATTTTCATATGATCCTTTTATTATGTGAACGAATCAGGCTGAGACAGTGGTGAAATCCAAATTTTTTTACTACCAATTCTGTGGGCGGGGCTTTGGTGGGCGTGGTGTGGCTCAGTGGGCATGGCTCAGTGGGCATGGCTCAGTGGGCATGGCAGGGGAAGGATACTGCAAAATCCCCATTCCCTCCTCACTCCTGGGGCCAGCCAGAGATGATATTTGCTGGTTCTCCAAACTGCTCAAACTTTCCGCTACCGGTTCTCCAGAACCTGTTAGATTTCACCCCTGGGCTGAGAGATCAATTCTCTCACACAGCAAATAACCTTGTGAAAAACCCATTTTTCTTTTAACCAGGAAAGGTTGTACCTGAAAAATTGTTCATGTCATAATAAGATGTGAGGGTTGGGGATAGCGGAGGGTGAGTGAGCTGATTTATAAGTATATTCCACACCTGTTATTTATTTTAACTTTTCCAGGCTCCTACAACATCAGGGGGGGAACCGCTGAGGAGTGCGAGGAAGAAGAATGCCACGTAAGTCTACATTATATCTCAAAAATATAAAATATAAAATTCTGGATCAGTATGATCTGCTGTTCTGTCCCCGTCTCACACACTCACTCAAACAGCCAGCCGAGGGTTAAATAAACTCTTCCAAACAATACTGATAAGGAACTTGGCAGCAACTCCGTAACTGCCTGCCAAGAACTTCTTTACTCCGATAACAAAACATAAACAAAATACACACAGTTTGTAATAGTCCAAGAGTAATAAAATCCACAGCGTCCAAAGGTACAAAGTGACTCACCAGAAGATTTAGCTTTGTCCGTCACAGAGTCCGAATGGCCACCACACTCCCTTTTATAGCCTGTGGGGTGTGGTCCAGTGACTCAGCTTAATCTCTGGCACACCTCCTTTTCTGCTGCGCACGCTTATCCCATCGGCGCTGGCGTGGGTCCAAGCACAATGTTTCTTCATCACTATCTGACGGCTCAGAAACACCTGGCTCCTGGCCATCTCCTCTCCTTCATGTTCGGAGCCTTCTTCCTCCGATAAGATAGGCTCGGAGGACGGAGCCACAACATCTGCTTCCACAGGTTGCAGAGTTATCTGTGCAGGGCTGAAAGGCAGGAGAACAGGGGCGAAATCTAAACATCTTCCCTACGGGTTCTGTGGGCGTGGCTTATTTTGTGGGTGTGTTTTCTGGGTCAGCAGCTGCTTCTTTCCCCTGCTGCTCTTGCTGGGAATGGGAAAGCGTCTTTCGCAGCACAGCGAAATTTAGCTTTGGGTCTGGCTTCACTCCCAACAGGAAAGCTCCGCTGCCTGCAGCGTTTTCTGGACTGGGAGGACCCAAAGGGGCAACTCCTGGCTGTGCGCTTTCCCGGGGCCCTGAGTGCCGCCCTCCCAGAGCACCACTGCCACCGCTCTGGAGCTCTCTTTCCGCCACCGCTGCCGTGACTGGAGCTCACCATCAGGATCAGGATCGGTAAGTTCTTGCTTTGCTCCCTGGGAAGGGCTTTATCATGGAGGGCTGTGTGCCCAGACCAGGCGCTTTCTCTCGGGCCTCCCACCTTGCATGTCTCGGGTGGGTCTCTCTTTCCTAGCCTTTGAAGGAGGAAGGAGGGAGGGAAGGGAGGGGAGAGAGAAAAAGAGAGATAAGAAAGAGAGAGAGAGACAAGAAAGAAAGAGAAAGAAAGAAAGAAAGAGAAAGAAAGAAAGAAAGAGAAAGAGACAAAGAATGAATGTGAAAGAAAGAAAAAAAGGAAAAAGAGAAAGAAAGAGGAAGGGAGGGAGGGAGGGAGGGAGGGAGGGAGGGAGAGAGAGAGAGAGAGAGAGAGAGAGAGAGAGAGAGAGAGGGAGAGAGGGAGAGAGGGAGAGAGAAGAGGAAGGAAGGACCACAAACCGTGGCACTAGAAGTGGCTTCAGAAGACACATTGAAACAGGACAGCAATCTAGGGCTGGAAGGGACCTTAGAGGCCATCTAGTCCAACCTTATAAACCTTATATCATCTGGATTATTTGGGTACCTCTAACAGAGAGGAAAATTGCCAGAAAGGAGAAGGAGTTTACTAGGACAAGGTTGCCATGCAGAGGAAGGCAGAGATAGTCCTTGACTTATGACCACAATTGAGCCCAAAATTTTGGTTGCTAAGCAAGAGAGTTGTTAAGTGAGTTTCACCACATTTTACTCCCTCCATGACATCACCTGGCTCTAACAGTCATGTGCAGGCTAGGGAAGAAGATCTGAAGGCGTCTATAATGTTCTAATGTACAGAAGTTACAGTTAAATGGGTGGCAGAAAGTGGACTCTGGGTGTGTTTTCCCAAATGCAGTAAGTGAGGCTGAATGCGTATAGTTTTAGAAGAACTCTGTATGTGTGTGTCTGTGTACATAAACATACAGTATGTATAGTAGATAATGTATCTTTTTGTGTGCCTATACACACTCTATACTATGTAATATGTATGTTCACATATGGCATATGAACAGTGGTGGGATTCAATTTTTTTAACAATCGGTTCTGTGGGCGTGGCTTAGTTGCGGGTGTGGCTTGGTGGTCATGTGACTGGGTGGGTGAGGCTAGCTGGTCATATGACTGGGTAGGCATGGCTAGCTGATCATGTGACTGGATGGGCATGCCTATGTGCATAGGGACTACTCAGAGGGCTGAAAAAAGTCATTTCTGACTGATCCTCGCACTTTTGACCGGTCCTCGCACTTATGACCATCCTCACATTTATGCCCATTGCGGCATTCTTAACAACCATGTCAGTCATTTCACCACTACTTCTCTTCACCACGGTGACAAGATAGGGCGCAAGATGTAAAATGTGAGGACAGTCGTAAGTTCAAGGACTGGTCAAAAGTGCCAGGACTGGTCAAAAATAACTTTTTCAGCCCTCTGAGTAGTCCATATGCACATAGGGACTACCCAGAGGGCTGAAAGAAGTGATTTCTGATAGGTCCTCGCACTTTTGACCAGTCATTATTTATGATCTGTCCCCGTCCCCACACACACACAAACACAGCCAGCCGAGGGTTAAGGAAACACTTTGGAGCGCACCCAGGTCTTATCTCCCACTTGGCAGCCACACCGTCTGCCAAATGCCTTTATTTTCACAAACAGAAAGATAAGATACTAACGTACAAAAAAGTCCAAGCAGAAATAATATTTCTCCCAGCAGTTCCGGACGAGGCTTTAGTGACTATCCAAGGTTTACTTTTGTTCGTCACAAGGATCCCTGACCACTACCCTCTATTATATAGTCTCTGGGGTGTGGTCCAGTGACCCAGTTCTAATCCCTAGCATGCCTCCTAAGATGCTGCAATCGTTTATCACGCCTTCGGAGGCGTGCGTCCAGGAATGATGTTTCATCGTCACTCTGAGACGAACCAGCTGTCTCCCTGCTGATCTCCTCTCCCTCGGCCGGCACCTGAGACAATGCCAGAGGGGAGGGGCCTGGAGAGGGAGGCCTGGCTGACTCCTCTTCCTCATGCTCGGAGCTTTCTTCCTCCGATGGGACAGGCTCAGAAGGTGGGGCCACAACAATTTATGCCATCATTTATCTTCTAGTCCAGAGATGTCCAACCTTGGCAACTTTAAACCTGGCAGACTTCAACTCCCAGAATTCCCCAGCCAGCTATGCTGGCTAGAGAATTCTGGGAGTTGAAGTCCACAAGACTTAAAGCTGCCAAGTTTGAAGACCTCTGAGCTAGGGCTTTGGGGCCAGCCTTTTGGGGAGGAGGTCCCATTCGGAGAGACCCCCTGCCTCTCAGGAAGCATCAGGCCCAGGCAGAGAAAGTTGCCAAGGTTGGAGATCTCTGGACTTGAAACCTCCAAAGGTCCCTTCCAAATCTGTAATTCTGGTATTGGCAAGCAAGCACAGTTAAGCTACTTAAATCCTCCAGAGCAGGGGTCCCCAACCTTTTGGACCTCAGGGACCACCAAGTTCATAATTTTAAATTCCGTGGACCACTAATACGAATCCAGCGCACCGCTTGCTGAAGCACCTGGACACCCAGTGACGGGATAGGGCCTTTCAGGCACTCTCCCCCCTTTCTCTCTCTCTCCCCCCCTCTCATTCTCTCTTTCTCTCCCCCCTCTTTCTCCCTCTCCCCTTTCTCTCTCTCTCTCTCCCTCTCTCTCTCCCCCCTCTCTCCCCCTCTTTCCCTCTCATTCTTTCTTTCTCTCCACCCTTTCTCCCCCCTTTCTCTCTCTCTCTCTCCCTTTCTCTCTCTCTCCCCCCCTCTCTTCCACTCTTTCCCTCTCATTCTCTTTCTCTCTCCCTTTCTCTCCCTCTCTCCCCCACTCTCTCTCTTTCTCTCATTCGCTACCCCCCTTTCTCTCTCTTTCCCCCACTCTTTCTCTCCCCCCTTTCTCTTTCTCTACCCCTTTCTCTCATTCTTTCTCTCTCCCCCACTATTTCTCTCTCCCACCTTTCTCTTTCTTTCCCCCTCTCATTCTTTCTCTCTCCCCCCTTCTCTCTCTCTCCACCACTTTCTCTCCCCCCCTCTTTCTCTTTCTTTCCCCCTTTCTCTCATTCTCTTTCTCTCTCCCCCTTCTCTCTCTCCCCCACTCTTTCTCTCTCTCTCTCTCTCCCTTCCTCTCATTCTCTTTCTCTCCCCCCTTTTCTCTTTCTCTCTCTCTCCCCCACTTTCTCTCTCTCATTCTCTTGCAGGGGGCCGATCTGGTGTCTGCAACAGAGAGCAAAATCCAGCTCCTTCTCTCTGCTGTAAGTGCAGCATCAGGATTCCACCTTGGTATATTTGCGGCGCAAGGCAGCCCTCGTTTCCTGCCAACTCGGAGCAGTAAACAGCCTCTGGTTCGGGGTGCAGCTGGATTTTGCTCTCTATTGCTCTCTCGGCCCTCTGCAAGCTCTCGTCTCTCGAGAAGCCCAACCAAAGTTTCCTGCACCACTTCAGGGAACGCTTCTCACGAGACGAGAGCTTGCAGGGGGCAGAGAGAGCAATGGAGAGCAAAATCTGGCTGCTCCCCAAACTAAACGCTGTTTACCGCTCCGAGTCCCAAGCGGCAGGAGATGAGGGCTGCCTTGTGCCGCAAATATACCAAGGTGGAATCCTGACGCTGCACTTACAGAGGGAGAGAAGAAGCCGGATTTTGCTCTCCATTGCAGACACCAGATCGTATTGCACCACCTGCAAAAATGCAAAAATTTCCAAATGTAGCCCTGCCCTCTAACAGCCCTCCTGATGTTCAACTGTTGTCTCACAAGGCGGATACTTGGCCATCTTCATGCTTGAAAGGATTCTACAGTGTAATAGCAGATGTCTCCCACCTTGGCAGCTTTAAGACTTGTGGACTTCAACTCCCAGAATTCTCCACAATTCCCCAGAATGGGCTAGGCAGGAGTTGAAGTCCACAGTTGTAAAAGAGCCACAATTGCCCAGCCCTGGGCTAGGGTAGGCTGACGCTGTGCGCGTGGGAGGCGGGGCAGGGCAAGGGGCGGGCGAGCCAGCAATTTAACAAACGGTTTGACTGAACCGCCTAGAACCGGCAGAATCCCACCACTGCATATGTACATAGGATTACGTAGTATATTTTGGATGTTCAGTAATAGTAAATAAATAGACAGGGAATTGTATCTTGTTGAGGCCTTTGTGGTGAGGAGAGGCCAGGCAGCCTAACCCTAACCCTAACCCTAACCTTAACCCTTGACGTGAGTGACGTCAAGTTAGCCACGCCCACCCAGTCACATGACCAACCAGCCACACCCGCCCAGTCATGTGACTAACCAGTCACGTGACCAAGCCACAAAACATGTCCACCAAGCCACACTCACCCAGTCTCATGACCACCAAGCCACGCCCACAAAACATGCCCACCAATCAAGCCACGCCCACAGAATTTTGAATCCTACCACTGCACACTGTCTGTCAGGTGTGCCCGGACATCAAGTTTATTCACTCACTCAGCTTGAGACAAAGGAAAATGTTTCCAGGTCACCAGATATTGCACTTTACCGTGGTGCTTCCTAGAGTCTAAAATTTCTTTAACTTCAAAATGTTGTTCCCCTTCTATCAGTATGGGGACCGGAGGGGAATCTTGGCCCGGTCGTAAAGGGGACGAGTATTCTGGTTTCAACAAGCTAAGGCGGAGCCTAACAACCTTAAAATCTCCTTCCAAAAATTGGAAGTAAATTGTACACCCCTGTCCGAAATTACATGTTTTGGAGCTCCATGTAGTCAGTAAATCTGACAAACAACCAGTTTTGCAAGAGTTTTAGCTGAAGGGATTTTAGAGCAGGGGATGAAGGGCACTTGTTTGGAAAACAAATCCGTTACTGCCCAAATGACCGTGCACCCCTCACTCTCTGGTAGGTCAATAATAAAATCCATGGATATCTCCTTCCAAGGGGCATCTGGCCTTGCCACACTCTGCAGTAAGCTGGGTGGTTTCCCCGGAGGTCTCTTAGCTGAGGCACACACCGGACAACTAGCCACATATGCCTCTATGTCCTTTTTGAGCGCAGGCCACCAGAATTGTCTCTTAACAAGATGTAGAGTTTTAACAAATCCAAAGTTTACTGCCGCCTTGGCATCATGAGCGTACTGTAATACTGTTACTCTTAAACTGTCAGGAACATACAATTTTGTCCCAATCCAAGCCAGATCATCACGGAGGGTACATTCATTTGAATGGGTTTTAAACCATTCGTCAGTTTTCAGGGCTTCTTGTAGTTTCTGAAGCAGCTCACCCGACAGGTTTGGATCGGCCCCTGCCTGCGCTCTGGTAGTCATTGGCACTGCTAGTTGCGTCGAAGGGATGATGGGTCAAGTTACTTCCTTCTTGGTACTGTTGTATTGAGGCAATCTGGAGAGTGCATCTGCCATGAAGTTCTTTCCACCAGGAAGGTAGCGTAGAGTGAAATTGAAGCGATTGAAGTGCTGGGCCCAACAAGCTTGCCCTGGTGACAGTTTACGCGGTGTTTTCAACACCTCCAGATTTTTATGATCAGTCCAAACTTCAAAAGGATGCTTTGCTCCTTCCAGAAGTTGTCTCCACGTTAACAATCGGCCCATCGCACCACAAAAGCTTCCTTTTCCCATATGGCCCATCTCCTTTCAGTTTCTGATAATTTTCGGGATGTGTAAGCACAGGGTTGTAGTTCCCCTTCTGCATTCTTTTGCAAAAGTACTGCTCCCACAGCCACGTCGTTTGCGTCAGCCTGTACTACAAAAGGATGTTCCATGTCTGGATGTTTGAGTACTGGTTCAGCAGCAAACAGCCGTTTCAACTTTTCAAATGCGGTTTGACAGTCCATGGTCCATTCAAGTGGTCGTGAGGGCCTTGGTTTTTCTTCACCTTTAGTTTTCAGAAGATTTGTGATTGGCAATGCGATTTTGGCAAACAAGGGGATAAATTGTCTATAAAAGTTAGCAAATCCCAGGAAACTCTGTAGTTGTTTGCGGGTGCGTGGCGTGGCCCATTCTAATATGGCCCGAACCTTCCCAGGGTCCATCTCTATTCCCTCATGCGATATGCGATACCCAAGATAGTCAATTTTGCTTTGGTGAAACTCACACTTAGAAAGTTTGGCATATAGTTCAGAAGCCCTGAGTTTTTTCAGGACAGTTTGCACCAATTTCACATGGTCGTCCATGTTCTCAGAGTAGATAAGAATGTCATCCAAGTAGACCAACACCCTCTTATACAGGTGCTCAGGTAACACTTCCTTTATCAATTGCATAAACACAGCAGGGGCTCCTTGTAAACCAAACAGGAGCACTCTAAGCTGGAAACATCCCAGTGGGCAATTAAATGCTGTCTTCCATTCACCCCCGTCTTTAATTCTCACTCGGTAGTATGTCTCTCGTAAATCAAGTTTGGTGAAGACTTTTCCCTTTCCTAAGTGCGCTAATATGTCTTTCATGAGCGGCAGGGGGTAAACGTTTACCACGCAGATAGCGTTGAGATTTCTGTAATCAACTACCAGGCGAAAGGAGCCATCTTTCTTTTCTCGGAACAATACCAGCTCCGCCACTCTGGGTCTGGCTGGTTGGATGAACCCCCGTTCTAGGTTTTTATCAATGACATTCCACAGTTCCCCTAATTCTCGAGGGGTCATGGGGTAGATTTTTGGCTTAGGGAGCTTCACCCCGGGGAGTATTTCAATGGTACAGTCTGTAGCCCTGTGGGGAGGCAGCACATCTGAGGCCCTTTCACTAAAAACTTCATGGAGATCTCGACTTCCGGTTTCCTCGTCTTCGGCGACGACAGTGCCTTTTTAAGCACCGCCAGCCCAGCCGCTTGTAGAGCCGCTTCCCGATCGTGAAGCGGCTTGAAAGCTTCAAAATCCCCAGGATTTTTGAAGAAGAGGCAGCAGGGCACAGGTCGAGCCCCTGCAACCCCCCCAGGGAATTGTTTCTGGGGAGGAAACAGGCGCGGCTCCCTCCCAACCTGCTGAGACTCCGGGCGGCGTGGGACGCCTCTGCTTTTGCAGAACAAGCCAGCTGCAGGAAACTTCAAAGAGAAAGGAAACAACCCAAACAAACAGCTGAAATCTACTTGAACCCTGAAACTTTGAACTGCAAGTATTAGCACTTTGCTGATCTTTTATTTTGAAGGGAAAACTTCTGAATGAGTGAAAGTGACTGGAAAAAATATGGCGTTCAGCATTAGAGTAAATGAATCAGCAAGTGTGGATTGGTGAAGTCATCTTGCTTTGTTACAAAGTTAATAAGTTGCTATAAAGTTGCTTTGGCTGTAATAACAGGAACAAGAGGAAAATCTCTCCCTTTTATTTGACTTTGCTTCACCATAGTTTTGTCCTGATCAAATCTGGGGGACTTTTTTAGAAGGCTTTGTGGAGGTGGCAGAAGAAGAGGAACCTCCCTCTTCAGAAAAGCTAGCCTACGTGGCAGGATGGCTTCAAAGAAGCAGGAAGGCAAAACAGTGGGGGGATCCCCCACACGCAAACAGGACACGCAGTCACAAGCTCAGAAAAAAGATTTTGATATGGGAGATTTAAAAGAATTTATTTCAAAAATTCTGGATGACAAATTTCAAAAAGCTCAACAGGAAATAGATGAGAAAATCCAAAAGTCTCAACAGGAAATTATGCAGGAAATGCAGCAGAACCAAAAGAAGGTGACCAAAAAAATAACAGATGTGGCGTCTGGCCTGGCAGGATTTATTATGAAAGTTGAGTCAAAACTGGATGAATTTAAATCAGAAGTTAATGCTAAGATGAAAAATAATGATCATAAATTTTTTGATGTTGATGATAAGATGCAGAGAGTTGAGAACGAGATTGTCATGATGCAATTCCGGGCAATGGAATTCGCTATACGGCTTCGAGGAATTAGAGAAGAGGAGAGACAAGATTTGAGACAGGTCTGTGCTGAAGCCCTAGCTGTGATCTTAAAAGTTAACCCTGATATGGTTTTCTGTAAAATAGACAAAATTTACAGAGTCAATTCCTGGGTGGCCAGACAAAGACAATTGCCTAGAGATGTGGTCATATATTTTACAGACCGAGTAATAAGAAATGATATCCTGCAAAAATCTTTTCTTACTTCTGTGCAAGTGGGAGGATCGAAGATTACAGTTTATAAAGAGCTTCCACCTAAAATGTTAAAATCTAGAAAAGACTTTGGCTTTCTTGTTAAAGAACTGCAGAATAACCAGATTCCATTTCGTTGGGATGCTCCAACTGGCATAATTTTGAGATATAAGGGAGAGAGACACCGTTTGAATACTGTGGAGAAGGCGGAGCAATTTTATACTGATATCTTTAAAGAAAGAACACCATCCCCACGTACATCCACAGTTTTGGAGATTAAGGAGAGTGATAAGAAGCAACTTCAAGATCCGCAACAACAATCTAAGCAGGAATCAGAGGAGTTGAAGGGCGCTGAAGGAGGTTTCCTGGATGAGCCTTTGCTGGAACCTTCTCCAATTTTGGAGCCGGTCTGGATGGCTGAAGTCAAGGACCAGCGTATAACCCGAGCAAAACTCAAGCAACTTAAAGAAAAGTTACAGCAGGAAAGACAAGATGAAAAGGGAGCAAAGACTATACAAGAGACTGGGGCCGTGGGGAATGCAGGACAGAAGATTTCGGATGAAATCCGATTATTCTGTTCTTGGCTCCAGAAAGAGAATAATGATGATTAAATGTTTATATTGGAATGTGAATGGGTTGAATGCAACACAGAAAAGGAAGAAAGTATTTGCATATTTAAAACAACATAATAATGACATAATTTGTCTACAAGAAACGCATATTACAGTTCAAGATCAAAATTATTTGAAAAATTCCAAATTAGGAACACATTTTATATCTTCAACTAACCAAAAAAAGAATGGTACGGTTATTTATGTAAATAAAAAATTAACAGCCAAACTTATAGAAGCTGATCAAGATGGCAGGTTTGTAGCAATTGAATTACTTTCTGCTAATAGTCAAGTTCTTCTAATAGGAATTTATGCTCCCAATCAACAACAGGACTATTTTTATAAAATGCTACATACTAAAATACTACAATGGGATTATAGATCTATTTTAATTATGGGAGATTGGAATGGAGTAATTGATTCTAAATTAGATAAAAAGACTTTGGCGAAGTCAAGGATTAGACTACCACAGACTTTCTTTGATATGAAAGAAGATTTGGAGTTAAAAGATATTTGGAGAATACATAACCCAAAAGAACTGGATTATACCTTCTTCTCTGATAGACATAGATCCTTCTCTAGGATTGATTTCATTTTGTTGTCAGATGACTTACTTGTTAGGACAAAAAGAACAAAGATTCTGCCAAGAACTTTGACTGATCATAGTCCAGTGTGGATAGAAATTGAGACATGCAAGACTGAGAGATGCTCTTGGAGATTAAATGAAAACTTGTTCAGATATGAAAAAAATATAATAGAACTTAAAAAGTATTTGAAAGAGTTTTTTGAAATGAATTTGAATAAAGGCACTCCAATGGAGATTGTGTGGGATGCAAGCAAAGCTTACATGAGAGGGGTGCTTATTTATATGAACTCTAAACATAGATTGATCCGACAAAAGAAAAGACTTGAATTGGAAGCAGAAATAAAGAATAAAGAACAGTTACTTATTAAAAATCCAACAGATGAAAGAACACATGGTGTCATAAAACTTTTGAAAGATCAATTCCAAATGCTTATAGCGGAACAAGTTGCAACAAATTTACAATACGCGAAGCATAATACATTCTGCAACGCCAATAAACCGGGCAGGTGGTTGGCCTACACATTGAGGAAGAAACAGAGCATACGGACTATTGATAGTATCGATATCGGAGGGAAAGAAGTTGTTCAACAGAAATTAATTAAAGAAGCCTTTCTTGAATATTACACTAAACTATATGCTAGAGAGGAGGTGCAGAATGGACTTATAGAAAAATATTTAGACAACAAAAGAGTTACAAAAATTACTGAGCAACAAAAGGAAAGAATGAATTATCCTATAACAGAGGAGGAGATAATAGCAGCAATAAAACAATTAAAAACAGCCAAAGCTCCTGGAACGGATGGTCTGACTGCAGTGTACTATAAAACTTTGCAGGCAGAAATGGTGGAACAACTCAGAGACTTATTTTGTAATATACAACAAGGGGGAAAAGTACCCCCATCATGGACTACAGCTTACATTTCTTTGATACCAAAAGAACAAGCAGGTCCCAAAAAACCGGAGAATTACAGACCAATATCTCTTTTGAATACGGATTATAAAATTTATGCAAAAGTACTAGCCAACAGACTGATGCCAGTAATTCAAAAGGTAATTCATGATGACCAAGCGGGATTTATTGAGGGTAGGCACATGAATGACAATGTAAGGCAAGTAATAGACTTATTGGAATATCTTGAGAAGAATAAACAGATCCCTGCAGTGCTGGTTTTCTTGGATGCAGAGAAGGCCTTTGATAAAGTGGACTGGAATTTTCTATTAAAGACTTTTAAAAAGATGGACTTTGGGGACCAATTTATACAGGCGGTTTCAGCAATTTATCAAGAGCAAAAGGCTCAGATTATTATTAATGGAAGTTTGACAACAGAGTTTAAAATCGAAAAAGGAATGAGACAGGGATGTCCGTTGTCCCCATTGTTGTTTATTTTAACACTAGAAGTCTTGTTAAATACAATAAGGGACTCTAATATCTTGAAAGGTATAATGATAAGGCAAGAGGATTACAGAATAAAGGCATTTGCAGATGATCTGGTTGTTACCCTAACACAGCCAATGGAATCAATAATCCAGATGAAGGACATTATACAAGACTATGGTAAAGTTTCAGGTTTTAGATTGAACCAGAAAAAAACTAAGATGATAGTCAAAAATATGACACAAGATCGTAAACACGAGCTTGAAAGGAGGGCAGGTTTTGAGATTGTACCAAAGGTAAAATATCTAGGAGTTCAGGGTGCAGAATCAAATATGAAATTGTTTCAAAATAATTATGAGGTGTTGTGGCGAGAGGTGCAAAAAGACATGGAGACTTGGAAAAAACTGCAGCTGTCTTTACTTGGAAGAATAGCAGCAGTTAAGATGAATATTTTGCCAAGATTTCTCTTTTTGTTTCAAATGATTCCGATGCTTAAAAATGATAAACAACTAAAAGTATGGCAAACTGGAGTCAACAAGTTTGTCTGGAACGAGAAAAAACCAAGAGTAAAATTGAAAATTATGCAAGACGTTCCAGAAAGGGGAGGTCTTAAACTTCCAAACCTACAGTTATATTATGATGCAGCAGCTTTGACTTTAACAAGTGATTGGTTTGGAGGAAAAAAGACTGGAATATTAAATGCAGAAAGTTTTGATTTGGAATTCGGATGGCACGCTTACTTATTTTATGACAACAAAGTGGATAAAGCATTTAAAAGCTATATACTTAGAGATTCTTTGTTGAGAGTTTGGAAGAAGCACCGACTCAAATGGGATTATAAAATACCGTTATGGCTGGATCTTGGTCATACTTTGTGGAATACAAATATAATGTCACTCGGGGGGGTTTTATACAAAGAGGTTCTTTTTACAGATGCGGGCAGATGGCAGCTGAAGACATTACAGACATTGTTGGCTGAAGGGATTAATCTAACTTGGTTACAATATAATCAATTGCAATTGAGATGGAAAGAGGACCAAAAAACTGGTATTATGATGTATGAAGAAGAATTGGTCAGACACATAAAAGAGAAAGGTCCAATGCATATTAAAAGACTTTATAATGTTTTGTTAGAAAGGGATTCAGAAACTGAATTAGTTAAAGATTGTATGATTAAGTGGGCACAAAATTTTGAGGAACCAGTGATGTTGGAAACATGGGAAAAAATTTGGGTTCAGAATGTTAAATTTACACAGTCGCAGAATTTGAGGGAAAATTTTTATAAAATGTTTTACAGATGGCATTTAGACCCCAAAAAATTGTCGTGTATGTACCCTAATGTGCAGCCTAAATGTTGGAGATGTGATTGTCAAGATGCTACATATTATCATGTTTGGTGGACCTGTAAGAAAGTTAAGGCTTTTTGGATAAAAATTTGGTGGGTCATGCAGAATGTTCTGAAGAAAAAAATTCAATTTTCTCCACAATTGTTTTTACTGGGTATAGTTAAGGGTTTTACATTGGGTGAAACAAAACTGATATTGTATATGATAACAGCAGCAAGATTGTTGATAGGTAAATACTGGAAAAATGAAGCGCTGCCCACGATTGAGGAATGGACTTTGAAGATGGCCAGTTTTGCAGAGATGGCGAAGATTTCAGCATATCTAAAAGATTGTTCACAAGAGACTTATGAATGGGAATGGAAGAGGTGGATAGATTATGTTCAGAACAAATATCAAACTAGGAAGTATCAAATAGCTTTTATTTGAAAATGTTATATTAAGATAGAAATATTTTAAGGTAATGAGGATGAAAAATTTATTTGAAAATGTTATATTAAGATAGAAATAGGTTAATGTAATGAAGATGAAAATTTATAAGGGGGAGGGAGGGGTTCAAGTTTTATATACAAAGGAGGGCTTTTCCTTTTACTTGATATGTGTATACTGTGGGGAAGGGGAGGGTTAGGGTGGGTTAGGGAGGTTGGGAAGTTTGGGGTGGGATGAGTGGGGAAAAAGGGGGTGAAAATGTAATTGTAAAACTTTTGCAATAAAAAAAAAAAACTTCACGGAGATCTCAATACTCCTTTGGAATCTTCTCCTCCCCCTCAATGTGGCCTATTGCCACTTCTGCCCTTTTGGGTTCTATACCGTCCTCCGGGGGGGTTTCCCTCTCTAGTCTTGGTTTTCCGGTGTGAATGCACAAGACCCCCGTCTTCCAGTTAACCCGTGGGTTCCATCTATGGAGCCAGGGCAGTCCAAGTATGAGGGGTCGTTCCATGCCAGGGGCCACAATAAATCTGAGATTCTCTACATGGTCTCCCAACTGCATTTCAATGGGTTCGGTCACAAAGCTGGCTGGGCCCCCTCCTGCAATCGATCTGTCCACTGACAGAACGCAATGGGCCTTTTTAGCATTTTTAGTCTCAGGCCCATCTTCTCCACCACTTTTAGGCTGATTATGCACCTGGTGCACCCAGAGTCTAATAGGGCTAACATCTGCGCCTGTGAGCATGGGATCCTCTGTGTGACTCACCCGATCATCGGAGTCGGAATCGGAGTCCGTCCCGCTGTCGTTGGTGGTGGTCGGAGTTCCCAGCTCACCCTCGTTTCAGGGAGCGAACTCAATGAACTCAATGACAAAAACCCAGTGCCGTGGGTTTTTGTGGGTATTTTGTCGGCCTTCTTGGGTCCCGAGCCGGTAGCCTTTGGCACTGGTTTGGAGAAACACTCGGCAGCCCGATGTCCTTCCTTTCCACATTTGAAGCAGGTGAAGGGCTTCAATTTGGGTTTGAATTCCGCTCTCCCCTCAGCCATCTTTGGTGCTCCTTTATGGTGAAAGGAGGATGATGGGTCTCCTGCACGCCCTCCTCGGAGTCGGCTTCGGGCCAGCTTGATCTCCACATCCTTAGCTACTATATACCAACTCTGCAAGTCTTCGGGGACCCCCCGGCCTCTACAGTCCTTGTATATCTCTTCATTCAGCCCATCCTTGAAGCTCTCCAGTAGAGCCACTTCTGACCACCCTGTCATGTAGGGTGCCAGCTCACGAAATTCTTGCGTATACTCTGCCACTGATCTCTGGCCCTGCTGGATGCCCTTCATTCTGAGTCTCACCTTCCGTTCAGCTAGGTGGTCTTCAAACCACCTCCTAAGAGCCCCCATGAACTGGTTGTAGTTCCTCAGCAAGGGGGAGTTATTATTGTGGAGGACCACCATCCAGTCAGCTGCTACTCCCTTTAAGGCGTTCGTGACGCATCTCACTCGAGCAGCATCTGATAAGTAGTCCTTCCCCTCAGTCCTGCATGTAGTTCCACACCTGGGTCAAAAAAACCCCCCAAGTTCTTTGGATTCCCATCATATTTCCCGGTTAGGGGGGGAATTTTTGGTTTTTTACGCCTGCGGGGAAGGGGACCCTGCAAGGCTGGGGGTCCCAGGCCTGTTGCATCCCTCACTTGAGCTGCAGAAGCCTGAGATGTTCTTTCCTCAGCTTCCTCTTCCTCTCCCCCACAGGCTGTCTCTTCTGGCTCCCCCCGGGGCTGTCTCCTCCCTTCTCCACAGGGAACCCATAAGACTCATGGCTTTTCCGGCTTTCTTCGACATCACGGAGAAGTTGCAATGCTTGTGCCAACATGAGGCTTTCCTTTTGCTCTTGCAGCCACACTCCCTCTCTCTTACGGGGTCTGGAGCTGGTTACTCCCTGGGGGTCCCCCCCCCCCAGTCCGGCAGTCTTCCTACTCCTTTTGACCATCTGGCTTCCTCAGGCTCCTCTGTCAGCCGAAGCTTTTCCAACCATTCGGCAGCCTCTTTTTCTGCTTGAAGTGAAGTTATCTTAGAACCCGATGCTCCCATCTGGTCTCCTTCACCCTCCTGGTCTGACATAATTTGGATTTCAGTCCCCTCAGTTTTTATCCGGGATGACTGGAGATAGTTTCAGTTTAATGTCAGGTGTGCTTCCTTCAAAGTCCAGGAAGGAATAAACCAAACTCCATTGTTTATAAAGAAATGTACTTTTACTAGAAAATGAAGTGAACGCAACCCAGGAAAAGCTGAAACTAAAGCAATAGGTGCGAAAATTGCATCTAGAAAGCATCCCCTCCCACTGCCCATCGTCAATCATCCAATCCAAAGGTCTCCCAGAGGTCAGGTGGAAGCACGTCAGGCATTGTCATCCAGCAGGAACACAATGACGGTTGACCCAATAGCCCCTTTAGAGATTCGGTTTCGTTTTTTGAAAATCCTCCAGCACGCTTCCCCCCCATGCTCCCTAGCTCTCCGCCTCCTGTTTCTTATGGCAGCCAAAGCAGTAAAGGCGGAGGCTGACACTGGCATGGATAGATACACATTTCCCTCACTTTTCTGGGCTATACTGTTGAAATTTAGAGGTACTCAGCTCAAAACTCAAACCTCCCTTTACTATTCTGTTTCAAACGGCCAAGCTCCAGGAAAAATCCACCCAGAGACTCAATGGGTCCGTCCAGCAAGGGAGGATTACCCGGGGAAGGTCTGTTGGTCAGGTTAGCTTGGAATCCCATCTTGGGGAGCCAAATTGTTGGAAGAAATATCCATCTGGCTCAGTTCTATGCTGGGAGAAAGGCCCTGGAGACAAAATGGAGGCTGGAAGCTGATCTGAAAGAGGGTCCTTTTATTGATGAAGCAGAACCATGTGGTGGTTTGTGATTCTGGGCAGCTGACCACGTAGAGTGGAGAGTCAGGGATATTGATAGCTTCTCTTGGGCTTTGAACTTGAGCTTCCTGTTCCTGTGCAGGAACATGTATTCTATTGGCTGTTGCCAGACTCCAATCGGGCCATGTGGGGTCATGTTTGTCTGAGATAAGTTTGGTTGAAGTTTGCTGGGTGATGCAATGCCCATAGGAGATTTTGCAATGCAGGGAGGTCTGCTACTGGATAATCCTATTACGTCCTGGAGGTTCATGTCTTAATCCCCTCACCCTGGAGCTGAAGGTCTTTTGTCTTGTAGATAGGATGGCCCAGTCTTTCTTCATGGGCACCAAACATCTGCTGGGGAGAGGGAGCTAGTTTCTGTCTTTAGAAACATGTTTCTCCTTTAGAGAAATATAATATTCTGCCTTTTTAAATATTTCTCAAAAGATTTCATTCTTCCAGGAGAGGTAACTTCCCTCAAGTGGATATGGAATGTCTACACACCTCTGACAAAATGCCCAGATTTTGACAAGTAAAACAAATCACCCCAAGATAAATCTCTTTGTTTTCCCCCCACCTTTAATATAACACGTAAGCTGTACAATTCAATTGAAAAACAGAAATCTTTTAGGAGGAAAAATGAGAATACAAAATTTACAGGAATGTGGCTGCATAAAGAGGCCTCCTTTAAAAGAATCCTTTGTTGAAACTCCTTTGGATTTTACGAGAGCATCCAGTCTTTCGGCCTTAGAGCCGATCTGCATGGCACATCTTGCCTTGGAAATCTCTTCCTTGCAAAAGGGCTCCAAAATTGTCAGATTGGGGAGGGGGAGCTGCTCCTGTGCCCAGCCCTCTTCCGGTCCCTTCCCCAGGTTTCCACGTGGATTCAGGTCCAGGCTCTGCCAGGGCCATTCCGAAACTTTAATATCTTTATAGGCAAACAGTGGTGGGTTCCTCCCGGTTTGGCCCGTTCCGCCGAGCCGGTAGTGGTGATGATATGACATCACCAAACCGGTTCTGCCCCCCACCCCCTGCACCCCCCCACCGCCACCCGTGTTATTTTTACCTTTTATTTGGCCCCACTCCCAATCTATTGCTGCCTCCTGAGTCCCAGCTGATGGCTAGAGGGAAAAAAAAACTGTTTAAATTCTTTCCCGGGGCTTCAAAGGGCTGCCCTACAGCTGATCAGTGTTAAAAGAAAACAAATGAGTAGATGGGTGACTGCAAAAATAAATGGGTAGGCCCACTGGTGGGATTCTACTTCGGTAGAACCGGTTGTTAAGTAGTTAAGTAGTTAAGCCAGTGGTTCCCAAAGTGGGTGGTACCATGCCTTAGCGGGGAGGTAAGAGGCAAAAGGGGGCGACAGGGGGGGCACTAAGTGGCAAGGAGGCTGGTCCCCACCCTTTGGCCTGTGCCTCGCAGCAGTTACCTCATTGCAAGCAAACAGCAAGAAAAAACAACTCCTTTCAGCTTCAGCATAGGCTAATTAGCTGGTTGATTAGATCTGCCTCCTCCCACTCTCAGCTGATTTGCTCTCAGCTGTTTTGCACAGGGCTCTGCTGGTTGAGGCAAAGAGCTAACTTGCTGGAGCAGATGGTTTTTTTCTCCTTATGCAAATCAAGCTCAAAACGAAACTGAAAGTAAAGCAAGGTGTTGGCTGTTAGGTTGGAAAATTAGGCAGAGGCAGATTTCTTTTCTTTTTCCTCACCAAAAAAAGTAGGTGCAAACAATGGGAAATTTAGGGCAAAAGAGGAGAGTTCAAGATTTTAAAACACAAAAGAAAAAAAGCTCTATTTAACTAGGGAATTGTAATAATTGAGATACTATTAATTGTATATTAATTAATAAAGTAGTTTTGCACCTACCTTTTTTGGTGAGGAAAAAGAAAAAGAAATCGCTGGGACTCAGGAGGCAGCCGGGAGCAACCCACTACTGTCGTGCATTCTTTCCAAAAATCGGGACTTTTTAAAAACACCGCGGGACGCGGGACAAATTGTTAAAAATCAGGACTGTCCCGCCAAAAGCGGAATGTCTGGTCACCTTACCTTAATGGATTTTTCACATATTTAATGACTACTATTTAACATCAGTTTTTTCCCTTCAAAGATTTCAGTTTGTTTTTTGACTTGAATTGTACATCTTATATGTTATGTTAAAGGAGGAAGTACTCTGAAGGGATTTATCTTGGTCTGATTTTTTATTTTACATTTCCAAAACCTGGCCTTTTAATAGGAGTGTGCAGACTTTCTTTGCTAAATACTGAAGTAAAAACTTAAGTAATCCAACTCTTATAAACAACTCTTATCAACACATTAAGCCTTAATATTTAAGTCACTAATCAAATCCCTTAAGACTACCCTGGAGGTGTATCTAAAGTCCCTCAAACTGTACCCATTGGCCATTTTTACGGAGCCTTTCTAAAAGACCCAATAAATGGTGAAAGGATTGTTAGTAGAAATAGCAACACTGAATTTATACACTGACACAAACATAAAGGTACTTTTAATATTTTTCAATGGAAGAAAATCTTTGCTGAGTCAAGTAAAAAAATTAAGAGTCTAATTTCTGTCTGGTTTTCCTATTTACAGCAACCGAAAGCAGAAGTCGTTCTCCCTGACTGAGGAGCTCCTGCGTCAAAACGCCCAGCTTTCAAACAAGAACTCAGAACTCTGCAGGGAGATGGAGGAGAAACTGCGGAGGTGAGAAACCCTGACTTTCTCTTCCAGGATTTCCTCTTCAATTCCCCTTAGCTCCCTACCCTGGACACACATTACACAACGTTCTGCATTGAATTATGTTGCCTGGATGGGTAGGAGACATCATGAATCTCTTGCCTGGGATTTTTCCTGGCCAAATCCTCTGAATTTAGGAGGTCCCTGCTTTGATCTCCTCCTCTGCTGCTCACTGACCTCAGTTCTCGGCTCCCCCTCGGCTCTCACCAGTTCAGTCTTCTCCCCCTTCTGTCCCCATTAGAAAGTTTGGAAATTGTTTTGAATTTTCTGGTATGAAAGCCAAAAAAAGAAAAAAAAAGGTTTTAAGATCTGAAGATTCCTTTATGGCAAAACTCAAGTAAAAAGTAAGGCTGGGTAAAACAAAGGAAGTGCCAGGCATTTTAGTTAGTTTTCATTTTAAAAGGGTTTGATGATTCAAGGGAAGACCTGAGGGGGCTCACTTCCCTCTTGTTGTCTTCCTATTTTACAGAATCCAGATGTTGGAATTCCGAAACCTCCATCTCCACTGCAGGGTTCTGACGGAAGCTGGGAAGAACCAGGAGCTCCTCAGGGAGAACGAAGAGCTGCGGGAACAGCTGGAGAGGTAAGAAATACCGTGTTTCCCCGAAAATACGACCTTCCCCGCAAGCAGTTGTTGTTGTGGCTAAGCTAGTAAGTAAGAATCTTTGGCTGCTTCTCCGCATTGACCTCTCCACATCTCCTTCTTCCAGAGAGAAACAATGGAGGGAGCATTTCCTGGGAGAGAGAGAACGGCGGGAATCCCAGTAAGACCCGGGAAGAGATCTCACAGGATCAAAAGAGATCTGAGGCAGCCTCCAAGGACTTCTAAGACCTTCAAGTAGCTCCTCCTCCTATTCCTCCTCCTCCCCTCCCCCTCTTCCTTCACCTCCTCTCCCTCCTCCCCTTCCTTCCGCTCCTCCCACTCCTCCTTCCCTCCCCCTCTTCCTCCCCTTCTCCCCCTCTCCCTTCACCTCCTCTCCCTCCTTCTCCCCTAGCCCTCTTTCTTCCCTCCTCCTCACCCTCCTCCTGCTTCCTTCCCCTCCCCTTCCTCCTCCTCCCCTTACCCCATCTCCCCAAAGTCATTGACCATCAAGAGTTGAGGATGAACATGAGGTGGAGAAGATTCCAATGTTGAAAAAGCTTCTACACAAAGTGAAAATAAAACTCCGTGTAACCCAAGAGAACTTTCCAAAGACCTTCACATCGGATGCAGTTATGAGGATGAAGTAGAACTACTCTATTGTAGTAGAAGACTCTTCTTATCGATTCAGGAGACAAGACCACGAAGGTTGGAAAACAGGTTTATTTGTGCAAAGGTTCAGAGCATTCGCATGACAAATTCTGAACCCCAGGCTACTCCCAGGCTCTGTCCTTTCTACAGTTAGGCCTTGCACTTTCTTACACTTATCTCGCTATATCAGCATAAAACATCATACATAGATCTAGCTGCATCAGCTTGTAAACAGGATACATAAAAAGGAGAAGTTATCTTGCCCTACTTTTCCATTTAGGGTATATCTTACACCGTCTGTTACTTTCGATGCCCACCCTTTCCCAACCCTTTGGTTACACTATAATGTAATACATAGGCTATTAAGCGTTTGGTAATATTCAGCAAGTTTTCTGGATTTTCCCTAAAGCTGGCAACACACGAGGACTGTAGCCTTTGGTCAATCTCTTCATATATTTATCCATCATTTTGGGGGGTCTTTTTACCTCCTGCCTCACTATCAGCGACCAGGTGACTCGCAGGTTTCAGCAAAAGAAAAAACAGATGTTGGGCAGAGGAAAACGTGGAAAGGAAATTGCCGCTCAGAGCACAAATCTAAAAGCAAGTCTAGCTGGTCCCAAATTGGAGAGCAAAAAGATGGGGCGGTCTCTCCTAAACAGCAAAGCAGAACCTCTGCTGGGAGCATTTTTGGAAGCCAAAGTTAAAAAAAAAATAAAATTGGCCATCAGAAACCCACTTGAGAAAGATATCTGAAAATCCAAAGGACGAAGCGGAAAAGCTCTTGGAAATGGCAAAAGTTCTTCTGCAGAAGAAAACCCCGGAACGAAAGAGAAACACATTTCCTCCACTTCCTCGAAAGCATAAAGTGAGGCCACAGAGAAGTTTGAGACTTGAATCCTCCCAAGAATCCGGGTCTCTGGACGATTTGGAAACAGATCCAAGGCGTATGGAGGCCAAGACAGAGCTTCCAGCTGAAAATCATGGGCCCTGCATTGTTAGATGGGGAATTCTGGGGGTTGAAGTCCATTCATCTTAAAGTTTGAAAAACACGGATGCAGACCAACAACTCTCCACATGTTACCTCCATTTTGGAAAACAACAAGGACGCCTGAAGAGACCACCAGTGATTGGCCGGCTTGCATAATGCAGAAACCATGATTCGTTATGGCCATCAGAAGTGCCACAATTAATTGGACTGACTTACAACTCTTAAGACCCTGATCCTGGTTTGGAAGCCATCCTGGTTGGTTCTTAGAACTCTCGAAGCCAACATTGAGCAAAGGACTTGGAAAAAGCCTTGTGAAAGCAGGAGCCTCCATTCTTTCTCCCAATGCCTGGCAGGAGAGAGAGAGAGAGAGAAGGGAACCCAGGGAGGGTCACAGCCACATTCTCCCTTCTTCAGTTTGATGGGATTCACGCCCAGCCTTTCTGCTCTGGGGAGCAGCCCCAGTATCCTGAGCCATGGCCTCACTGGGAATTCTGGAAACCAGCATCCAAAGCCATCTCTGGGGCTCCAAGTGGGAGGAGGGGAATCAAAGTGTCAGGCCTGCCTCCGTTCCAAACCTGAGAAAGAAGCCCCCCCCCCCCCCCCCGACTCCATTGAAGTAGAGAAGAGGTCCTTTTACTGAGTTTGAAATGGTAGCGGCAAAAGAGGGGAGGCAAAGGGGGCAGAAACAGGCAGGGCCTTATGGGAGGAGAGGATCTTCTGCACTAAGTAAGCTGAGGGAGGGAGGGAGGGAGGTGGACTACTTCAAGGCCATCCAGGCTTAAACTTTCTCACCTGGGGCTCTGAGGACTTCCATGGGGAGCAGAGACTCTCCTCGTGAAAGGCCCCTGGAGCCTCTCTAAGGCCTCGGCCTCCCAAAGACAGCCAGGGCTCCAGGCAGCCTCCAAGGACAGGCCTGGCTGAGGTTTCGCAGGCCCCACTTGGGAGCAGAGCCTTCAAGGGAGGAAACTTGGGGGGGGGAATGGGCTCCCTCCAAGCCCTGCAGGTGGTGCCCAGAGTCCCGGATCCAGAAGCCCTCCGTCCTGCCTGCAAAGACCCATCGTCCCCTGCCTGATCTGAGGGGGGCCCAGGGAGGCCACAGGAGGCCCTGAGTCCAGGTGGAGGGGAGAGGAGGGCTGTGGGGGCCAAAAGAGCCCTCAAAGGGCCCAAAGGCAGCAACCGGAGGGGGGGTCAGCCTCAGCCACACAGGGAGGGAGGGAGGGAGGGGAAGGGGAACAAGGGAGACGGAGGGAGCTTATTTCGGAATCTCAGTCCCTGTTTTCAGGGCCTCCATGGCCGACCCAGGATGAGGCCCCTGGTCCTCCGCTCTGCAAGCCTCTTCCACATCCATCCATACAGGCTGCCCTCAAAGGGCCCACAGGCAGCTCGGAGGCCCCGGAGGGAAACCTCCAGGAGGGCGGAGGGGCTCCTGCTTGGGCCCGGGTCTGGCTGGATGACCTCTGGGGGCCCCTCCGGCCCCTCCGGCCCTGGGATCCTCTGGGGCTCCCCCGAAAGAACCGGGAGGGGCTGCCATCTCCCCTCCCCCCAACCCCCCTCCCCCCCTTTGGGGAACCTTCCCGACTCCTGGCTGGAGAGGAGAGAAATGGAGGGAGGGAGAATCGCCTCAGGAAAAAAGAGGCCACAAAATGGAGGAGGCTGCGGGGTCTTTGCCTGCTTTAGTTGTCCTGCTCGCTGCCTGTGGGGGCCAGCTGGGAATGAAAGGCCGGACTGTAGGCTGCCCTCTACAGGCAGTGTGAGGGACAGCTAAAGCATGGAAAGAGGACCCCGAGTGCTGGAGAGGGGATTCTGGGAGTTGAAGTCCAGAGGCCTTTGCTGAGGTTGAGCCACCTGCCCTGGGAGGCCCTGCACTGGACACTCGGACAGATGACCTCCACTGAAGGGCCCCCCAAGGGGGGGAGGCCCAAATCCCCCGTCCCCTTTTCCCTGATTTCACGGGGGCAGGAGGGGGATATGGGACACTGGGGGGCAACCAGGGAATGAAGGACTTTCCCCTCTTTTTTAACACATATATAAAATATTTATTTTCCTCCTCCATCACCAGAGGATCTAAAGCCTCCATCTTCTTCCTTCTGGTTCCGTGGCTGGGCAGAGGCTGAGGCAGAGCGGAGGGAGCCGAGGGGAGAGGAAGGGCCAGGCCTCCCCTTCCCCCCTCAGAGCCTCCATCCTGGCTTCTCTCCTCAGGGGGGACCTGCTGGCCGATCGGCCCAGGAAGCTCTTTGGGGCCCCCGAAGCCTCTGGATCCAGGGGGGGAGGAAGGTGGGAGCCTGGATGGAGACCATGGGAGAGAAGCCGGAGAGGCTCTTCCTCCTGCGAGGCTCCTCTTCAGCCCAGACTCCAACCTGGAGTGGCACCAAACTCCATACTTCTGGGTGACCTTCTCCAGCAGACTCTGGAGACAAGAGACCCAGTTGAAGGATAAAAGAGGTCGATTCCATGGTGTTGAACTATCTTCCTCCAGCATTGCTTTCCTGGCATGTCCTGACAGGAAGGACCACAACCAATACAGAAATTGACCCCAGGAGTGTAATTGTAGCTTTTCACAAACAGAGGAGAGGCTTTTCTCCAGCCTCTCCTCTGCACATGGAGCCCAGAAGAAGTTCAGGATCCCAAGAGGAGAAGTTTCTCCTCACTGTAATTAATAATGATTATTTGGGCCTTTGAGATCTCCATACCTGTGATAGAGAGAGCAGATTGAAGCCATATGCAAAGGATCTTGTATCAGAAAAGGATAAATGTGTTCAGTCCAGCTCTGTGGGAACAAGTTTTGGGGCAGGCTGGATCTGTGCTCTTGATTGTACTTTTTTCTCCTTTCCAGGTGAAGCTGAGTGTTTCTCTGTTTATATCAGGAAAGTCGCTGGCATTTCCGTCTTCTGAGAGTGCTTTGAATTCTCTCAACTGTTCCTGCTGTGGGTGTTAGAAACGGGAAGAGGATTAATAAAGCTCCATGAATTATGAACCTCCTGCTTTTTCTTCTGATGCTGCTTTTGTCCCATCCAGTCTCTGGGAAGCTTGGAAGTAAATGCCCTCTGAGTTTGGAGCACCAGGATGGAGAACAACCATGGAGCTTTTACAGGCCAGGAGACCATCTCATTGGTATAGTCACAACTGAAACACTACTATCGCCTATAATGTTGCCTTTCCACAGTGCTCCTACACCTTCTCATTCGTAAGTCATTCAGGGTGATGGAGCTGCATCCCCTCCTAACACTCTCCTTCTTTTCTTCTTATTTCACTTACTTTTATATTGCAGGACTTGTCTAATTTCCTGAATGATTTTGATTTCTATAACTTGCCTCCTTTTTTATTTTGTAGAAAAGACTCAAATCCAAAGATGGGGTTATAAAAACCTGAAGGCAATGCAGATTATTTTCCTGTCCCTGGTCACTCCTGAATTCATCAGTTGAATTCATTTTGTGTAAAGGAGGGACTGAAACAGTTGTAGTTGCCTCTGCCCAGCCCATTCCCAGATTTCTATAACTGATTATTGGTTTTGGGTCAATATTGGCTTAAGACTCAGTAGGCTTGTGGAGGCAAAAAGGAATAAATTCTTTTAATACGTTTGTTGTTACTGTTGATAATTACTTGAACATTTTTTTACAGTGTGCTTTCTTATGGTTTTTTATACACCCTATCATACATTTTCACCATTCAAGAGGTCAACAAGAACTCCCAGCTCCTGCACAACCTCACACTGGGCTACAATCTCCATGACGACTCTTTGAACACTTTCCGCACTTCAGATGTCTTGCTGGACGTTCTCTCCACTGGAGAAGCCAATGTCCCCAACTACGGCTGTGGAAGGAAGGAGAACCTTCTGGCTCTTCTTGATGCAGCTAAGAGGGACATCTCCATCCAGGCCTCAACATTAGCAGCACGTTACAAAGTCCCACAGGTTTGTTTGTGTTTTTTCTCTCTCTGGTAAAGTGAGTGGAGGGGGAGCAATAGATGCAATCATGGAATTCAAGAGCTGCTTTTCTCCATATTAGCAAACATGTCAGTTATGTTTTTTCTCTTACGTTCTTGTTCAAATTTCTCATACAAGGCCTGAAAAACAATAAGGTCATTGAAGAGGATTTTTTCCCGGCTATTCAGCTATTCAAAATATATCCTATTTGCAGATAAACTATTGGTATATTGATTTTCACACACACACACACACACACACACACACACACACACACACACACACATATAGGCATATGCAGTTGTATTCAATCTGGCAATAGTAGCATCTAAATATATATTTAAAAATTGAATAAAAAGGAATCTAGCAATTACAAGCCAGTTAGACTAATAGATATTGTGGCTGAAATATATTGCTTGTTCCTCTTAAGTAAATTTGAGATTGGGTGGAACAAAAGTGAATTCCTTGCAGAGGAACAAAAACGTTTAAGTAAAGTAAAAAGTTTCATAAAGTTGTATAGTAATCACTCCATTAATAATCTAATATTGTCAACAGATTAATTTTGAAGTGTCTAATTACACAATATGTCAGTCGGGTAAACCACAGTTTTGTAGCTTTTATAGATGTTAGTGCAGCATTTGACACAAAGAGCAGATCAATATGATGGAGGAAATTGATTGCCCGCAAAATGTAACTAGCCTGTTGGCCCTGATCCAAGCCCTTGTTTGAGAGGGAGGTTGGGGCTCAATGGAGCCATGAGAAAAAGGATCGATACTTACCAAGGGGTAACGCAGAAGAATGAATATTTGAACCCTTGTTTTTCAGTCTGGATATTAATGACTTACCAGGACTAAGGAAGGATTCCCATGTATATGGCTAAAGTACTAAAATATTTACTTATTTAGCATAGGGCAAAGGTATAATTAGCCAGGAGTCTACAATGTTAGTACATAGTATTTGTTTCGCTACCAAAGAGTGCGAGTCCATTCAGTTTGTGCCCATGAGCTTCCCCAGGGTTCACCACAGGGGGTGAACCAGCTCCGCACCAGAAAGCCGAGAGGTGTCCTGTGGCATCATCTGGGACTTCTCTCGCCACCAATGGTGCCTCACAGTTGGGTGTCACATCCAAGCAAGTCCAGCATTGTTAGGGGCCTAACATCTGTTCCAAACATGCCACATTTCCCACCAAAGCAGTATCTATTTATCCACTAGTCGGGAGTTGCCCGACAGAGAGGCAGGAGCGGGGCTGGAGTTTGTAGACGAGGGATGGATGGATGGATGGAAAGCGGGAGAGTGCCAAGAACACCAGGGAGATTCCCACCTTTGGTTGTCCCAGCAAACAGCTTATGAGTGGTTGTGTTGCTCTGCCATAGCAGCGCAACACAGCAGCAGCCATGAGATGGCCATGCTTGCCGCCTCCTGCACCCCCAAAATAATAAGAACCCCCCCCAATAATAAGGCCAAGCCCTTATTTTGGGGTTCAAAAAATATAAGACAAGGTCTTATTTTTGGAGTAATACGGTAGGTGGGCGGAAGCTGAGGCAAGTGATGGGAGCTCACCCCACCATGCAGTGGTAGAACTCGAACTGCCAGAACAGATCCAGTGTCTTTAAGCCACTGAGGCTCCTACTTGAGAGAGACATAGAGAGACACATACAGAGTGATACATAGAGAGCAGGTGAGAGGGGAAGAGAGGGAGAGGGAGAGACACAGGGATACAGAAAGGGGGGGAGAGGGAGAGAGAGAGACATAGAGAATGCTTGCGTGGCTGGATAGAACTGGGTGACTGGGTGGGAGTGACTGGGTGAGAGTGAGTGACATCGAATTGGCCATGCCCACCCAGGTTTTGTGGCTCCCAGTATGTTTTTTTTCTGTAGGAAACAGGTCCAAGTGGCTCTTTGAGTGTTTAAGGTTGCCGACCCCTGGCGTGGACTCTTGAGAAAAGGTGGCTCAAGAGTCACCTTTGCACGGTCTGACCTTGGGTGAATTTGCTGGGATGGTCCCTCCTGGGAAGATTGGCAGCTGCCTCGAATGTTTTCCCCTTCTGAATAATCTTCTTTGCTATAGAATGATGGACGTTAAATTGTTTGGAAATGGCCTTGTAACCCTTCCCAGATTGATAGGCAGCAACAATTGCTTCTCTCAGATGACTGCTGGAGTCTTTGCCCTTTGGCATTGTGTTAACACATCCCTCAATGCTGGAGACCAGAAAACTCCTGAAACTTTGGCTTTTAAAGAGGTCGTCACACTTGTGATGATCGATTAATCCAGGTCCCTTGATCAGCAGCACCAGGCTTCCTCTCAGCCTCTTCACACCCATGGAAGCAGTCAGGGTGTCCTTAGCCTTTCACACCTGGCTTCTCCATTTCGGCTCTTTCTGTAAAGTCAATGAGGACAGGGTGTTATATCTCCTGTGTTGCTGTTCACCTGAGGTTGCATTTACCTCCTTTTAAGAACTGCTGAAGACCAGATGCTTTTTACTATGTCCTGATACATGAAACCACAGAACTCACAGAGGGTCTCCTTCCTTTTCCAGATGACTGAATTTCTTAGTGTACAATTAAACCTCTGGAACCTGACAGAGTCCCCAAGTTCTCTGGGTTAGAAGATGCAGAATTTCAAATAAAGCTCTCTAGGATTATGCATCTGACAAATTATATTAGGAGCTCTGGTCTCCCTATCTCTTGTGTAACTAGAGAACAGGCCCAGAAATAATCAAAGTGGTATATAAACAAATAAAAAAATATTGCTTCACCAAGAATCTGGAATATTGAATGTCAACTGCAGAAGAAAGAGATGAGAGTCTTGGACTGCACATTAGACAACAACCTATTGGGAAACTTGTGTTAAAGCAACACATTTGCTGATCAGTCAGAATTAAAGATACAATACGGCCCTTTATTGGAACGAAACTCTCACTTGACACCTGCACATCTGGATCTGATTGTCCCAAAGGTGCTTTTTTCAAGAGGCAACTGGACTTTCTGGTTTTTCTTTGAAGACCTTTTGCTTCTCATCCAGAACTGAAGAACCTGGAAGACTGAGAATCTCCATAGACATGTGGGTCTGATTGCAATAAGTTGTGATACAGAAATATGCTTTTTTATTCTTATTCTTATTCTTGTTAACACTCTGTGCTTAATATTCTTTTTCTTGATATGGCATAATTGCTAATCAACAATAATCTATTTAATTTGTTCATTGATACCAAATTGAATTTATTAAAAAATAGTTTTGGACTTTATCTGACCCCCAATATAACACAGCTTTCTTCACTACTTTTTCAGATCAGTGATAACCTTGTTTCAGAGGCTCTGGGTGATAAAAGGAAATTCCCCTTTTTCCACCGGATGGTCCCCAAAGAAGGATTCCAGTACCCAGCAATTGTCCCACTGCTCCTCCACTTCAGATGGACCCTGATTGGCCTCTTTGCTTCAGACACAGAGAAGGGAGAGAATTTCATGAGGATTTTTCCTCCTGTGCTTGTCAGGAGTGGAATTTGTGTTGTTATATCACAACTGTTCTCAACAACTGGACACACAACAGCCCTCAGGGATTCCCTCTCTAAGTGGAGGCAAGTCAACGTCTTTCTTCACTTCATAGAATTTGATTCCTTTAAGGACAGAATCCTTCCTTTCCATTTAACACTTAGGCGTTTGCCAGGATCCATTGAAGGGAAAGTCTGGATCTGTACAGCTTTGGGAGGATTAACATTGAAAAAGCACAGACTTCACAAATACGTCCATAGTATTTTGAACTTTGGTTATCTGTTAAAAAATAGGCCAAAAGATTCTGCCTTTGAACCCCATTTCTTTGTGGAAGAAAAGTTTCAAGATCCATATTTCCGCTGTTCTCTTTCAAAGAATGTCTTTTCTGTCAAAGGCCGCATAAGATGCACCCAGAAAGCCCCACTGGAGACCCAATGGAAATGGAACAGGATCCGGATCACAAATCATTACCTTTTCTACAGTCTCATTCAGACTCTGGTCCAGGCCTTGAACGCTGCCTATTCCTCCAGATGGAGGAGGGGAAGGAAGGAGGGCGAAGGGAGGTTGGGGGCCCCAAGGCTGCAGCCGTGGCAGGTATGGGGGTTCCGATTTTGTGGGATATGAAGAATTGCTTCTAAAATAATGTTTCATTACAGCTTTTGCTTCTGCGTAATAAATAGAGAAAATAAGGAACTAGAAAGTTAAGGAACTTTTTGGAAAACAAGTGAAAACAGTCTTGTTCTTAGAGTGAACAAAGTGGTTCAGAAAAGTCTAGAAAGAAAAGTGAGAGGGGGGGGCTTTCTGAGCAACAGCTTAAGTGACACATTTCAAAATATAACCGATTTACGCAAAAGAACAATGGAAAGTTAGTGACACACAATCACAGCAGGCCATGGAGACAGCGGGTTGCTGGGGAAAATAAGGCCATATTGTTGAACAGGAGCTCCAGATAGGTCGAGAGCTTGCTAGTCCCCAGCCAATGGGAAAGCAGGACAGTGTTGAGTGACGGGAGGAAGGGCATAAAACCTCTTGCATGCTTTGATCCGGGTCCACCTGGTGGATTTGAATAGAATAGAATTTTTATTGGCCAAGTGTGATTGGACACACAAGGAATTTGTCTTGGTGCATAGGCTCTCAGTGTACATAAAAGAAAACATACATTCATCAAGAATCATAAGGTACAACACTGAATGACTATAATTATAACCCTTTGACTATCATTAAGTGTACTTGGCCAATAAAAAATTATATTCTATAGGGTACAAATAAGCAATCAGGAAAAAATATCAATATCAACATAAATCGTAAGGATACCAGCAACAAAGTTACAGTCATACAGTCATAAGTGGGAGGAGATGGGCAGTGGGAACGATGAGAAGATGAATAGTAGTGCAGACTTAGTAAATCGTTGGACGGTGTTGAGGGGATTATTTAGCAGAGTGATGGCGTTTGGGAAAAAACTGTCCTTGTGTCTAGTTGTTCTGGTGTGCAGTGCTCTATAGCGTTGTTTTGAGGGTAGGAGTTGAAACAGTTTATGTCCAGGATGCGAGGGATCTGTAGATATTTTCCCAGCCCTCTTTTTGACTCCTGCAGGATACAGGTCCTCCATGGAAGGTAGGTTGGTAGCCATTGTTTTTTCTGCAGTTCTAATTACTGGTATTGTCTGAAGTCTCTGTCTGTCTTGTTGGGTTGCAGAGTCAAACCAGACAGTTATGGAGGTGCAGATGACAGACTCAATAGTTCCTCTGTAGAACTGGATCAGCAGATCCTTGGGCAGTTTGAGCTTTCTGAGTTGGTGCAGAAAGAACATTCTTTGTTGAGCATTTTTGATGACGTTTTTGATGTTGGGTGTCCATTTTAGATCTTGCGATATGGTAGAACCTAGAAATTTGAAGATCTCTACTGTGGATACTGTGTTGTCTAGTATTGTGAGAGGTGGAAGGATGCGAGGGTTTCTCCTAAAGTCTACCTCCATTTCTACGGTTTTGAGTGTCTTCAGTTCCAGATTGTTACAGTTGCACCACGAGGCTAGTTGTTCAACCTCCCGTCTGTATGCGGATTCATCATTGTCTCGAATGAGGCCGATCACTGTTGTGTCACCTGCGGACTTCAGAAGTTTAACAGATGGATCCTTAGAGATGCAGTCATTGGTATATGGAGAGAAGAGAAGTGGGGAGAACACACAGCCTTGGGGCGGGGGGCGGGGGGCTGTGCTAATTGCAGATACTTTGATAAGCTTTTGCTCCTTTAGGGTACCAGATTGCCTTCCTTGCTTTATTGCTGCTTTCCTATTTCAACAATATGGATCCATTAATCTTAGATCCTTCAGAGAAGGAACCGAGAGGAGAAGGAGGGGAACCTTCTTAACCATATTGGGCTTCAGAAGGTCAACAGTTGGGACAATCTAATTGCTGGGGACATCATCTTCTAAGCACCAGGCCTCACGACAGATTAATTTTGGTTCTAAACACAGTTAATTTTAAAAGGATACATGCATTTTTAAATATATTATTGTCTTTAATGGTTTGTGATTAGCATAGTTGAATTTTACCTTTATAACTTTGAAGGACACCCTGAGACCATCTAGCCCAACCCCTCCTCTCTGCAGGAGTCCCAGTCAAAGCTTCTCTGACTGACGGCTGCTCAGTCTTTGCCTCCTCAGTGAAGGGGAGGCTGAACTTCTCTGCTTTGAGGGCTCAGCTCTGTAATGGCTGCTCTTTTCAGGGTCTTTTTCCTCTCCTTCAGCCAGAATCTCCTCCCTTCTGACTGAGCTCATTGCCCCATCGCCCCTCCCCCCCGGGAACAACATGGAGGAGATCTGGAGCTTCTGGGCAACTTCTTCCAGTTATTGGAAGAGGCAGGATTGGATTTAAAACCACAACTGAGCTCAGCATTTCTGTTGCTAAGAAAGATGGTGGTTAAGTGAGTTTTGCCCTATTTTATGACTTTCTTGCCTTTTCTTGTTAAGTGAATCATCGCAGTTGTTAAGTCTGTAACATGATTGTTAAGTGAATCTGGCTTCCCTATTGATTTTGCTTGTCAGAAGTCGCAAAAGGAGATCAGGCAACCCTAAAACTCTGCAACCATCATAAGTGGATGCCAGGAATTCAGATCCTGATCACCTGGGGACCCTGGGGATGCTGCCATGATCGTTGGAAAAACTATCATGTCACCTTTTTCAGTGCCATTGTAACTTTGAAATGGTCACTAAATGAACCATTTTTCATAATCAACCTGATGTTTTCCAGGCATTTATGAATAATCTTTTTTTCCTATGATTCGTTTTATTTATCATCTGCTCTAGAATGTTCCCTATAAGTTACCAATTGCATCAATTATATTTTGTTAATATATGTTTTGCCAATATAGGGTTGAGCAATTTGCTGAACATTTGTTTTATTTATGAAGGTAGTAACGCCTATTTTTCTAAATGTATATTTTGATGTTAGGCAGCTGTAGAAAAAGATTCAAATGTGTAAAGGCTAAATGGGATTTTTTAAAAAAGCTTTCAGATGTTAAATTTCCTGGATGTTCCCCTTCTAGTTCCATCCTTTCCTGCAGAAGAATGAGTATTGCAATATTTCTGACAGGAAACTCTACTTGGATCAAAATGGAGATGTAGTAGCAGATCTGGGAATTGTGAGCTATTTGATTCTCCCCAAGGAGGATCCCATCAAACTTCGAATGGGGGCTTTGAAAAGACAGAGACTTACTATCTACCAAGATGCTCTTTCACAATTAAAGTTCCTCAACAAGGTGGGAGAAATTTTGGTGTAATTCCTGTTTTTTCCAAAGATTTATGACCCATTTCATGTGGACTAAGCCTAGTTTTCAGGGTCCGTGACCTTCACTGATAATTGAACATGGGGAGTAGAAACCTTATAGTTTTCTTTCTATAGGCCACTTAGGAGCCTTCAGTACTTTAGACCAAGCTGTTCTTCAGCTGCTGTAATACTGAAGACTCTTTGTAGCTGGTTCAGCCATGTCCAACCTGGGATGAGAAACCCTCAAGTGCTGGAGGTTGTGTTGTTAAGAGCCTCAGGTTCACTTGTTCCTTGTCATGAAAGAGCAAAGCAGAAGGGGATTCTGTTGAAGATACCCTGAATTGAGGTTTGGACTGAATGGGATGAAATTGGATCATGGCTGGATGGAGCTCCTGGAGGTCCCATTGGGAGAGAAGCTTCCTCTTGTCCTGCTTAGGGAAAGGCCATTGGGAAATGGTTCCCTGAAAGGGCAGCTCCATGGTCTGTGATGTTTTTAAGTAGTCTAGACCTGGTCAAAGGTAGCCATATCTGTCTTTCTCCCAATTGGGGGAGCAATTGACCTCCTGCCCCTAGGAAGGAGGTCCAAGGCTTTCAGTTCACGTAAAGTGACAGTGACCAGTGAGAGAATCCCTTGACCAGAAACCTGAAACACAACTTTAGTTCAAAGAAAAGGTCTTCCTGATATCAGAAGTAAGGAGACATATTGTGACAGGAAAATCTACTTAGATTTGGCCTTTGATAATTAAGAGGGCTCTTCATCTGAAAATGAATGGCCTTGTTGATCTTGAGTGTTAGCCACCTTCAGTCCCTCTGCTTGAAAAGAAGTCTCCAAATTCAACTACTATTAAATGTGGGTCAGTCTTTCCATGCCAGTTGGAGTCTCCTAATTGGAGTTCTTCAACACAAAGGACTTTTTCTTGGATAACTGGATGGGCCTCAGAAATATCTCCTCCTGACCCACGACTCACACTCATGTCCCATCTGTTGCAGCCAAAGATTTGCAACTTAATCTTTTTCAGGGACACCTTCTTGTGATCTCCCCTCAATCTCTCAATCTCACTACAGTTCTAGAAACTGTGCAGAAACCTTCAGTCTTAAGAAAGGAGAATATTGGTAGCTCAGGGTTGACCTGAGGGCTCCTTGATGCTCTCTGAGCTTGCTTGTTTTCTTCCAGGTGTTTCATTACCCAACTAGGTAACATCATCAGCTATAATTTATGAGAAATTTTTGCTTTGTCTCTTAACGGGGAGACTATTTTGAACTAGTGAACTAGTCCAGAAGAAACTTCTGACTACTGGTCAGAAGTTTCCTTTTTAATAACGTTTTACTCTACTTAAATAAATCTTTATTAAATAAAATAATTTAATAAATCTTTGACAATGACTGTATTTAAAAATTTAATATGATCATCATCACCATGGATAGATAGATGAAGAGTGGAGGAATGCATTTTAATACAGTCATGAGGGGGAACCTTGAAGTTTGTCACAATGCTTAAATCTTTTCTCAATTCCAACCTTCCAGAATTTATTAAATAGAAAAGTCCTTTATTGGTGCCATCTCTGACTATTGGGGGCGAGTTGTTGGCCCCCACAGATGGGGTTCGCAACTTGGGCATCCTCCTGGACTCGCAGCTGTTTTTAGAAGAGCATATGACGGCCGTGGCCAGGAGGACTTTTTATCAGGTTCGCCTGATTCGCCAGTTGCATCCCTTTCTGGATCGGGACTCGTTGCGCACGGTCACTCACGCCCTTGTCACCTCACGCCTGGATTATTGTAATGCTCTCTACATGGGGCTCCCCTTGAGAAGCACCCAAAGGCTCCAACTGGTCCAGAATGCGGCCGCGCGGGTGGTAATGGGAGCAATGTGGCGCTCTCATGTAACCCCCCTCCTGTGCGAGCTGCACTGGCTCCCAGTGGTCTTCCAGGTGCACTTCAAGGTTTTGGTTACTACCTTTAGAGCGCTCCATGGCTCAGGACCAGGGTACTTACGAGACCGCCTTCTGCCACCAATAGCCTCTCACCGACCAGTTCGCTCCCATAGAGAGGGACTCCTCAGGGTGCCTTCGGCCAAACAATGTCGACTGACGGCCCCCAGGGGGAGAGCCTTTTCTGTGGGGGCACCTACCATCTGGAACGGGCTTCCCCCGGAGTTACGAAACATCCAAGACTTATGCATATTCCGCTGTGCCCTGAAAACGTTTCTATTCCAACAAGCTGGTCTGACCTAACTCTCCCTTTTAGATTGGCTTTTAAATTGGCTTTTAAATCAGGTTTTAGACCTCTTTTAGATAAATTTGGATGTTTTAATCTTTGAGCCAAATTACTTAATCTGTTTTTTAATAGTTTTTTTAACTTCTATATGTATTTGTAATTTATTGTGGCTGTTCACCGCCCTGAGTCCTTCGGGAGTAGGGCAGTATACAAATATGAAAAATAAATAAATAAATAAATAAATAAATAAATAAATAAATAAATAAATAAATAAATAAATAAATAAATTATTCCAATGTGTTGTGCCAGAAGCAAAAGGGAGGAACTAAAGGAAGAACCTTCCAGGGTCACATCTCCTAAACCTGTTTCGGAGAAGTCAGAGATTTCCTATTTACCTCAGTGAAGCCCAGAATCTACTTGTCTAATGTCCATTTCTCTCCCCATTTTCCATGGATGGAGATCCTAACATATTTTCTTTGGCATTCCTTGTTTTTCTGCTCAGTCTCTGCCTCAGTCCAAATGTGTGGAAAGTTGTCATCCTGGATTTGTCAAGAGGGCTCGAGAAGGAGAGCCAGGTTGCTGCTATGACTGCGTTCCTTGTCCGGAGGGGACCTTCTCCACTCAGGAAGGTGGGTGACATCAGAGGAAAGGAAGGCCTGGTGGAAATGGAGTTATCCAGAGCATTTTGATGAAAGTGCAAATTAAAACATGCCTTAAAGTTCAACTCTTTTTTGTGTTTATTCAAAATGCACTAGAAATCCTCCAATTTCATATAGTTAGCTATAAATGTATTAGAAAATTATATTATCATTATTTTCTGTGGAATGGTTAAAGAACACATCTTGGAAAATATTGCTGGAATCAGTCCAAAAAAAAGAGGACTTCTTGAAATGTAAAGGACAGAATATTGAGGAAATATTGCTTTTTCCTTTTCTCAGATACAGAAAAATGCACCAAGTGCCCAGATGATAAATACTCAAATGAGGCCAGAGTCCAATGTATCCCCAAAGTTGTAACCTTTCTGTCTTATGAAGAACATCTGGGCATCATCCTGGTCTTTTTTGCCCTACTCTTCTTCCTAACCACAAGCCTTGTTTTAATCATCTTCATTAAGTATCTAGAAACTCCCCTTGTCAAAGCCAACAACCGGGACCTCTCCTACATCCTCCTGGTCTCCCTCCTGCTTTGCTTCTTGTCTCCTTCTCTCTTCATTGGTCAACCAAGGAAAGCCACCTGCCTTCTCCGACAAACAGTTTTCAGCATTATCTTCTCAGTTGCCGTTTCTTCTCTCTTGGCCAAAACCACCACGGTGGTGCTGGCTTTCCTGGCCACAAAACCAGGAAACCGAGTGAAGAGATGGTTGGGGAAAAGCTTGGCCAACTCCATCATCCTTTCTTCTTCTTCTGTCCAAATTATCATCTGCTCCTTCTGGCTGGGAGTTTCTGCCCCCTTCCCTGACTCTGACCTCCACTCCCAGCCTGGAGAGATCATCCTGCAATGCAACAAAGGGGCCGTTGTCATGTTCTACGTCACCCTCAGCTACATGGGCTTCCTGGCTGCCATCTGCTTCACGGTGGCTTTCCTGGCCAGGAATCTGCCTGGGGCCTTCAACGAAGCCAAGCTGATCACCTTCAGCATGCTGGTCTTCTGCAGTGTCTGGGTGACTTTTGTGCCCACCTACCTGAGCACCAAAGGGAAATCCATGGTGGCTGTGCAGGTCTTCTCCATCCTGGCCTCCAGTGCTGGTCTGCTGGGCTGCATCTTCATCCCCAAGTGCTACATTATCCTTCTGAGGCCAGACCTCAACACAAAGGAGCAGCTCACAGCCAGAACAAATGTAAAACATGAGATATAACACCATTATGATATTGGAAGAATTGTTAACGGTTCTTTTATTTGAAAGGAGATATTCTTTCCATTTAGATAGTATGCAGGAGTCAAAGAAAATCATTTCTATATGTTTCAAAATGGGAAATTCTTGAATGACTGGAATTCTTCTAGCTCTCTTCCCTTTCAGCTCAATAAAGAGAACTCTGTAAGAGTCATTCAGAGAAATTTGCTGTTCTATTGAATGTGACATCTTATAAAAAATAATTTGGGCACTTGTTCCTACAGCTAAAAGTGTGTGTGAGAGAGACTGAGGAGGAAAAGAGGCAAGGAGGAAGCTGTGGGAACCAAGCACCAGCCTGGTTGCCTGAGCCTCTCCGTGAAAATGCCGGAATGATGTGAAATACCATGTTTGACTGGCTCTCAGCTGAGGAGGGAAATCTTCATCTCTCTTATATAATTCTTTCTTGATTTCCTCATAAAAACCTCCTTTGCAGAAAGAATTCAGCAGAACAACTGTCTGGGATTTCAGTTTGGGGTTGTTTTTATTTGTTGTTTGGTACTTTACACCAAAATAAAAAAATAAAGTAAATAAAAAAAATTAAAGTGTGTAAAGAAATTTCTGCTGTATATTTTTTCTTTCATCAACCAGAGAAATAAAATAGCAGTTTTCAGGCCGTTTAATTTTCCACTTTACAATTTGTACGTAAAGCATTTCTTGTCTGTGAAGGGCTGGAGAAGATGTCCAGAGAAAGGGGATCTGGAGACTCTCCGCAGGAGGAGGTTGAGGGGATCCTGTCTAAAGGCAGCTGCATCACTGACCAGGTCACAAACCTTCAATGCTGCATAATATTCATCCAGGTGCAAGAAGGGGGTGCATGTGGTGGTGGTGGGGACTTCCTGGTTTCTAGGGAGAGGCACCCATGGAAGCTGTTTTGCTCTCCAACCACACTGATTGCTGATCAATTGGGAATCAATGTTTAGCTTTCAGAATGGCTCCTAATTGTGAATAATTTGCAAATTCCATTTTAAGGAGATAAGAAAAGCTCTCATGGATCAGACCAAGATCAGTCTAAGATTCACAGTGAGCACACAAATCCCTCTGGTTCTCCCACAAGCAGAAGGCAGAGAGACTTATGGCTTTGCCCAACATGGAAGTGGTGTTTCCTCACAATTTCACTTTCCTCCATCACACCACACAATATTCGACATTTAGCCATCTCACAGTCTAGGAATCCCCAATTCTGCCATCACAAATTAATCTGAGAAAATATTTTCCATGTTTCACAGCCCCAATCCAAAAGTACTAAAGTGGGATTAGAACTCAGGAGTCTCCTAGGGATCAGCCCAAAGTCATCCCGGAAACTTTCACGCCTAAGGGAGGATTAGAACTCAGAGCCTCCTAGACCCGTGATGGCGAACCTATGGCACGCGTGCCGGAAGTGGCACGTAGAGCCATGTCGCCCGGCACGCGTGCAATCGCCCATTCTTCTTCCGGGTTTCCAGTAGTCTGCTGGTTACTGGTGCGCATGCGTGTGCAACGATCAGCTGGCCTTAATGTCTTAGTGCGCGTGCACACTGGCCATGCCGTCATTGCAGCCCCGGAACTCTGCCCTTTGCCAGCCAGGAGCGCTGCTGCCAGTCACTCCCATGCACCTGGCTGCCTGCTTGCCTCGTCACTGCCACCATGAGGAAAGGCCCCGAAGTTGTGCTGCCTGGAATCCACGTGGTCTGCTGCAGGGGGAGGCCAGGTATGGCTGGCTGGACACTGCCTGGAGCTGAGCTCAAGGCTGGCAGGAGGAAGAATGTTGCCTCTTAGCCAGCTCGAACTGTCTGCTGCTGCAGCCTGCCGCCATCCCCTCTCCCCTGCCAGCTGCTCCTGCCACTGCCAGGGAAGCGGCTGTGCGAGGGGGCGGTGGTGGCAAGGATGAGCTGTCTGGGTCTTCCCTGTCTCCCTGCCTGAGCAGACTTCTAACATAGCCCCAGGCCTCCAGAGGGAGGGAGGGAGGGAAGCCCCCACCAGCTGCTCTTGCTACCGCCACCCCCTTGCCCCCAGCAAGAGCAATTGCTGTGCTGCTGCTTCTGCGGCAGCACCAGGAGCAACTGCCGGGGCAGAGAGGGTGGGAGCAGGCTGTGGTGGCAGACCGTTCTTGCTCGGTAACAGGCAGCTCCTGGAGCAGGCAGGAGAAGGAGAAGCCACCAGTGGGGAGGTAAGCTGCCCCAGGAGGACTGGAGGAGAACACAGCTCCTCACTCATGGAGATCCACCGGTGGGGAAATGGTCGCAGAAAGCGGTATGAAATGCGCGAGCCAGGAAGCGGTCACGCCGCGAGGCTCCAGCTCAAGGAGGAGAAGACGGAGGAAGGGGGGGGAGTCCAAATGGCAGCTACCTGAAGCAAGCTGCAGTGCGATTATGCAGGGCAGTTGGAAAAGTGGCAGAAATAGCAGCCAAGGCTGGGCTTTCAGCGGATAAGCAAAGTTCCCCTCTGCTGTGGGGAACTTTGGAGAGGGCGGGGACAGGCTGTGCGAGCAGCCTGTCTCTTAGCTGGTGAGAATGGCTACAGACCCCGAGGGGGCTGCAGGGGGAGCCTCTCTCCGTCTCCCCGCAGACTCTGCATGGCAGGCAGCGAGGCCTTTTGATCTGCCTCCGGTGAAAGGGGCTTTCTTTGTCCCTCGCCCGACCTACCCCTCCCACCGCGGCTCTCCTCCTGCCTGGCAGCTGCTGGCCAGAAGCCCTGGAGGGGCAGCTGAGGACCCTTCAACCCCCCCAGGACCGAAAACCTCCCCTTCTGCCTCTGCCAAGGGCTGCGCTGAGGCCCCTTCGCTCCCAGACCCTCCATCCATCCATCCATCCATGCATCCATCTTCCATCCATCCGTCCGTCCGTTGGTCCATCCATCCATCTGTGCCTGAGACTAGGTTGAGTGTCCATCTCTCTCCATGAAATAAACCCATAAAGAGAAGGTGGCATTTCTCTCTAAACTCCTGTCAAGGGCCTCATCCAGGCCCCCCTGGAAAATGAGGGATTTGCAAGAAGTCTGCCTGAGTTGGGAGGAAACAGGGAGGGAAAGAGGGATGGTAAGAGGAGGGGGAGGAGAAGGGAAGGGAAGAAACCCCCGTCATCTTTCCTTGTCTTTGGGTGGTTTTGGAAGTTACAAATAACGAAGAAGAATCAGCCTGACCTGCTCAAAACTTCCGAGATCAAAGCAATCCGAAGGTCGCCCTCTTCAGAAGGGACCCCGTGCAGCTGTCTGTACTTCTGGGCATTTGTAGATTTCTCTCCCTCCCTCCCTCCCCCCCACCCTCTCCCTCTCCCTCCCATCTTTTCGGTCCACGGACTTTTCCTCCCTCCTCACTTGCCACCAGGTGTTGGCAGCATATTTGTGACCTTCCCTTACGCAGCAGAGCAAATCCCACCCAGCCAGGCTACCTCAAAACCAGCCCAAAATACCCAGGAGCTGTCAATCATCCCCAGTCAGATCAAGGTCCCTGCTGCAGTTGAAGAGGAAAGGATCCAGCAGGACAGCCAGTCTGAGAAGTTTGACCGAGGAAGGGAGGGTTTCGTGGGACTGAAGGGGCCTCTGCAGATCCCCAGAGCCGGAAGGTCTGGTGGGGAGGACCCGGGTCCGCATCAACTCGAGCAGAAGGAAGGTTTGCCCCCCTGAATCTGGGCAGCTGCATCTTTTCTCTCCTCCGCCAAGGCAGAAGAAGCCCCTCCTTCTCCAGATGTTGCTCTCTACAGTTGTGGGACTGAAGAAGGGCCAAGTTGTCCCAATCACAACTTCCCAATAAACCCAACCCCGAGATCAGGCTGGGGAGGGGAAGGTTCGGGAGCCCCCAGGCCTCAGCCCAGCCTCCGTTGACAAAGGCAGAGGGGGAAGGTGGGGTCTGGCCTTGGGCACAGCTCCCCTCGCCCCTCCTTCCATTCGCTTCTCAGCCAGCAGCTGCGGGGCAGAAAGAGCACAGTGGGCGAGAGAAGGGGGGGTGTTGGACGGGCTTCCTCCCAGGCCGGCTGCAGGATCGGGGGCGGGCGGGGTGGGGAAGGGAGGTCTGCACCTCTTCCCCCAACCCAAAAACCCCTCGGCCTCAGTGGGCAGAGCAGAGCAAAGAAGAGGGTGGGGGGGGTCTGGAGGCTGAACCAGGGGGTGACGGATGAAGGGACAGGGAATGTCCGGTCTAAGGAAGAGAAGGACTGCAGGGGATGGGACAGCATCACCCAATACTTGGGTGGCTCTCACGGAGAAGAGGGGCTCCATTCATCCTCCGGAGCCCCTGAAGGCAGGAAGAGAAGCAACGGGTGGAAGTCCAGCGAAGAGAAATGCAACCTTGAAGTAAGGAGAGATTTCCTGGGAGGGAGAACTAATAATCAGGGGAAGAGTTTGAATCCCGGAAGTTGTGGCTGCTCCATTGAGGGAGGTTTTCAAGAAGAGATTGGACAAGCCTTTCTCTGGAATCCTTTGGCATCTCCGGCTTGAAGAGGAGGTTGGTCTTGAGGACTTCCAAGGTCCCTTTCAACCTTGTCTATTCTATTCTATTCTATTCTATTCTATTCTATTCTATTCTATTCTATTCTATTCTATTCTATTCTATTCTATTCTATTCTATTCTATTCTATTCCATCCCATCTCATTCCTTTCCTTTCCTTTCCATTCTCCTTTCTTCCTCCTCCTCTCCTATCCTATCATATTCTCCAGTGAATAAAGATATTTTAAGCTTTATTATTAATTCAAGCAAATTAAACCAAAATGCAAAGGCAAAGCCTAAGAAACATACACCGGAAGTAGGATGATACCCAGCCTCCCCCAAACGTTTCTTACTGAGGACAACTGAGAGACCCAAAGGGTGGCCAATTTCCAGGGGACCCAGCGCCAAGCTCCATCCAGAGGCTCCCAGCTCAAAGGCAACTTCGGGGCTTCCATCCCAGTCTGGACTCAGGACCTCCTGCCTGTTTCCAGGGCACCTCAATTGGGGCAGCACAGCCTGGCTGCATGGGGCCCTGGTTGAGGCCCCCTCCCAAATGCCTGGGAGACAATGGAGAGGAGTTGATGCTTCTGTCCAGGCTCTCAGGGTTCTTTCTTCTCTCCCTCCCAGCCCAACTTCAAGTAGAAGTGAAAGACAAGCAGGTGAGCTCAGAAAGAGCTCTAAACTTCTAAGAGAGAGATTGTGATTTCTTCTCCACGCTAAGAAGATTCTAGAATCCAGCCTCCCTCACTCGGGCAATGGGGCAAGGTGAGAGGGGAGCAGGGAGGCGCAGCTGCCTGGATGGTCTCTGGTGCTAAGCAGGGATGCGGAGGGTCTCCTCTGGATGGGCGACCACAGCCATCGCTGCGGAAAAGCCAGCCAGCCAGCAGGGAAGCCTGTTTTCCCCCCAAGAAAAGCAGGTCCCCTCCTCAAAATCCCAGCTCCTCCTTCCCCTTCGCTCTGCCCCCCAGTTCCCAAACTCCCCCTATTAAGACAGCTCCGACACACACCCGCTAGTCTAGCCAGATCGCTGCCTTGCCCTTCCCACAGGGAGCGCTCTTCCTCCCCATTGGCCAAAAGCCTTCAGCCCCACCGAGGCTCCCTCTGCAGCCCCGGAGAGCTCCAGCGCCCCCCCTCGCTCTTTGGACTCCCAGGCGCCATTCGGGGCCTCCGCCAGCCGAGCTGAAGGGCACGAAGGAAGCTGAGAAGGCGCCGAGCAGCCCTTCATGGTGGCCCTTCAGCTCCCCCGTCCCAGGGGCTCTTTCTGCCTCCTGTCCGCCTTCTCAGCCTGGCCGTCCCTCAGCCTCCCTCCCGCTTCTCCTGGGCCACGGAGCCCGCTCTGGCCAGGGATGATGGGTGCTCCCAGGGATTCTGCCTTGGTGGTTGAATTGGACTGGCTGGCTGGCTTGAACTGGTTGAACTGGCGAAGTCTCAGCCTGACCCAGAAGCTTCTCAAACCAATGAGAAGCTTCTGGTCATTTATTCATTTCTCTTCCCCGCCCCCACAATCCCCCTGTTATGTCCTTATAAGGACATTCGCCCGGATTAGCTGCCAGCCATCGGGCGGGAAAGTTTGAATCACTGTCAGGGGCGGTGCGACTGCCGGAGTGAATATAAGGAGAGCTCCGGCAGCGCGCAGCCAGTCTTGCTACTGTTTCTTGTTCAAAATAAAGTTACTAATGTAACGAGCTGGTCGCGTCTTCCATTCCTGCGCTGATCTAACACTGGCGACGAAGGACTAGGACCAAGAGACGAACCTCATGGTGCCAAAGCCAACAAGACCAAGACTCCGGCACCTGAACCACAGTAGGCATTTCCGTAGGCATGGCATCCGCTGAAGTCACTTTGCCAGCCCTTGCTCCTTTCCGCCCAGGGAAGGACAAGTGGAAATCCTACGTGGTCAAATTTCGGCAATACCTGAGAGGCAACAACATCAGGGATGCCGATGATGACCGAAAAAAGGGCATTTTCCTGGCCAACTGCGGCTCCGAAGTCCTCGACATGGCAACCGATCTCGTAGCACCATGAGACATTGAAGAAGTGCCATGGGCAGACCTGCTGCAGATCCTGGAAGACCACTATGCCCCAACAGGAACACCAGTGGCGAACCGTTTCACCTTCCATCAGAGGGACCAGAAGGAAGGTGAGACCATCAAAGAATTCATGGCCGGCCTACGCCAAATCGCAGCCAGCTGTGAGTTCAACCACGTGGACAATGCCATCGCTGACCGCGTGGTTTTCGGCATGAGGGACAGAGGCCTGCAAAAGAAATTCCTGAGCAGGAAGAAACTCGTGCTCAAGGATGTGGTGGAGGAAGCCACCGCATCCGAAATCTCGGAAAAAGCGGCTGCCACAGTAAGCAAAGCCAAGGGAATCCACAAGATTCGCTCCACAGCGCAATCATCAACCGAGGATTCCACAGCTGGATCCGAGTCAGAGGAGTCCACCGTCCACAAGGTATCCAGACCCCCAAGGCGGGAAACTGCCCAACGAAGCTACAAGGGGGAGCGCTGTGCCAGCTGCAGAGGGGACCATGCCAGGGCAACCTGCAAGTGGAGAGATGCGACCTGCCGACGCTGCAACAGAAGGGGTCACATCGCCGAAGCTTGCAGAGCCGAGGAACCAGCCCCAGAACCCTCCAGCCACCGTCCCCGCGAAAACCGTAAAGATTACCAGAGATCATCCAAATGGTCCTCTGGCCAATCTAAACGCAGGGACGATGAATTTCCCCGAAGCGGAGCGGTCCACCAGACGACCATCGCACACACAAACTCGGACAATGCCACCAAGTTCCACGTGACCATCCACGTGGAAGGTTCACCCTGCTCAATGGAGGTAGACTCGGGCTCAGTCTACTCCATTATGGATTGGCACCAGCTGAAGTGCCTGCAACCCAGCATCAGCAAGCGAGACCTAAAGCCACTACACTCCAAGCTCGTTGACTTTGGGGGAAACCCCATCGGAGTATTAGGAAGAGCCAACATCCGAGTCTCCTACAATGAGTTCCAAGGCAAGCTTCCCATCACAGTCGTGGAGAACAGCCGACCGAACCTGCTAGGAGTGGAGTGGTTTAAGCCGCTGGGGCTATCCATTGGAGGCATCCACCAAATTCGCAGGGATGAACTCAACAACCTCCTCGAAGAGTTCAAAGAAGTCTTCGATGGTAAGCTTGGGAAATTTGTGGGGAGGCCAATCTCATTTAATCTGGACAAGGGAATCACCCCGATTAGGCTGAAGCCCCGCCGGGTTCCATTTGCCCTGCAGCCTAAAGTAGACGAGCAGCTGGACAAGCTGATCGCCCAGGGCATCCTGGAACCGATCGATCATCCCTCATGGGAGACCCCCATTGTGACCCCACTGAAGCATGATGGGTCTGTGCGCATCTGCGCCGACTATCGTTGTACCATCAACAAGGCGTTGGCACAGAGCACATACCCAGTCCCAGTGGTGCAACATCTGCTGCATTCCCTGGGAACTGGCTCAATTTTTGCAAAACTGGACCTGGCCCAGGCTTACCAGCAACTGCCAGTGGATGAAAAAACGGTGGAGGCCCAAATTATAGTCACACACAGGGGGGCATTCAAATGCAACCGTCTCCAGTTTGGAGTTAGCGCTGCCCCCGGCATCTTCCAATCAATGATGGAACGCCTTCTCCAAGGCGTTCCAGGGGTGGTGCCATACTTTGATGATGTACTAATCTCCGGAGATTCACAGGCACAACTCCTTGAAAGGCTCAGGCTTGTCCTGCAGCGCTTCAAGGCCAAGGGCTTGAGAGTCAGGAGAGATAAATGCATCCTAGGAGTACAGGAAGTCGAGTTCCTGGGCTATCTCATTGATAGCACTGGCATCCACCCCACCAAATCAAAAGTGAAAGCAGTCCATGAAGCTCCGAGCCCCAAAAACAAAACGGAACTTCAGGCATTCCTTGGGTTGCTCAACTTTTATGCAATGTTTCTTAAACAGAAAGCCACAGTTGCTGAACCACTCCACCGCCTGCTGGGGAAAGTGGTTTCCTGGAAGTGGGGCCAAGAAGAGGAAGCAGCATTCCGAGCCGTAAAAGGACTTTTAACTTCAAAAAGCATCCTCATCCAGTACAATGAGACACTCTCCATCAAGCTAACCTGCGATGCGTCGCCCTACGGGGTGGGGGCAGTCCTCAGCCACGAACTGCCCAACGGCTCAGAAGCCCCCATAGCATACTTCTCGAAGACCATGTCCGGCGCAGAACGCAACTACAGCCAGCTGGACAAGGAAGCTCTGGCCATCGTGGCAGGACTGAAGCGTTTCCATGAATACCTCTACGGGAGACGCTTCACCATAGTAACCGACCACAAGCCACTCCTGGGGCTCCTTGCAGGCGACCAACCCACCCCGACCTTCATGTCCCTGCGGATGACGAGATGGGCCATCTTCTTAGCAGGCTACTCCTACAGGCTCGTGCACCAGCCAGGCACAGCCATAGGAAATGCTGATGCGCTGAGCAGATGCCCATTGAAGGATCCAGTGGAAGACCCAGCCCCCACGCTCCACCTCTTCCACATAGATGACGACGCCAGCTGTCCAGTCTTGTCCGCAGATGTGGCCGTCCACACCCAGAAGGACCCCACACTCCGCCAAGTGAAGTTCTGGATCCTCAGGGGGTGGCCATCTGAGAAGATGGAGGAGAAGTTCAGCCCGTTCGCCAGGAAGCAGAAGGAGCTGTCCACCATGAAGGGCTGTTTACTATGGGGAGACAGGGTGCTGACTCCAAGCACTCTGCAACAGCGGACGCTAGAGACCTTGCATAAAGGGCACCCAGGCATCGTCCGCATGAAGGCCCTGGCACGGAGTTACGTCTGGTGGCCCTCACTGGACAAAGACATTGAAGATTGGGTCTCCAGATGTAACCCGTGCCAAGAAGTCTGCCCAGCGCCACCACAAGCCGAAATAGCAAAGTGGGAGATCCCCAGCAACCCCTGGTCGAGGATCCATATCGACTTCGCGGGTCCGATGCAAGGGCGCCACCTCCTTATCGTGGTAGATGCCTTCTCCAAGTGGCTCGAGGTGGTACCCATGGCATCTACCACAACGGAAGCGATGATCCGTGCCCTGCGCCGCCTCTTCGCCACCCATGGACTACCGGATGTGCTGGTCTCCGATAATGGTCCCCAACTCACATCCCTGGCCATGGAGGCATTCCTGGCAGGACTGGGCATCCGCCATGCCCTGTCCGCCCCATACAGGCCGGCTGGGAACGGGCAAGTGGAACGAATGGTGAGGCTCACCAAGGAGGCACTCACCAAGATGGGCACGGGCGATTGGCAGGAAAGAATAGACAACTTCCTCCTCACCCAGCACATCACGCCGCATGCCACCACCCACAAGAGCCCGGCCGAACTGTTGATGGGCAGAAGGTTGAGGTCACCATTGGACAGGCTGCACCCCCAATACAGCCCAGAAGTGACCGCAACAGCCAGCCACCCGCTTCGCGCCTTCAGCAAGGGAGATTCGGTTTTCGCGCTGAATTTCAGCGGCTCTCCTAAGTGGCTGAAGGGGAAGATAGACAGCACAACCGGCCCGAAATCCTACACCGTGGAGCTGGAAGATGGACAGGTCTGTAGACGTCACATCGACCAGCTCCGGAAAAGGTGGGGGGGAGCACAAGAAAACCAGCCTGACGAGGGAGGCCTACAACACCCCGACGAGGTAGGCCTGCAACACCCCAACGAGGTAGGCCTACGACACCCCTGCGAGGTAGGCCGACGACACCCCGACGAGGTAGGCCTACCACACCCCTGCGAGGCAGACCACCACCACCCCGACGAGGCCGGCCAAGCCCACTACCAGGCGCTGACACACCGACAGTCCAGAGCGGTAGACCGGGGCCAGCCGCATGGGGGATGGCAACACCAACCCAGCGAGGTGGGCACCCGGCACGACAGGGCGAGAGCCTACCAGACCAGCCCACGAGTAGACCGGGACCTGCCCAGGGTGGAAGCACCACAGCCCTCCAGCGAAGGCAACCCACAACAGCCCTGCCAGGGAGACCTCCACTACAGGCAAGTAGACTGGGGACCATCCGAGAGGGGCACACCGCAGCGCATGGGTGAGGGTGGCACACGACACCCCGGCGAGGGGGACCCCCGCCCAGCACAGAGATCAACCCGGCAACAACAGCCCAGCCCAGATGACCCCAGACACCAACCGGCAGTAGACCAGGGACTAGGGCGAAAGGAAAGCCAACAACAACCTGGCCAGGGAGGCCTGCGCCACCCCGGCAGGGGAGACCTCCACCGACCCGCGGAGGTAGCCTTACAACGACATCCCGACCAGGTCGTCCACCACCGAACCACCCCCCAGACAACTGCGAGCCGAACTGCAGCCGAACCGCAGCGCCTGGGAGACCGGGGAAGAGCAAGTGACAGCCTGGGACTTACCGAGACTCAGACGCTCTTCCCGGGTCGGAACCGAGCACCGCCGACGAGGCGAGAGATCCACGGGCCAGGAGGAAGACCACCAGGACCAGCAATCCAAGGTTGGTGGTCCGGCTGGAGGCGCTGAGGGTGACCCCGCATACTCGCCAGCCGAACCGAGCCCGGTTCCGGGGAGGGAACCAGGAGACAAAGGAGCCCCGTCTGTCCAGGTCGGGGACGGGGAAGAAATGAGACTGCGCAGGTCAACTAGGGTGCCGAGGCGTCCTACGTACCTGCGTGATTACGTGACCTTTATAAATGAACATTGACTATTTACAGACTAAGAGGGGAGGAATGTTATGTCCTTATAAGGACATCCGCCCAGATTGGCTGCCAGCCATCGGGCGGGAAAGTTTGAATCACTGTCAGGGGCGGTGCGACTGCCGGAGCGAATATAAGGAGAGCTCCGGCAGCGCGCAGCCAGTCTTGCTACTGTTTCTTGTTCAAAATAAAGTTACTAATGTAACGAACTGGTCGCGTCTTCCATTGCTGCGCTGATCTAACACCCCCCCTCCTTTCCTTCCATGGAGTTTTCCTCCCCATCAGCTGCCCCAAAGTCTCCGGAGCTATTCGTGGCATCTCTCATTACGCAGCCCTTCCACAGCAGAGCCAAACCCAGCCAGCCCCAAATCCCCGGGAGCCTCACTCAGCCCCGGGAAGCCGGAGGTCCCAGCCTCAGTGGCAGAGAGAGGGACCCAGCGGGAGAGCCACTCGGAGGAAGGAAGAGACTCCTGTGGTGGCGGAGGCGGTTGAATGGCCGTCGCGAAGGGCTGCTCGGCTCTTCTCATCCGCAAACGGCGTGGAGCTGGGAGTGGAGCCTCTCCAGGGCTGCGGAGGCCTTGGGCGGGGGCAGCGGAGGAGCCTGGGGGGGCCAAGGGGAGGGGAGGGCGCCCCCTGGGGGAAGGGCCAGAAGAGCCGGGGGGGCTTTGGGGGCCGTCGGGCAGAGCGAAGGCAAAGGAGGAGCAGCGCTTGTGGGCAGGGGAGCCTCTCCTGCTGCTTCTTCGGGGGAGGGAAGAGGGAGGGGAGGCCTCCCGGCTCTTGGGCTCCTCCGCAGTGCCCGCCCTGGGCGCCCATCCAGGCAAGACCTTCCGCATCCCTGCTTAGCCCCGGAGACGCTCCAGGCGCTGCGGGAGAATCTCTGCGGTTCTTCGGCCCCTTCAACTCTGCACCCGCCACTTCCTCCGGCCGCGGCCCCTTCCTCTCTCCCGGACCCCAAAGGCTCCTTCGGCAGTGCTGCCTCCCTGCTCCCCCCTCGCCTGCCCCAAACGCCCCTCCGCCTTCCGCTGGCCAGCCCCGCCCCCTCCCTCCCCCTCCCTCCAAGCCCTGGTCCCCCACTGCCCCAACCCCCCCGCCCTCTGCCCCCTGCGGTTGCCCCTCCGACCTCTCACCCACGGAGGACACACCGCCCACCCCCTCCAATCCATTGCCCCCCCCATTTTCTCAACGATTCCTGCCTTTAACAAAGTGATTAAACCACGAAAACCTCCGTAAACAGGGCACAGAAGTAGAAATCAGGGGCGAGGGGCTGAGTAAGAGAAGTATTCGAATCCCCCCTGTTCTTTTCTTTTCTTTCTTTTTTCTTTTCTTTTCTTCTTTTCTTTTCTTTTCTTTTCTTTTCTTTTATTTTATTTTCTTTTCTTCTCTGGAGCCTCCTCATATTCCAGACAAGGAATAAGGGATGGAACCTGAACAAGGAGAGATTCAACCTGGAAATAAGGAGAAATTTTCTGACAGTGAGAGCAATCAACCCATGGAACAGAAGTTGTCTTCGGAAGTTTCATATTGTATATGATAACAGCTGCGAGACTATTGATAGGTAAATACTGGAAAAATGAAGCACTGCCCATGATCGAGGAATGGACTTTGAAGATGGCCAGTTTTGCAGAGATGGCGAAGATTTCAGCATACTTAAAAGGTTGTTCACAAGAGACTTATGAATGGGAATGGAAAAAGTGGATAGATTATGTTCAGAGCAAATATCAAACTAGGAAGTATCAAATAGCTTTTATTTGAAAATGTTATATTAAGATAGAAATATTTTAATGTAATGAAGATGAAAACTTATAAGGGGGAGGGAGGGGTTCAAGTTTTATATAAGTTCTATACAAAGGAGGGTTTTTCCTTTTACTTGATATGAGTATATTGTGTGGAAGTCCAGGGGGGGAGGGGAGGGTTAGGGTGGGTTAGGGAGGTTGGGAAGTTTGGGGTGGGTTGAGGGGGGGGAAAAGGGGTGAAAATGTAATTGTAAAACTTTTGCAATAAAAAGAAGTTGTCTTCGGAAGTTTCTTCAGAAGACAAGGCCACCTCTCCAGATGCAGATGGGCCGACACATGTCTTTATTAGGGTTGGGTGGGTTCCTCCTCCCCATTCAGCCCTTCACAGCCTCCAGGCACCGTGGAAGCACCGGAGTCAGCAGAGTTGCACGTTTTCCTAGACGCCAAATATGGAAGTTGAGAAAATGGTGTGTGTGTGTAGTTGATTGGCGGCAGAGCGTGGTGTCTCCTCTCTGGGTGGGAGCTTGAAGGGGCAACGCGGGTGGAGGCTGTCTACTGCGGCTCCTCTCCCAAGATCAGCTAGGGGGCGGGGTTAGGTAGCACGGGGCAAGGACGTGAAGGTCGGTGTGTGTGTGTGTGTGTGTGTGTGTTGCTGGTATGGCTCCTCACCTGCATGGTGGTAAAGGAAACCCCACCTGGTGGCGCCTTCCGCCATTCTTCTTCCCCTCCCAGAGGGAAGCCTTCAGTCTGGGATTGGGAAGCTCCAGATCCAGAGAAGGGAAGACGGTGGGATTCATTCATTACTCTGATTAGTCCATTAGTGTAGAGGGTTGGGTCTTGATCGCAGGGGGGCAAAGGTTGATGGTTAACTTCCGGGATCAGCAATTGGCCCAGAGCCCCCCAGCCGGTGGGATTCGAACCCAGAATCTCTCCGTTCCTAGGCTGCTGCTTGGACCACTGGGCTGCCTCAGGCAGCCTCCATGCAGGGACAGTGAGCAGTCCCCCTGCCCACCCCCCAAGCTCCAGGCAGGGCGCCATGGCTTCCTGGGATGTCTGGCTCTGCAAGGGTAGGGAAGCGCCCAGGAGCGGCCGCCGAGTCAGACCTGACCACCTTCAATCCAGCGCAGAAGAATCGAATGGAAACGCCTTGAGTGGCAGAGACAGCCTGGACTCCACGCGGATGAAGATGGGGGCCCAGGAGAGCCAAAGGGGATGCGGAAGACCGACTCTCACTCCAGAGGGAGCCGTGGAGGGCAGCCAAGGGAGCAAAGCCCTGGGGGCAAGAAAGGAGGGAGGGGTGTTTCCTCAGCCCCCCCACAAGAAGGGCCCCATCCCCTTGAGGGAAGACCAGGGAGAGCTGCTTGGCTGACATCATGGCTTTTCTGGGCCAATTTGGCTTCGGTTGCGCCCAAGAGGGAACCCCACGCCTTGCAAAGGCCCCAATCCCCCCCCCGCAGCCTTGCTCGGCGGATCTTTGGAAGCAAGAAGTGGGGGCTGCTCCTCCCTTCCCCCTCCTTTTTCTCTCCTTCCTATTTCTCTTTCTTTCATCGCTTTCACTTTGTGGGCCCTCGTCCTCTCCGCCGGAGCCCCCTCCCCACCTCCTGCCCCCCTTTTCCCCCAGGAGCTCCTCCCGCCGGGCTGGCAGAGAGCCCCTCTGGGAAGCGCAGTGAGCGAGGAAGCAGCGGAGTGGCAGCTGCCTGCATCGCCTTCCTCCCATCCCGACTGCGGGGACTGAGGGCTAAGCGGGTGGCTCTGCGCCTCTCCCCTCCCGGCCCCATCGGAGCTTAGAGGCTGCGGGAGCCCCACCAAAGAGGGCTGCTCAGGGGACCAGGGCGGGGAGGCCTCCGGGACGATGGAGCTTAAGCGGGGCTTCTGAGCGGCAGCTTCACCCAACACCTCCCCACAAGAGGCGGACAGCTGGGCAGGCAAGGAGGATGATGATGATGGAGAAGTTATTCTCCGGGGCAGTGGATCCCTCATCACCGGGCTCCAGGAAACATGGGGGCTTCACTTCGCAGTGCCCTTCCCCGAGGTTACAGCCCCGTGGGCTGGGGAGGAGGGGATTAAGTCCAGTTGTTGGAGGGGTCCTTATCACTCAATAAAGGGACGGAAGGGGGAGGATGCAGGATCCCTTAGAAAGCCCTCTTTCCCAGTGAAGGGGCAGCTGCGGGAAAGAGGTGCTGACGAGGTCTCTCAGCGAGAGAGACTTCAGGGATGCCCCCCCCCCAACTGGCTTGGTGAACAAGGGTTCTCATGATGATGATCCTATAACTCTTGGAGGATGGGTCCTACAGCTTATCTCTTTTCCTACTTTCTCTTTCTACACATCTATATTTTCAGCCACTGACAGTAGGAATATTTGCTCAAATTATAAACTCTGGTTCTTGGGAGCTGCAAAATATTAAAAAATTACTTTGAATGACTTTCAAAGATTTCTCTTTAGCTAAATTTATTGGGATGAATAATGCAATAATTCCAGTCATTCAACCATTTCCCATTTCAAAACATACTATTTAAGTGGGGATAATTACTGCCTTCTTTCAAATAAAAGGAACTTTTACCATTCTTTAAATATTCTAATAGATTATGTCTTATGTTTTCACATTGATTCTGGATGTAAGATGTTCCTTTGTGTTGAGGTCTGGCCTCAGAAGGATAATGTAGCACTTGGGGATGAAGATGCAGCCCAGCAGACCAGCACTGGAGGCCAGGATGGAGAAGACCTGCACAGCCACCAGGTATTTCCCTTTGGTGCTCAGGTAGGTGGGCACAAAAGTCACCCAGACACTGCAGAAGACCAGCATGCTGAAGGTGATCAGCTTGGCTTCGTTGAAGGCCCCAGGCAGGTTCCTGGCCAGGAAAGCCACCGTGAAGCAGATGGCAGCCAGGAAGCCCATGTAGCTGAGGGTGACGTAGAACATGACAACGGCCCCTTCGTTGCATTGCAGGATGATCTCTCCAGGCTGGGAGTGGAGCTCAGAGTCAGGGAAGGGGGCAGAAACTCCCAGCCAGATGGAGCAGATGATAATTTGGACAGCAGAAGAAGAAAGGATGATGGAGTTGGCCAAGCTCTTCCCCAACCATCTCTTCACTCGGTTTCCTGGTCTTGTGGCCAGGAAGGCCAGCACCACCATGATGGTTTTGGCCAAGAGAGAAGAAATGGCAACTGAGAAGATGATGCTGAAGACCATTTGTTGGAGAAGGCAGGTGGCTTTCCTTGGTTGACCAATGAAGAGAGAAGAAGACAAGAAGCAAAGCAGGAGGGAGACCAGGAGGATGTAGGAGAGGTCCCGGTTGTTGGCTTTGACAAGGGGAGTTTCTCGGTATTTAATAAAGATGATTAGAACAAGGCCTGTGATTAAGAACAAGAGTAGAGCAAAAGAAACCAGGATGATGCCCAGATATTCTTCATAAGACAGGAAGGTTATAATTTTGGGGATACATTGGACTCTGGCCTCATTTGGGTATTTATCATCTGGACACTTGGTGCATTTTTCTGTATCTGAGAAAACAAAAAAGCAATATTTGTTTAATATACTGGGTTTTTTACATTTCAATAAATACCCTTTTTGGATGACAGCTGTTACCATGAGCATTTTCCAATAAGTATTTCTTAGCTATTTCATTAAAAAGATCATAAGGATATTTTTTTTAAAAATGTAGCTAGGGGTATGAAGTTGGGGGAAGTCCTAGGATGTTAATTATTTCCTGTGTAATGTGTAGAATCTTCATAAGAACCTTTACTATTAGAGGTTAATAATGAAGCAAATAATTGTTTTAGGCAAACATCCTGAATCCTTCCACATGGCAGTTAATATCCTGGACTTGGAGGATACCTACAGTATCCTGTAACATCTGGAAGCAACCTGGAATTAAGGAGAAACTTCCTATCAGTGAGAAAAAATAACCAGTGGAACAGCTGGCCTCCAGAAGTTATGGATGCTTCAACATTGGAGGTTTTTGAGAAGAGACTTGTCTGAAATGGTCTAGGGTCTCCTGCTTGAACAGGGTGCTGGACTAGAAGACCTCCAAAGTTCCTTCTACACTATTCTGATTGATTGATTGATTGATTGATCTATATGATTTGAAGACTATTTATGTAATGAGTTCCCCCCATAACTATTCACAGCACCAGATTATGGCCCAGTGACACCTTCTCAGTGATCCTCAAGGGGAGGATCCAATATACAGTGGATTGCAAGGTCTTTCAGAAGGTGGACCTGAAATAATTCATCAGGTTTCAAGGAACTCAGATGTTCCTATAAAGATAAACATCGCAGCACATATCCAAACTAAAAAGCAGAAGAGATATTTCCTCTGCTGTTAGTAAAGCTTGCCCAGTCTGCAACCCCCTCCTCCCGTCTCTTTCCCAGCCCCTCCTTCCAAGTCTTTTTGATTTACTTCCGTTTAGATGAGAAATTGTGCAGGTTAAAAATGAAAAACCCAGGTGAGCTTCAATCTATTTTTTAACTTGCACTTTCATGAAAATGTTCTGGATGGATCCAGTTCCACAAAGCCTCCTATTTTCCTCAGTGTGACCCACCTTCCTGAGTGGAGAAGGTCCCCTCCGGACAAGGAACGCAGTCGTAGCAGCAAATGGCTCTCCTTCTCGAGCCCTCTTGACAAATCCAGGATGACAACTTTCCACACATTTGGACTGAGGCAGGGACTGAGCAGAAGAAAAGGAATGCCAAAGAAAATATGTTAGGACTCTCCATCTGTGGAAAATGGAGGTAGAAATGGATGGAGACAAGTAGCCTCTGGTCTTCCCTGAGGTAAATATGAAACCTCTGACTACTTCTAAACAGATGCAGGAGGTAAAACAACTGGCAGATTCTTCATTTAGTTCCTCCCTTTTTCTTTTGGAATTAAACATTACAATGAAGTACTTTTCTACTTAATAAAGTCAAGAAGGATGGAATGTTCATAAGTGAATGAAAAGGTTTGAGAAAGATTTGTCCATCATATACTGACAAAATATAGAGAAAATATAATTGACACAATTGATCAATTATAGGGAACATTCTAGAGCAGATGACAAATAAAATGAACAGAAAAAAAAAGATGATTCATAAACTCTTTGAAAACAAGAGGTTGATTCCCAGATATCATGGGCTGATCAAGAAGAAAGTTGTCAGGCTAATCTTCTCCCTGGTCATCGTGACAGAAAACGCTCCAGATGTGCTAATTTTATTTAATTTTAATGTGAAATTAACAAAATTTTGCAGATCTCAAAGAACAAATCTCCCATTAACTCTTTACTCAGCCTGAAAAGTTAGCCAGGATCCTTTCTGAGTTTTTTTCTCTCCCATTATGCAGCTGTAGGATTCTCCCCTCTTCTCTGATTCTTCCCTGGGCAGCCTCTCTTCCCTCATCCCAAAAGTCATTCTCACACATCATTACACTTCCTAAATAGATTATGGGAACTCTGGTGATATAACTGGATTTCAGTAAAGAAGTCACAAACAATTGTGTGATGTGATTAGAAACTTGAGGGGCGGATGGTATGATAACTAAATGGATAATAGATTACTATTGCTCATCAATTTTTCTATGTTGTCATTAATACAGTAATTAATACGATCTTATTCTAAGATAATTTGATGTGATTTAAAGAATATCAAGCTTTTCAACTTACAAGCCTTATTTGAAACTTCATTTAAAAAGTTTGTTGAAATAACAATGGTTTTAAATGAACTTAAAGGCGATAATCAGAAGCAAGAAACAATTGTTGAATCCGATGGGTTGGATGGATGGATGGACTGGAACTGAATTTGCTGCTGGCATCCCTGAAGGAGGAATCTGGTTTGAAGGCAGGCTGCTTGGAGATGGCTGGAGAGGCCATGGATGCTGAAGACTCAAAGTGGACAGAATGGATGACTGATGAAATGGATTCTTTCAAGAAGATTGAGGGAACATGGATAAAAGATTGGATTGAACTCAAAAACAGACGAACATTAACATTGGAAGGTTTCGACTTGACAAAGGGATGGCATGAATACTTATGGGAAGACAAACTCACAAAACAAGAACAATTTCGTAGACATAACGTGAGAGACACCCTGCTCAAAACCTGGAATGAAATTAGAAAGAACCATTATGATAAGATCCCACGGTGGATCTCTACAATGGAAGCACATATCTATCCAAATACAATGGACACAAATAAAATGAAAACATACTAGAATCTCCTAAATGAAGAAGGAAAATTAAAAACAATAAAAGAATTAAGAACTCAAGGTGTGAAATGGATTGGTGGCCAAAGAACTAAATCAGTTAGACAAAATTTTATTGGGCCCCAATGAGAAATCAATAGCAAAAATCTATAACTTCCTATTGGCATATAAATTGGAAGAAGAAATAGTTAAAGAAAACATGATCACATGGGCGACGAATTTCGGATACCCTATAGAATTAAATAAATGGGAAAAATTATGGAAAATCAGCAGCAAACTAACACTATCAGTACCGTACAAAGAAAATGCCTACAAGATATTTTATAGATGGCACCTCCCACCGGCACGGATCTCAAAAATGTTTCCCAATACATCCTCACTCTGCTGGAAATGCAAAGCGCAAAAAGGGACACACTACCACATGCAGTGGTCGTATTCCAAAGCCAAACAATTCTGGAACAATATTAAAACCCAATTGGAAGAAATAACAACTCAAAAAGTACCATTAAAACTGGAAACATATCTATTAGGCATATTTACACGTAATTATGAAAAAGAAATAATATATTTAATCACACATATTCTGACTGCGTCAGGGATCACTTATGCACAAAGTTGGAAACTGGAAGAAGTCCCAACACAAGACAGAATAATATCCAAAGTCATGGAATGTGCTGAGATGGACAAACTCACAAAGGAAATCCAAGGAAAGGAAGAATCTGACTACTATCTGGTTTGGCAAAGGTGGTCTCAATGGTTGGAGATAAAGAAACTAAACAAAAAGAGGACCCTAAAAGAGTAAAATAAAATTCCGTACCAAATGAGATTTAACAACGAATAACCTAATATCAATAAAATAATATTGTTATATAAGGCGAGAGGAAGGAATATATATTTAGGAATATAGGTTATCGATGTTGTAAGAAATCTGACATTATGTTTAGATGTCATTAATGTTATTAATGTTGGGTATTGTTTTATTTGTACTTGTATGTGTATGTGTATTTTGTGTGTTTTAATAATTAATAAATGTGTAAAAAAAGAAAAGAAAAAGAAACTTGAGGGGCGGATGGTATGATAACTAAATGGATAAAAACTGTCTTCAAAATGATACACAAATAATTTTTAACCCTTTTAAATCTTTCCTATGAAACCTGAATGTGATGGATAACAATTTACTATTGCACATCAATTTTTCTATGTTGTCATTAATACAGTAATTAATACGATCTTAGAATAAGCTAATTTGATCTGATTTAAAGAATATCAAGCTTTCAACTTACAAGCTTTATTTGAAACTTCATTTAAAAAGTTTGATGAAAAAACAATGGTTTTAAATCAACTTAAAGACGATAATCAGAAGCAAGCAACCACTTTGGGGAATGAAAAGCAGTTATTGGGAAAGATCCTAATTAAAATTTTAAGGAAATGCATTATTATTAAGAATCAAACGAAGATGTTTAACCTTGGACAGATTCTGGATGGATCAGAGATAATGATTGTGATGGTCTGTGGTAGATAAGAAGCCCCTGCAAATTTTCTGTGAGTTAAATACAATAGGAGATAACAGACCATTTTGAAGTTTTTAAATTTAACTTTATTGTTGGATTGCCTGTTAACTACATTTTTTATATACAGCAGATAGATGACAAGTCACGTAGTTGCAAACAGATGGGTAGTTTATAATTATGGGCCTATTTTGGAAGAGGGAGAAACTATTATTGCTGTATTGTATTCATCTGGAGAGACAATATTTTTTGTCTGTTTATAATGTTTATAATGTCAATTTTTAAAAAATGTTTTGTGTATGTTTTTTTTGTCTTTGTAATTGTTTTATTTCCCAAAACTTGTATTTTACCTTTTTGAATAAAATAAAATTAATAAGAGGAATATCAAGTTTCCAGAAACAAGATTTATGATTTCGACACAGAGAAAGGTGCATGAATAAAAAGCAGTAGAAAAATATCTGATTTTTAGCAACTAGGACTTGACTAACAATAGAATCTCTTGTAAGAACATGAATGAGGGACTGGAAGAAAGATGAGGGATACCAAACTTAATATGTATGTTTGTGGAAATGATCTCAAAATCGTAGTTAACTGGAAACAGAATCTGAGTCAGCAGGGAGATGTTCATGGAAAGAAGGCAAATGCAGCCATAAGAATCTCAGTGTCAGACTTCGATGCTATCTCAAAATAAATGAATTTCCAAACTGCCAATCTTTAAGGAAATCTTTTCTTTAATTGAGCACAGCCACTGGATCATGACTCGATGTGGACAAGACTGACATTTTGCCCCCCAATCCCTCCCTTTCCAATCCCCAAATCTCTGCTTCTCATTGGCGGCCTCAGCAAACGATAAGAGGTGAAAGTTCTGGTTTGGGGAGACCCCAACTCAAGGACCAGGTCCCCTTGCAGGCACCACGCTTGGAGGAGAATTTGCACAAAATCTACGTGTGAACTTCAGGGAAGGACAAGGAAGCCAAGGAAGAGATGAAAGGAGCTGCTCTTAGCCTTGAGGAAAGAGAACAAGGAGAAGAGCTGAAGATCAGGAGGAGTCTGGGAGCCCCTTTTCCAACTGACACAATCTCTCGGTTGGAGAAGGGAGGATGCAGCCCTCTTCCAATCACTGACACACGTTACACACGAGTGTAAGATCTGCTCACTGTTATTCCAGAGTGTCAGACACAGAAAAATGAATTCAGTTGCAAGAGAGATTTTAGCTGAAGGAGAGAAAAAATATGATAAAAGTTTGAGCTGTTTTAGAGCTGAGCCAGTGAAGCAGAGAAGTTCAGTCTCCTCTTCATGGATTATCTGAATGCAAAGACTGAGCAGCCATCAGTCAGAGAAGCTTTAACTGGGATTCCTGCAGAGAGGAGGGGTTGGGCTAGATGGTCTCAGGGTTTCCTCCAAATTTATAAAGGTTGTCATGCCACAACATGTATCTATTGTGCTGTTGTTGCTCTAGCCCCACCTAGTGTCCGGGGGCAGATAAGCCTAACTGTATGGTCTGAAGCCAGACTCCCTTTTCTCTCAGCCTTTGGAGGAGACGGAAGCAGCCGGTTTGACTGAGACACATGGTCATCCAGAGGCCTCCGTCCCTCACACGGAGCATCCCTGGAGAGGTTCCAGCTGCTTCTTTATTGGCTGTTAGTTAATGCTGCCTATCTCCTATTTATATTTGATTCTCACTCTTTGCACTTCCTCAGTTTCTCCGTGCCCTTTTCTCCCAATGAAACACCCAGATCCACCCCAGGCTCCCTTTCACTGGAGGAGAAGAGGGGGGGTTAGCTGCCTCTTGAGCTGCACACAGACCCACCTGCAGTGGGGACGGAACAAAGGAGAAATTCCACCATGCTCATCGCAAACCCACAAATACAGGAATTCATTTCAAAAAAGAATACAGCATTTTCAAATGAGCAGAGTTTAATATCAAAATGCCATGGTATCTACTCTTTGGAACCATTATTCCCTGAGCAATTGAATTGGACAGATCTGTTGAGATGGTTCCCCTCCTTCTCCCCTGGATTCCTCCACCAAAGGATCTACGATTAATGGATCCATATCAGGACCCCCATACCTGCCACGGCTGCAGCCTTGGGGCCCCCAACCTCCCTTCGCCCTCCTTCCTTCCCCTCCTCCCTCTGAAGGAATAGGCAGCGTTCAAGGCCTGGGCCAGAGTCTGAATGAGACTGTAGAAAAGGTAATGATCTGTGATCCGGATCCTGTTCCATTTCCATTGGGTCTCCAGTGGGGCTTTCTGAGTGTATCTTCTGCGGCCTTTGACAGAAAAGACGTTATTTGAAAGAGAACAGCGGAAATAAGGATCTTGAAACTTTTCTTCCACAAAGAAATCGGGTTCAAAGGCATCATCCATTGGACTTTCTTTTCCTAGAGAAGCAAACTTCAAAATACTATGGATGTATTTGAAAAGTCTGTGCTTGTTTATTTTATACTGTCCAAAAGTTGCGAGGATCCAGACTTTCCCTTCAATGGGTCCTGGCAGACGCATAAATGTTAAATGGAAAGGAAGAATTCTGTCCTTAATGGGAACATTTTCTATGAAGTGGACAAAAATGTTGACTTGTCTCCACTTAGAGAGGGAATCCCTGAGGGAAGCTGTGTATCCAGTTGTTGAGAACAGTTGTGATATAACAACACAAATTCCACTCCTGACAAGCACAGGAGGAAAAATCCTCATGAATTTCTCTCCCTTCTCTGTGTCTGAAGCAAAGAGGCCAATCAGGGTCCATCTGAAATGGAGGAGCAGGTGGACAATTGCTGGGTACTGGAATCCTTCTTTGGGATTCATCCGGTGGAAAAAGGGGAATTGACTTTTATCACTCAGAGCCTCTGAAGCAATTTTAAAACTGATCTGAAAAAGTAATGAAGAATGCTGTGTTATATTTGGGATCAGATCAAGTCCAAAATATTAGATTTTAATAAATCCAACCTGGTTCTCCTGAACGTGTTAGAATAGTTTGTTAATCAGACATTTAAAATATTAAAGATAGAATATTAGCAAGATTGTATCATAATAATAGAAAATAATAAGCAAATTAAAAACAATAAAAATGTAAATCATATTACTGTATCACCCCTACAATTTACCACAATTAGATTAACATGTGCAAATGCCAACTGGAGTATTCTATTCCAATAAAGAGCCTATTATAATTTTCGAGGATTGTTGCATCTTTTTTTGCTTCTCTATCCCAGATTCTTTCTGGAGGAAATTTTTTAACTTCTTTCTCCAGTTATACAAGAAACAGGAAGACCTCAAAGCCTAATAAGATTTGTCAGTTGTGTTAAGATATGGTGCATGCCTAACAGGTTGGCCAGGCAATATATAAACTAACATGATGAATATGTATTCTATGACTTTAAGGAGTACTACTGAGTCATTGTAATGCTGAGTCATTGTATCCTGATTGGATAAGCTCTGTTGTAACTGTATTTAAGGAGAGCTTGATTATAGTCATTGTGGACATGCCACCATTGTGACCTGTTACCAGCGTGAACTTGCTACTATTTATTACCTACTGCTGTTTTGTATTTTCTACTTGATCTTTTACATGGTCTAATGTGATCATGATTTATTTATTCTGTTTTTAAGAACTATTTATATTGTTCCTGTTTGATCCTTTTACTACAAACTGGTAAGAAGAATTTTGTATCTCTGGACTGATTATGACTGGCTAAGACTTGGATTGATTAAAGATTATGAGATTGTTTTTCACTGCAAAGTAAAAAATTTGATAAATCAGTTTATATGTATTTTATTCATTATTACTCTTAGCACTGTTTCCATGTGCTCTTTGCTCTGCTGGTTGTTAACACAACAATATCCTTAACATTGGTTATGGGCCCAGAATAATCAGAATAACCAGGTTAACTGGAAGAACTAGAATTGCTCAGAGCTAAATATAGTTATTTTGTGAATTGAGAGTTAATGTGAATAATACAGAAAACTGTGTTTGTGATATATAATACAAGTGAAGATGGCACAAGAACAGTCATCGAATATTTCCATGATAACCCGGTTGGATAGAACAAACTATGTTTCCTGGTCTACGAAATGCAACTTACTTTTGCGTAGAGAAGGACTGTGGGACATAGTTAATAATCCACCGGATGTAACAGCATGGAATCCTGATGACGATGAAGATGCAAAGAAATTAGCCAAGTTTAACTGAGATAATGAACAAGCTCTTTGCATAATTGGACTGACACTGAGTGACCAGCAGCTTGTCCACATTCGTGGCAAAGATTCTGCTGCTAGGTGTTGGACCAAGTTGAAGAGCTTATATGTTCGTGATAGTGTGGGTGCTCATATATATTTCACATGGAAATTGTTTAAACAACATCTTCTTAAAGGAGGAGATATGATGGTTCATTTGGAATCCATGAACAGAATTTTCCAAGAGCTGCATGAGAAGGAACTTATTTTCTCAGAACTAAAAGTTTATATAATCCTTTCTTCTTTGGACAATAGTTATGATGACTATGTTTCTTCACTGGAGGTTTTGACCAGAGATTAACTTACATTGACTGGCATAACTGGTAGGTTGTTGGAAGAGTCCAGAAGAAGACAAGAAAGAGATCAGGACTTCCGGTCGGCGAGCTGCAGCGACATGGTGCTGAGTGAGTGATCTCCACTCCTCAACACTGCTTGTCACCATGTCTTGGGGATCCCTTCGGGGGCGCGGGTCCTGGAGAGTCCCGCGGACAACAGAGAGAGTCAGGTGAGCGAGAAAGTGAAGTGCAAACACTTCTCGCAAAACCGGGCGGCTCTGTCAAACCGACGCGTGTGAAGCCAGCCTTCGGCTGACTCGAAGCTGTGGTAGCTGACAATCAGACGGGAAGCAAGGAAGATCGGAGGCTGCAGTGTCGAGATTGAACCGTGTCCTCCCTGCCCAAGTGAAAGTGAACATCAGTAAGGGGCCGGCGGAGTCGGGCGGAAAGGTTTTAAACGGAAAAGAGCGGCGACGGAGAGTGGAAAATAGCCTGAAAGATTACGGAGCTCGACAAGCCGGCGCGAAGATAAGAAACCGAGGACGCTAATTTGCCTGCACAAGAAGAGGATCGGTGGGCACAGGGAGTAAGGAAGCCAAAAGAATCCAGAAGAAATTTCGTTTTTATTTGCTGGTCAAAGTAGAGAGACGAACTAAATCGGAGATTGGACTCTTTCTAATTGTTCCAGGGAACAGGAAGTGCATCCATTGAAGAAATCTGACAGTGCAAATTGAAAAGGACAGGCACAGAGACAATCTAGCTCCAAGGCTTACCATAGAGTTTTGACTGTGGCAGAGTAAACGGGGGAAGAAGAAAGGACTACAGGAAACCGGCGGTGGTGTGAGAAAGGATACCACCCCCTTACCGGTGGAAATATTTGTTTGTTCCCAACCAAAACTTGGAAAATTTCCTCCCCTTTTTCCTTTTTTCTGAAAAAAAAACAAAACACTTTTTTGATACCTTGATCTTCTGCATATTAACACTGTGATTAACAAGAAGCATAAATCTTTATAGTAATTAACTGTTTATATATAAGATATATCTTTATAGAGTCTATTAGATTTTTACTTACTTATTTAACTATTTAAGTGCACTTAATTACATTTATCTATATTTACCTGTATAAATACTATTTTCATATATTTTATATACTGATATATTGCTATATTAGAATTATAATACTTACATATATTAACTTATTGGTAATTAGAAGTATAGAAATTTGAATTAATAATTTTTTTTAAGCAGTAATTTAGATATGAATTTCAGCTACTGATTATAGATTTACCTAGGAGCAATTGGATTATTGTGTCTTGAACTATTAGGTCTTGAATTAATCACTAATAAGTAGAAGTAGAAATAAGTAGTAATAAATAGAAATAAGCCTCTATCAATTAATTACTATTTATTACACAAATTAATTATTATTACAATTAAATAATTATAAGTTATAAATTAACTTTTGTTATCCACGTAAGATATTGACTGGAAGTGAGGTAGATTGATAAATTGATATTGATTGTTAATTCTATTTAAGATAGAGACTGGAAGTGATATAGATTGATAAATAGATAGACATTGTTCGATAAAAAAAAATTGCCTCTTATACGCTGAAGAAACATAAAAAGAGGTGATAGTCAGTGTATGAAAATTTGGAGAAATATCGAGAAAATAATTAGAGAACAAAAAAAAATCCTGGAAGAAATGACGAGCATATCATCGACGATCCTGAAAACAGGGAAGAAGACCCCCTCAAATCCCACCATATCCATGACCTCCCCGGCTACCCAAAAATCAATGGAAGGAGTGCAAAAAACGGACAAGGCCATAGCAACACCAACATTACTAACAGTACAGTCAACATTGACATTAATTCAAGAAACGATGGTGGCCATGCAGGAGAAAATGTCTAACAATCACACCGAATTAAAAACAGATATCCACCAACTGGACCAGAAGATGAATGAGATTCAAGTCTCAATCTCGAACAATGAAGAAAGGATCCAGAAGGCGGAGCAAAAAATAGAACAAAATGAGAAGAAGCTGGATATGGTAGACCAGACGCTGACGATGCAAAATAAGGAATTAGAAGACTCATTAATACAATTAGAGATGGATAGGGCGTCATTCTACTTGCGCTTTCAAAATGTGGAAGAAGATAAAGATGAGGATTTAGGAGAGAAGATGGCGGAATTAATTGCAGAAATACTCCAACAAGACAAACGCGAGATTATCAGAGAACTGGACGACGTCTATAGAGTGCAAACAAACTATGCGAGGAGAAATAGGCTCCCCAGAGAAGTTCATATTAGATTCGCAAGAAAGAAAGTAAAGGACATCTTATACAATATGGCGAGGGACGGTCAAATAACATACAGAGGAAAGGAAGTGATAATACTGAAACAGATTCCGAGAAGAGTGAGGGAGGTGAGAAAAGGCTATAGATTTTTGGCGGCGCAATTGAACAAAAGAAATATATTATTTAGATGGCTACTGCCAGAGGGGATGCTAATCACCTAGCAGGGGAGAAAAATAAAAATAGACAGCTTGAGCACAGCACAAGATTTTCTCGACCAGTTAAGGGGTGCAGAAGAAGAACAAAGTAGTAAGGAGGAAATAGAGGCGACAAATCTAGACGAGGAAGAAACCGCGGAGGAGAAGAAGACCGAAGGAGAAGCCAAGGAGAAAAAAACAAGACCAGTAAGAGCCGTAAGACTAAACAAGAACTAAAACCGAGCAAGGAAATCAGGAATGAAGGATCTAAAACTAATTTCAGTAAATGTTAATGGTTTAAATGACAGCAAAAAAAGGAAATTAACACTCACAAAGCTAGCAAAACAAAATATGGATATAATCTGTCTACAGGAGGTCCATATAAAAAAGGATGAGGGCAAATGTCTGGAGTACAAAAAATTTGGTAAACTATTCACCTCATTAGCAGAAAAAAGAAAGAGAGGGGTAGCAATTTATGTTAAAAAAGGTATTGAAGCAGAATTGAAATATAATGATACAAAAGGTAGAATACTTATGGTTGAAGTCACAATAGAAAACTCTAAAATGTTACTAGTGGGCATTTATGCTCCAAATAAAAAACAAGGAGAATTCTTTCAAAAGCTACGTGAACAATTAGGGAATATGGAGCACAATGAAATTTGCATGATAGGTGATTTCAATGGAATTATAGACCCAGTTAATGATTATAAAAGCAATAAAATGAACAAAAATAAAAGGACGACCTTGCCAAAAGCCTTTTTTGATTTGGTGGAGGAAGTGAATTTAATTGATATATGGCGAACTTTGCACCCAACTGAAAGACAATTTACATTCTATTCCAACTCACAACAGTCATGGTCGAGGTTAGATATGGTTTGGGTCACTAGGACGCTAGGTTTAGAAATTGAGACGGCAGAAATTAGGCCAAACATCTGGGCAGATCATAACCCTCTGGAAATAAAATGGAGAAATATAAAGAGAAAGAAACAACAAAGATGGAGGCTAAATACAAAACTATTATGTGACAAAGAGTTCGTAGAAAAATTAAAAAGAGAAATCAAGACCTTTTTTGGAGAAAATGAGAACCAAGGGACACCCAGCGAAATAGTATGGGATACATTGAAGGCATACCTGAGAGGGGTAATAATATCCTACTCCGCATATAAAAACAAACTAAAAAGAAAATCCAGAGAAGATCTCATCAAACAGTTAGATGAAGCAGAAAGGAAACTCCAAAAAATGCCTGGTGACACTGTAGCAAAAGAAAATTGGATGGTGTGGAGACATAAATTAAACATTCTAGACCAAGAAGAGCTAGCCCAAAAAATAAAAAGAACAAAACAGCACTATTTTGAGAACGCTAATAAATCGGGCAGGTGGCTGGCCTATAAATTAAAAAAGGAAAATGAAAAAGGGACAATCCAGACATTAGTAGATGCGGAGGGAAATCTCTTAAATAAAGAAGAAGATAAATTAGAAAGAGCGAGAGAGTACTATGAATCCCTATATAAAGAAGAGGAGACCTCGGAGGGAAAAATAGATCAATATTTGGCAGAGGCGGAGCTCCCGCAAATAACAGAGGAAGAGAAGGAGATGCTCAATGCCAAGATAACAACCGAAGAGTTCAAAAAAGCCCTGTCCAAACTTAAAAACAACAAATCACCTGGCCCAGACGGATTCCCAGGAGAAATATACAAAAAACTGGAAGAAATTCTACAACCAAAATTAATGGAAATTTTTAACGAGGTTTTGACGGGCTCTAAAATTCCTGATTCATGGAGGGAAGCCCATGTTACACTGCTGCCGAAAGAAGGTGCCGACCCCCCAAAAATTCAAAACTACAGACCAATCTCACTTCTAAACACCGACTATAAATTATTTATGTGTATAATGGCAGAAAGAACTAAAAAAATATTAAATAATTGGATTCACAAAGATCAAAATGGTTTTCTCCCGGGACGACAAATTAGGGATAATTTGAGAATTGTACTAGATACTCTAGAATACTATGAAGAACACCCAGAAAAGCAGTTGGCCTTAGTCTTTTTGGATGCCCAAAAGGCATTCGACAACCTAAATTGGAATTTTATGACCAAACAAATTAAAATAATAGGATTTGGGCAAAACTTCGAAAAAATGATAAAAACTATCTATGACAATCAGAGGGTGAGCATTTTAGTAAATGGAGACAGGACAAGAACCTTCCAAATTAAGAAAGGAGTAAGGCAAGGCTGTCCCTTGTCACCGCTACTATTCATTTTGGCCCTGGAAGTTTTGCTACGAAACATTAGAAACAACGAGGAAATCAAAGGCCTGAGAATTAGAAAAGAGACTTATAAAACACAAGCCTTCGCGGACGACGTGGCGCTAATATTAGAAGATCCATTGATAAATGGACAAAAAGTATTAGAGGAACTGGGTAAATATGGAGAGGTGGCAGGCCTTAAACTGAATAAATCTAAAACCAAAATACTTACTAAAAATGTAACTGAGTCACAGAAGAAAGAGATAGAAGAAACTTTGGGCCTACAAGTAGTCCCAAAAATAAAATACCTAGGAATTTGGTTAACCAAAAGGTGTTCTTCCCTAAAAGAAGATAATTATTCCCCACTAATCAATAAATTAAAACAAGATTTGGATAGATGGAAAAAGATTAAATTATCACTTATAGGCAAAATTGCAGCAATCAAGATGAACATTCTCCCCAAGATTTTATTTTTATACCAAAACCTACCAGTAATTTTAGAGAAAAAATTTTTTTTAGAATTAAATAAGACCATTAGGGAATTTGTTTGGGAAGGGAAAAAATCAAGGATCTCACTTAAAATTCTACAGGAAAAAAGGAACGTGGGAGGATTTGGACTCCCAAATTGGGAAACGTATTATAGAGCGGCAAAGTTGATATGGATAAAGGATTGGATCACCTTGGAGAATAAGAGAATTTTAGTGTTAGAAGGTCATGACCTACAGAAAGGGTGGCATGCATATCTATGGGACAAAGACAATAAAAAGAAAACTTACTTCCACAGGCATAAAATCAGGGACTCCCTAATACAAACGTGGGTGGGGATCAGGCAGAGATACTATACCAAGGTCCCAATTTGGCTTTCCACGGTAGAGGCAATGATTTACCCCAACAGGTGGGGAATGGAGAAACTGTACAGATACAAAGACATTGTCGATGGAGGGGGAAACATTAAATCAAATGAAGTTCTGAGAGATCAAGGTATAACCTTAGACTGGTGGACCTACCTACAAATAAAATCAAGATACCAGAAAGATAAAGACGAGTATGGCTTAGAATCAGGATATAATGGATTAGACAAAATTTTGATGGGACAAGGGAATAAAGCATTGGCCAAGCTGTATAACTATCTATCGGATGAAGATAGAGATGAGGATATAATTAGAAACCAATTGAGAGCATGGGAGAGAAATATTGGACACAGTTTGGACCTTAATGAATGGGAAGAAGCCTGGAACAAAAATTATAAATTAACTAGAGCAGCCACGTATAAGGAAAACCATTATAAAATGCTTCACAGGTGGTATTTAGCACCTGCAAGATTAGCAAAGATGTTCCCCAATGCACAGCCAAATTGTTGGAAATGTGGCCATGGTCATGGCACCTTCTTTCATATGTGGTGGACATGCCCCGAAGCAAAAAGGTACTGGAGCAAAATTCGGAGATGGTTGAAAGATATACTCAAAGAAGAAATTGATTTGAATCCAGAAATATTTCTCCTGGGAATGGCAAAGAAAGGGCATGGAAAGGAAAAGGTCCATCTCCTAATACACATAGCTACAGCTGCCAGACTAGCATACGCTCAATATTGGAAAAAGAAAGACCTACCACCAGACGACCTTATAATTAATAAAATATTAGAGTGTGCAGAGATAAGTAAATTAACACACGAGATAAATGATGACGAAAACTCTGATTATGATACTGTGTGGGGAAGATGGTATGAATGGATAAATGATAGAATTAAGAAAGGAATAAACGGTGCAGAGATTAATCTGAAATGTGCAGTATAAATGACACCAGATACTTACTTATGTATATATGTAAAAACACTGAGAATCCGATGTTAAATAGAATCGTGACTATATTTTATTTGTGTAAAAAAAAAAAACCAATAAAAACTGTATTAAAAAAAAAAAAAGAAAGAGATCAATTGAGAGTGAAACAACCAAAAGAAGAAAAAATGTATTCAACTGCCTATTTTGTAAAATGATGTTTTGCTTGTGGGGCTAAAGGGCATATAGCTAAGTATTCTACTAAGAAGAAGAAGTCTGTTGGGGATAATAATAGAATCAAAAAGAGTTGTAATTTAGCTATATCAAGTTCTACAAATGTTAACCATGATTGGTGGGTGGTTGATGGTGGTGCTTCTCAATCTATCACTAGGAATAGAAATAATTTTGTGGAATTGAATAAGAGCAACCAACATGTTAAATTAGCCAATGGTTGGAAAGTTAAAGTAGCTGGAGAGGGTGTTGCACATTGATCATTTATTAACGAACCTTTGCCAATGTTGTACATTCCTGGGTTAAAATTCAATTTACTATCTGTTAAATCTTTATTGCAAGTTAGGTTTGTAGTAACATTTAAAGATGGTAAGTGTTTAATTGAGAAAGATGGAAATGTTGTTGCTGCAATATTGGAAAATGATTTATTCATTTTACGAGAGAACCCAGCATTAATGGCTAATTCTAAGTCAGTTTATAGGAATGATAAACCACATGATGAATGTATTCATCTGTTGCATTGTAGATTAGGGCATATAAATTTCAGGATGTTAAAGAAAACGGTTCAGTTATCTGAAGGGATAAAATTAAAATCATGTAGTAAATATTTGAACTGTAATGCCTGCAGTCAGCAAAAAAGTAAAGTAACCCCAGCAAATCGTATCAATGGTTTTAAGACCAAAAAGCTATTAGAGGTAGTGTTTGTAGATCTGATTGGACCCAAAAATCCCAGCATAGGAGGAGCCTGCTATATTCTAAGCATTGTAGACCATTAGTCTAGATACGGTTTCTGTTATCTAATGAAAACAAAATCTGAAACATTCCAGCGTATTAACAACTGGCTGTAATTTGAAGAAAGGAAAGAAGTTTAAAGTAATCTGCTTTATAACTGATAATGGTACAGAATTCACTAACCAAAGGTTAGAGAAATTTTTGTAAGAAGCAGGAATACATCATAAACGTTCTGCACCGTATAGACCACAGCACAACGCTTATGTTGAAAGATGGGGTCAAACATTACAAGCCATGATTAGAACAATGTTGGCAGATTCTGGTTTGCCTGAAACCTTATGGGGTGAGGCCGTTATGTGTGCTAACCATGTGTTAAATAACGTTGTAAATTCATTACCATTTACATTATGGCATGGGAGGAAACCAAACCTTAGTTACTTGCACACATTCGGAGCCCCTGCTTGGGTGCATATTCCATCTAATGTGAGGAGGAAGGAACAACAGAGAGCCAGAAAAAATTGTGTTTTTTTTTGTTGACTATGATTCAAACCATCGATCATTCAGATTCTGGGCACCAGGAACTACTAGTGTTTACTATAGTGCAAATGCAAAATTCCTGGAGCACGTAGGATAGGATAAACTTGAGCGTGCAGATTACAGACAGGATGACAATATTGTTATTGAGAATCAAATGTTTAAAGATACCTTTGATGAGAATATAGACAATGTAGAGTCTTCTATTAAGGATGAAGAAGAGGAAGTAGATTTAGGGGAGGAAATTGAAATACCTGCAATGAGTCCTGCATTGCCTAGGAGATCTAATAGGGAAAGACATCCACCTGATAGATATAAAGTAACCGTGGTTTGTCAGGTTAACATAGAACCTTCCAATTATGAGGACATCAAGATGTATCCTGAAAAGGAGCAGAATGCATGGAAAGAGGCAATGAGTAAAGAAATCAAATCATTAACTGAATTAGGAGTTTATGAAAATGTTAAATTACCACCTGGAGAGAAATTAATTGGTTGTAGTTGGGTTTACAAATTAAAGAAAGGTATAGATGGGACTGTAACCCATAAAGCACACCTAGTAGCTCAAGGTTTTGCTCAAACTGAACAATTTTGATGAGGTGTTTGCTCCGAGTTTAAGAGCTATCATGTTAAGAATAATGCTAGTGTGGGCAGCAAAGAATGAATATATAATTAACCATATAGATGTGGAGATGGCATACTTGCATGCTCCATTATGACATACCATTTATATGAGAAAGCTGTTAGGAGTTAAAACAAATAGCCAAACTGATTGTTGGAAATTAAAAAGAAGCCTTTATGGTTTAAGACAATCAGAGTTTGAATGGAACAGTGCATAGTTAAAGAGCTCAATAATATTGGGTTTCAGGAAGGTGTAGCAGACAAATGTCTCTTTAAAAGAAAGAATGATGGTTTAATGTCATTTTTGCTATTATTTACTGATGATATAGCAATAGTACGAGACTGCCTTCTGCCACCGATAGCCTCCCATTGACCAGTACGCTCCCACAGAGAGGGACTCCTCAGGGTGCCGTCAGTCAAACAATGTTGACTGGCGACCCCAGGGGGAGAGCCTTCTCTGTGGGTGCACCTGCCCTCTGGAATGAGCTGCCCCTGGAGATTCGTAGGATTCCCAACCTTCGCACCTTTTGCTGTGCCCTCAAAATGCTATTGTTTCATCAAGCAGGGCTGGCCTAATGCTATTTTAATGGGTTGTCTTTATTTTAGCTTTTTTTCAGCCAAATTATTTAATATTTTTAATTGTCTTTTAATTTTTATATTGTTGTGGGTTTTATCTCTGGCTGTACACTGCCCTGAGTCCTCCGGGAGAAGGGCGGTATAAAAACTTAATTAATTAATTAATTAATTAAATAAATAAATAAATGAATAGTAACTAAAACTGATCAAGAAGCAATGGAGATTATTAGAAAGTTGTAACATAAATTCTGATATATTATAAAGAATTAATGATGGACGTTGGCTTGAAGATAGATTATCCAATTATAATTTTTGAGGATAACCACGCTGCCATAAAAATGGCGACCAATTTGGCGGTTAAGACAAGGTCCAAGTATACTGACATTCGTTATTTAAATGCTTGTCAGAGTATTCAAAGCAACATGGTCCAACTGGAATATTGTATGTCCGAAAACAATATTGCCGATAATTTCACCAAAGCACAGGGTGCAGTTAAACATAAGATGTGTTATGAAAGCTATGGCTTGAGAATTTGAACTGATATATATTGGCCTGTCCAAAGGGGAGTATGTTAGGATATGGTGCATGCCTAACAGGCAATATATAAACTAACATGATGAATATGTATTCTATGACTTTAAGGAGTACTACTGAGTCATTGTAATGCTGAGTCATTGTATCCTGATTGGATAAGCTCTGTTGTAACTGTATTTAAGGAGAGCTTGATTATAGTCATTGTGGACATGCCACCATTGTGACCTGTTACCAGCATGAACTTGCTACTATTTATTACCTACTGCTGTTTTGTATTTTCTACTTGATCTTTTACATGGTCTAATGTGATCATGGTTTATTTATGTGATCATGGAACTATTTATATTGTTCCTGTTTGATCCTTTTACTACAAACTGGTAAGAAGAATTTTGTATCTCTGGACTGATTATGACTGGCTAAGACTTGGATTGATTAAAGATTATGAGATTGTTTTTCACTGAAAAGTAAAAAAATTGATAAATCAGTTTATATGTATTTTATTCATTATTACTCTTAGCACCATTTCCATGTGCTCTTTGCTCTGCTGGTTGTTAACACAACAATATCCAAGTTGCATAAACCAAGTTGCATAAACCAAGTTTGGTCTTTCATTGAAGATTTGTCTGTTCCAACAGCCACAATTTTCGGAGTCTGTCAGTTTCCATAGATTAAATTTTATGCCAATGCCCATATTTTCTGAATTTAGACAAAGCAGAAATTGTGTAAATTCCCAAATCAGCTCTGAGGGCAGCAGCTGGAGTCCTTTTACCCACCCCAAGATCCTCCTCAGAGGCTGAGATTGGGTTGGTTCTGCTGGTGGTTTCTCTCTGAAGCCCCAAACATCAGATTGATGGAAGAACATGGGGGGAAACTGGGCCTCAGACACTTTAATAATTGGGGCTGAGGAAGCTGAAGAGCTATGAGGGTTTCCTTTAAGCACCACTTTCACTTCTGCCCTTTCTCTAACTGAGCTCCTTGGATGATGAGGGAGCCAAGATTCAGGCTCAGAGAAAACAACCCCAGGTAAGGAAAGGTGTTACTTGCTCTAATGGCTGACCATCCATGGCTATAATGTCATTTCCCAAAGACCATAACTTTTGAACTTGTTTATAAATTATCAGATAATTATTAAGATAAAACAATTCAGGTCTATACAATCCAATGTGTAAGTATGATAATATCACATTATCTGTATAAATCAGTGGATTCCAATAGGAATTTAGCAGGCTAAACATGTGTACCTATAACAGAACTTAAAACAAAATAAAAGGGTTGGAAGGGACCTTGGAGGTCTTCTAGTCCAACCCCCTGTTCAAGCAGTAAACCAGGCATAATAGCAGTAACTGTGAGTGGAATCCTGGATTCTTAGTTAAATTAAATTAAATTTTAAAAAAATTAAATTAAATTAAATATGAGTCAAGAGTGTGCAGCGACAGCCAAAAAAGCCAATGCAATCCTAAGTGTCATTAACAGAGGGATACAATCAAGAGAGAGATTAATACCACCCTATAAAGCCTTAGTAAGACCAAACCTAGAATTCTGCATCCAGTTTTGGTCACCACACTATAAAAAAGATGTTGAGACTCTAGAAAAGTGCAGAGAAGAGCAACCAGGATGATGAGGGGACTGGAGGCTAAAACATACAATGAACGGTTGCAGGAACTGGGCATGGCTGGTCTAGTGAAGAGAAGGACCAGGGGAGACATGATAGCAGTCTTCCAATATCTGAGGGGCTGCCACAGGGAGGAGGGGGTCAAACTGTTTTCCAAAGCACCCAAAGGCCAGACAAAGGCTGGACAAGGAATAATGGATGGAAACTGAACATGGAGAGATTCAACCTGGAAATAAAGAGATAAAGTTGCCTTCAGAAATTATGGGAGCTTCATCCCTGGAAGCTTTCAAGAAGAGGCTGGACCATCATCTGTCAGAAATGGTGTTGGGTCTGCTTGGACTAGATGACCTACAAGGTCCCTTCCAACTCTGTTAATCTGTATCTATCTATACTATTCCAGACAAGTGGCTATCCAGTCTCTTCTTAAAAGCCTCCAGTGATGGACCACCCACAATTTCTGAAGGGGAGACATTCCATTCCTCACCATTAGGAAATTTCACCTTAGTTCTAGGTTGTTTCTCTCCTTGATTAGTTTCCCTCCATTGTTTTTTGTCTTGCCTTCTAGTACTTTGGAAAATAAGTGGACCTCCTCTTCTCTGTGGCAGCCCCCCAAATATTAGTACATTGCTATTATGTTACCCCAGTCCTTTTCACTAGACTAGACATACTGAATTCCTGCAACTGTTCCTCATATGTTTTAGTCTCCAGGCCCTTAATCATCTTAGTTCCTCTTTGCTGCACTCTTTCCAGAGTCTCTACATCTTTTTTTATAATACGGAGAGTAAAACTGGATGCACTATTTAAGTGTGGTCTTACCAAGGCATTATAAAGCGGTACCAATAATCCATGTGATCTTGATTTTATCCCTCTGTTAATGCAACCTAGAATTACAATGGTTTTTTTGGCTGCTGCCACAGATTGCTGTCTCAAATTTAAGTGATTGTCCACTCGGACTCCAAGATCCTCTCACAGTTACTGCTATTGAGCCAGGTTTCACCTAATCTATAAGTGGACATTTGGTTTTTCTAGCCTAAGTATAAAACATTTTCTCTACATTAAATTTCATTTTGTTAGATAGCCCCAGGGTTCAAGTCTACCTTTATCCATCTGGATCTTTGGCTTATCTTCTGGAGTGTTGGCTATTCCTGCCACTTTAGTGTTGTCTTCAAATTTGATGATTTCCCCATTTCTCCCTCATCCAAATCATTGATGAAGATGTTGAAGAGAACTGGGCCTAAAATGGAACCTTGGGGTCCCCCAGTGCTTGTTCCCTCAATGCAGACATAGTTCCATTGAGGACCACAGGCTGACTCCATCTGGGGGTGATGCTGTCTCTCCCACATATTTTTAGCTTAACTAAGAAATAGGTTGGGTTAACTTTGTCAAAGCCTTTCTGAAATCCAAGGATTCAAATATGCATCTTTCCCTTCTTCCTTGATAAGCATAGATCCTTCTTCTCATGGCTCCATTGAGCCCAAACCTCCCTCTCAAACAAGGGCTTGGATCAGGGCCAACAGTCTGAGCTCCATTTTGAGGGCCATCCATTTTCTCCATCATATTTCTCTGTTTATTGAGTCCAATGCTGCACTAACATCTAGAAAGCAGCAAACCTTGTTTTACCTCACTGACATAGATGAGATATTTCAGGACAAACTGCCAATATTAGATTATTAACTTATGCATTATTTCTTACAAAATCAATATAGCATTTAACTCTACCTAAAACTTTCTGCAAGGAATGAATTTTTCTCAAGTTTAACTAAGAGGATCATGGCATAAATTTTAGCCACAGTATCTGCTAGTCTATTTGGCCTATAATTGGTAGAGTGATTTTTATTCCACTTTTTAGATGGATAAAATGCTACTATTGCCAACTTTAATCCGAGTGGATAGGGCAGGCCTTATTTTTCTGTGAAAATGAAGATGCCAATAGAGGCCCCAACAACCAGGGATATTTTATATATATATATATATATATGTATATATACATACTTTATTGAGTTTTAAAAAAGGTTTTTTTAAAAAATAGAAAATATCAAATCTCAGGTAACATCTGAGGTATCGTGCGATTACATATATACAGTATATACACAGCAAGTATCTTCAAATCATTCATTATTATTAATCATTGTTAAAAATAGGTGTATCCTTACAGTCATATTCTATTATTCCACCATATGTACCACCTTTGCCATACTGCCTTAAATTTTGAATTTTCCTCATCTTTAAGCATACTGGTTAATTTCGCCATTTCTGCACATTCCAAAATTTTATTTATTATTGTCACCTCTGGAGGGACTTGTTTATCCTTCCAATATTTTGCGAAGGTTAATCTGGCCGCTGTTATGATATATATTATCAATTGAGTCTTGTCCTTAGAGAACCCGTCTCCCGTCATTCCCAGTAGGAAAATTTCTGGAGTAAATTTTATATCTTCTTCCACTATTTCCTGCAGCCAAGTTCGTATTTTTGTCCAGAACTTCTTTGTCTCTGAGCAGGACCACCACATATGAAAGAAGATGCCAATCTCCTTTCCACACTTCCAACAAATTCCTGAGGCATTAGGAAATATTTTTGCTAGTCTAGCTGGGGCTAGATACCATCTGTGAAATATTTTGTAGTGGTTCTCCCTATAAGTAGCTGATTTAGTAAAATTATAATTTCTATTCCAAGTCTCCTCCCAATCATTAAAATTTAGTCTGTGGCCAATATTTTTTTCCCAAATGCTTAGTTGGTTCCTCGCTATCCCTTCTGCTCTGTCTTCGCCTAATAAGAGGTTATAGAATCTGGCTAGCATTTTCTTTTCAATCCCCAGCATAATTTTATCTAAATTGTTGTATTTTGTCTCTATCCCAAATTGATCCCTATCTTTTTGATATCTAGAGCTTATCTGCATGTAACTCCACCAGTCCAAATTAAAGCCTTGATTGTTTAGTGTTTCTCGAGGTCTAAGAGTTCCATTTCCATCTAGTATGTCTTTGTACGTGCCAAATTTTCCAATATCCCTTTTATTAGCAGCAAGCAGCGCCTCCGTAATTGAGAGCCAAATCGGAATTTTGGTATAAAATCTTTGTCTAATTTCTTCCCATGTTTGGATCAGAGTCTCCCTTAATTTGTGTCTGTGAAAATGTAGTTTCTTTTTGTTCTTTGGGCCCCATAAATAAGCATGCCAGCCTGCCTGTAGATCGTGGCCTTCTAATGTCAGAATTCTCTCATTTTGTAATGTGACCCAATCTTTGATCCATACTAATTTGGCCGCGTTCTGATATAATTGCCAATCTGGTAATCCGAAGCCGCCCATATTTCTTTTCCCTTGCAGCGTTTTATATGCAATTCTTGCCTTCTTCCCTTCCCACAAAAAATCTCGCACCTTCCTTTCCAAATCTAGAAAATATTTTTTATCCAGGTTCACCAGAATGGTTTGAAACAGAAATATGATTTTGGGAAGAATATTCATTTTAATTGCTGAAATCTTACCTGTAAGGGATAGTTTTAGTTTCTTCCATCTATCTATGTCCTGCTTTATTTTCTGTAGTAATGGACTATAATTGTCCTCTTTTAAGGAGGAATACCTTACAGTGATCCAGATTCCCAAATATTTTATCTTCTTTGCTATTTGCAGTTCCAGGGACTTTTCTAACCGCTTCTTGTTCATCTCCTCCATATTTCTTACTAAGATTTTGGTTTTAGTTTTATTAAGTTTAAAACCAGCGACTTCACCGTACCGTTGTATTTCCTGGAGTACCTTGGGACCAGATTTTAAGGGATCTTCCATTATTAAGGCCACGTCATCCGCAAAGGCTTGTATTTTAAAAATTTCTTTCTTAATTTGTAATCCTTTAATTTCTTTGTTGTCTCTAATCTTTCTTAATAGGATTTCCAGCGCCATTATAAAGAGTATGGGGGACAGGGGGCATCCCTGTCTGACTCCCTTTTGTATCCAGAATGTCCGTGTCTTATCTCCGTTTATTAATATACTTGCTCTCTGTTTATTATATATATTTTCGATCATCTTTCTAAAATTTGTGCCGAATCCCATCAAATCAATTTGGTTGATCATGAATTTCCAATTTAAATTGTCGAACGCCTTTTGGGCGTCCAAAAACGCTAACGCCAGCTGTTTTTCCGGGTGTTGTTCATAAAATTCTATAACATCTATTATTGTCCTCACATTATCCCTCATTTGCCTCCCAGGGAGGAATCCTTTCTGATCGCTATGAATCCAGCCATTTAAATTTTTTTTAGTCTCTCCGCAATTATACTAGTAAATAATTTATAATCTGAATTTAACAGAGAAATCGGCCTGTAATTTGCTATCTGTTTTGGGTCAGCACCTTCTTTCAAAATGAGGGTAATATAGGTTTCCTTCCAGGAGTCTGGGATTCTTGTACTCACTAGTACCTCATTGAATATGTCCAACAATTCTAATAGTAGTTCTTCCTCAAATTTTGCGTAAATTTCCCCCGGGAGTCCGTCTGGACCTGGTGTTTTATTTTTCTTTATTTTGGCAAGCGCAGATTTAAGTTCTTCCATTGTGATTTTATTATTTAATATTTTTCTCTCTTCTTCTACTATCTGTGGCAAGTTAGCTTCCACCCAGCTGACCCAGTGTCTGGGTCAACCACTTCCTCTTTATATAAGGCTTCATAAAATTTTCTCGCTCTTTCTAGCTTATCCATTTCTTTTGTCAGAAGGTCCCCATTGATGTCTTCTAATATAAGAATCTGATTTTTTTCCTGTTCTTTTTTTAATCTATATGCTAGCCATCTTCCTGACTTGTTGGCGTTTTCAAAGTGATAGTGTTTTATCCTCTTGCTTTTTTGTGCCAACTCTTTCTGATCCAGGACGTTAAGGTTATGTCTTGCCATCATCCATTTTTGTTTGGCCATCTCGTCTCCCGGGTTTTGCTGTAATTTGTTATCTGCTTCTTCTAAATTCTTATTATATTCGTCTCTAACTTTTCTTTCTTCCTTATTTTTAAATGCCATATATGAAATCGCTACTCCTCTCAAATACGCCTTCATGGTATCCCATACAATTTCCTTCGCCGTATCTTGCCTGCCGTTCTCAATGAAAAAGCGCTTAATTTCTTCATTTAATTTTATTATAAAGTCTTTTTCATCAAGAGGTTAGATCTTAGACTCCATCTTTGTTGTCTCCTCTTATTAACGTAGTGCCAATGTATTTCCAGAAGTTTATGGTCTGTCCAAGTATTTATACTTATATCTGCTTTCTTAATTTCTAAACCTAATTTTCTAGTAGTCCATACCATGTCAATTCTAGACCAAGAATTCTGTGGGTTTGAGAAAAAGGTATATTGAGAGTCGTGAGGATGTAAAGTACGCCACATATCAATTAAATTGAGTTCATCAACAAGATCAAAGAAGCTTTTTGGGAGTGGTAATCTTTTATTCCTTTTTCTCTCACCACTTTTATAATCTTTCAATGGATTAACAATTCCATTAAAATCTCCTAGCATACATATTTCCAGATGGGCCCAGTTCCCTAATTGTTCGCGTAGTTTTTTATAAAATTGTCCCTGTTTCTCATTTGGAGCGTATACTCCCACTAACAGCATTTTTGCATTAGCTCTCCTAATTTCTACCATTAAGATTCTCCCTTTAGTATCTTTATGTTTTAATTCTGCCTCGATTCCCTTTTTCACATAAATCGCCACACCCCTTTTCCTTTTCTCCGCTAATGACACAAATAGTTTACCAAATTTAATAAATTCTAAGCAACTTGCCTCATCTTCTTTTATGTGGACCTCCTGTAGACAAATTATATCTGGATTCTGTTTTGTCAATTTTGATAGAATTATCTTTCTTTTTTTATGGTCATTTAAGCCGTTGACATTTAAGGATATAATTTTTAGGCCATCCATTTCTTTTTTTTTTTTTAATTGAAAAAGTTTTCAAATACAAGTTTTTCCCCCTTTCCCCCCTCTTCCCTAACCCCCCTCACCACCCATCCCCCCCTGTGACTTCTTCACAACAATAAGCTATTTCATAACTAATTACATAATATTTTACCTTTCCCTTACTCCCTCCTCAAAATACTGACCCTTAGCATAATATTCTTATAACTCCCATTTTCGCGATAATCTGCCCTTTTTCTCCTCCCCTAAACTTATAGTGTATTATTACAACAATTTAACATTTAATCTTTTATATATATTAATATAACATTTCAAAGCGGCCTTCTCCCTACATCCAAATTTAACATTTATTCAGTTCTATCCAATTCCTCCACTCCCCTAAATATATGACTTAAAGATCCTTTTTCTTAAACTAATCAATCAGTAAACTAACCTATTTCAACCCAAATTCCTGCAAAATTACCATGCAATACAATTCTAAATATAATCCACTGCCCACTCTACTAAAATATACACATATCTATATACATTCCATTTTGTAAAAAGAAAAAAGACAATAACTTTAAATTTATAATCCATATAATATCTTCTTTGATGTCTTTCCACTGGATTGTTAAATCCATCATCCATAATAGGGTAAAATAACATGCTGGTGCAACAGTTTGTTCAAAATCTTCAATCATCTTCTGCCCCCATCAGTAGTAGATATCCTCATATATATATAAAAGTAAAAACAACCACCCGAGTGACATTATAATTATATAATTATCCATTTCTTAATTTGTGTCCGGGTTCTAGTTTTTATTTGTCTTTAGGGTTGCCGCTCTTACTGGTCTGGTCTTTTTTCCTTGTCCTTCCGCTTCTTCTTTTTTCTTCTCCTCCTCTATACCTTCTTTTGTAGTTTTCTCTTGTGAGGTCTCTTCTTCCGTATTTACTGTATCGAGCTCTTCTTTACTAGTCTGTTCTTCTTCTCCTCCTCTTATTTGTTCTAGGAAGTCTTGTGCTTCAGATAGACTATCGATTTTAACTTTTCTTCCTTGCCATGACACGATCATCCCCTCTGGCAGAATCCATCGAAATGTGACGTTCCTTCTATTTAAGTGGCTCGCCAGGAACCTATAGTTTTTCCTCACTTCCCTCACTCTTCTAGGTACCTGTTTTAGGATATTCACCTCCTTTCCTTGGAATTCAATTTTTTCTTCTCTTGCTATATTGAGGAGAATATCCCTCACTTTCTTCCTGGCGAACTTTACGTGGACCTCCCTGGGAAGTCTATTTCTTCTGACATAGTTCGTTTGAACCCTGTAGACCTCATCAAGTTCTTTAATAATATCTTGTTTGTCCTGCTGAAGGACATCTGCTATCAACCCGGCTATTTTATCACTTAAGTCCTCCTCCTTCTCTTCGTAGATATTTTGGAGGCGAATGTAGTATGAGGCCTTATCCATTTCCAGCTGTAGCAGGGACTCTTCAATTCCTTTGTGTTGTATCGCATATGTTCGGTCCACCATGTCTAATTTTTTCTCGCTTTGATCCATCCTCTGTTCTACATCTTGGATTCTCCTTTCATTATTTGCGATAGAGGCCTGAATCTCAGTCATGTTTGCGTCCAAGACATGAATATCAGTTTTAAGTTCGGAGTGACTATTTAGCAATTTCTCCTGCATTGCAAGCATGGTTTCTTGAATCATAAATAGAGAAGATTGTACTGTTTGAAGGGTTGGAGTTGGTGGTGGCTTATCTGACTTTTGCATACCTTCTAAGGGTTTCTGAATTACCGGGGACAGTGTTGTTAGAGCAGGGTTAGATGGAGCTTTTTTAACTGATTTCAAAATTGTCGAAGTCATTGTTGCCATTTCTTTCAGCGTTATCTTTTGTTCTTTTATAATTTTCTCAATATTTTTCCAAATGACCATTCAATGATTTTGCCCTATTTACTTTATCGATTCCTCTTCTTAAATCTATTAAGGAGTTTGCTATCTTAATTAATTAGTATCAATTCCTCAATTCAGCAAACTATCTTCCTTAAGTCGAGCCTTTTATGATTAATCTCTACATGAACATAATGGGGTAAAATATTGATGTTTTTGCTAATATGGAGAAAAGCAGCTCTTGAATTCCATGGAGAAAACATGATTGCATCTATTGCTCACCCACCACCACCCACCCCTCACTTTACCCAATGGAGAAAAACACACACAAACCTGCGAGACTTTGCAGGTGTCTCCTAATGGTGACATCTGGATGGAGATGGCCCTTTCAGCTCCATCAAGAAAAGCCAGAAGGTTCTCCTTCCTTCCACAGCCGTAGTTGGGGACATTGGCTTCTCCAGTGGAGAGAATGTCCAGCAAGGCATCTGAAGTGCGGAAAGGGCTCCAATAGTTGTTATGCATGTTGTAGCCCAGTGTGAGGTTGTGGAAGAGATGGAAATTCTTGTTGACTATTTTAATGTTGAAAATGTATAGTAAGAAATAATAAAAATTGTAAGAAGTCCTATTGAAAAAAGAGTTATTATAATCAACAGCCACAACAAATACTTTTGTTATATATAATATATATAATCCTCCACAAGCCTACCTAGCCTTAAACCACCATTGATCCAAAAGCAATGATCAGTTAGACAAATATGGAAATGGGCTGAGGTACAGCAACTACAACTGATTCCACCACTACTTTAAGTAAAAATCATTATTCAAGTGATAAATTAAGGATTAGACTAAGGGAGGAAAATAATCTGCAGCCCTTTCAGCTTTTTTTCAGATCCCTTTTTGAGTCTCTCTCACAAAATCAAACCAAAGAGAGAAGCCATGGAAATCAAAATCATTCAGGAAATTGGACATATTCCCCAATATCAGAAGAAATGAAAAATAAAAACTGAAAAGAAGGAGAGTGTTAGAATGGAGGGAGTGCAACTCCATCATCCTGAATGACTTACGGATCATGGAAAACAAACTGAAGAGAAGGAGCCACGTTGAAAAGCAACTTTGTATGCAATCTTTCCCTTCCACTGGTGATTATACCAATGAGATGGTCTCCTGGGCTGTAAAAGCTCCGTGGTTGTTTCCCATCCTGGTTCTCCAAACTCAGCGGACATTTCATTCTCAGCTTCCCAGAGACTGGATGGGACAAAAGCAGCATCAGAAGCAGAAGCAGGAGATCCATAATTCATGGGGTGAATCAATCAATCCCTTTCCTGTTTCTAAAGAAGAATTAGAAGAATCAAACGAGTCTCACAAGGTGCAATGTACAGTTGCTTTTTCTCAACACAGAGAAACACTCAGCTTCACGTGGAAAGGAGAGAGATGTACATTCAAGAGCACAGACTCTGCCTGTCCCAAACCTCCATATTTCTCTGCCCAAAGTCTCCCCTGAAGGATTTGGCCAAACAGCAGAGCTGAAACTTTTATCATAATTCTCCCTCTCAGGAGGGATCCCTGGATAATTCATCTAGTTCTTGCAGTCAAAGATTGTTGGGAAATTCTCTGGAGGGAAATAAAAGGGAAATAATCTCCATGTGATTCATAATAACAGGGGCAGAGATGAAATTAAATCCATCATCTAGAATTGAGAGGTTTGGGGGTCTCCATGCTTGAAAGTGGCCCCAGGGGAAATACACGGCACCTGTGGCTGAAGAAAGAAAGAAATCTGATATTTGTTTGCATAGTAATAAAAGACAAAACTCCAGGTGGGGGTGGAAGTTAATGCCGGAGTATGTCACAGATCTGAAATAGCTGCCAGCTGAGCTGGAACCAAAATTTACTTTATTTTGAAAGCTAATGCTCAAGGGCACCGCACAAAAGGGCTGATGCAATAGTGCAGCCAGTCTCTAAGAACAAAATCAACTTTAGTGAAAAACTAGTTAAAAAAAGTTTTTTAAAAAATGTGTGTGTGTGTGTGTGTGTGTGTGTGAGAGAGAGAGATGTTAGAAAAAAACCAAGTGAAAATAGATGGAGAAATCAAGGCTGTCTCTCACCCCATGTGGGGAGGGGAGGGAGGGAGGGGAGGAGGGGAGGGGAGCTCAGGACCCTCGTGTTGCAGATGGAAAACTGATCTGCAAAATCCAACTTCCATTCTCTGAGACTAGGGAATGAGGAAGCCCATGTCCCATGTTCCCCTGCCACCCTTTCCCATGCACAGGCCAGGCAAGGGGACTCTTGCAGGGATGCCAGACAGGACTCTGCCTGGCTGAGTGGGGAGCCCCTCTTGAGAGAAGGAAGCTGGGGAGCCTGGTGGTGGGGAAGGGAAGCGGATCTGCAAAATCCCCCTCCAGGTTCCATATTCTGAGTCCTGGAAACGGGGGAGACCATATCCCATCAGCCACCTCTTTCCATGCATGGGTCACCCAGGCGAAAGCAAAGCCCAGACCCACGGAGAAAGCCCAGGATGGCCAGGAAGGAGGAGGAGATCTGGGAAGAGACTAACCTGGTTTATGGGTCTCAGGGTTGAATGTTGGGGGGACGCAGCCCCTGGGGATTCTCCAGCTTTGCTTGGGCTCCTTGTCTCTACAGGAGAGGCTCCTGTGGGGGAGAAGCCATGCAGGGCTGGGTCTTCCAAGGGGGATCCGGGGTTGCCCAGAAAGAAAAGGCTTCCAGCCTCACCCTTGAGGGGACCCTCCATGACTCTGAGGAAGTTGGGGGTCCTCTGTGGCCTCTCCAGAGCCCCCAGCTGAGGAGAGCCTCTTCATTGCAGACTTTTCTAGGGAAGGGACTTAAGCCCCCCCTCCCTCTGCAATTCTGGGAGTTTTTGCCTCTTTTCTCATCCCCCCCCCAAGCTTTGAATTTTGCTCTTTATTTGACACACCCCCCCCCCTTTGGCTTGGCTTCTTCAGCCTCTTCTCCATCTGTAATGATTGCCTCTCCTTCCAACTTAAGAAAGTAAAGTCTCTTGAAACGTGATAGTTCAAAAGGATCCTTTTATTAAGCAGAAGTGATAGCAGCCCAGTTAAAGAAAGAGCTGAATACTCTTAGGCAAGACAAGTAGGATTAAAGCAGTAGAGACCCCTCCCTTTAAGTCAGAATGCAGATTTTAGCCAATACACAAGTGTGAAGATGTTTTCTTTACTAGTTTCCCCGAGAATCTGAACAAACATGTATTGTTTTCTCCTTTTGGTTCTGGGATTTATCATCTCTGAGGATGGATTAGTGGGGAACCACCCCAGACCCTCCCCCCAGGGCCTGATCTGGGGGTCCTTCTGGAGCCATAACTCCTGCCTGAGGATCAGGGGGCTGTCATAGTTAGGAGGGGCCATGGCAGAGTTTTGTGTTTTGCTCCAGTTGCTCCCTTTCCTGGGCCACCTGGCTCCCTTCACGGCCACTCACGCCCTGCTCACCCCAAGGATGGACTACTGCAGAGCTCTCTCTGTGGGGCTGCCCTTGGAGAGCATCCGGGGACTCCGACTGAGGCAGAAGGCAGCTGCTAGGACAGTTGTGTCTCTGCTGAAACAGCACTGGACAAAGAACAGATGGGCCTCCACTTACAACAATTCATTTAGTGATGGTTCAAAGTTACGAGGACACTAAAAAAGGACTTATGACCATTTTTTTACATTTACAATTATTGCAGTATCCATGGTCACGGGATCAAAACTCAGATGCTTGGTAACTGTCTCAAATTTATGACAGTCATAGTGTCTCGGACTCAGGTGATGGCCTTTGGGGACCTTCTGCAAAGTCAATGGGAAGCCAGATTTGCTTAACGACCGTGTTGCTAACTTAACAACTACAGTGGTTCACTTAAAAACTGTGGCAAGAAAGGTTGTAAAATGGGGCAAAACTCACTTAACGACTGCCTTATTTAGCAACATAAAATTCTGGGCTCCATTGTGGTCATAAGTCGAGGACTGTCTATAGACTTATTTGGAAGCCTCCTTCCCAAATGGTGAAGTGACATTTGACACAAAAACACACAATCACGCACAAAGGGCCAGAGTGCGACTGTGACAGAAAGGGATGAATGGGGTCAGGTGGGAAGTCCTGGGACTTTGCTGCCTTCAGACGGAGCCCTTCCTCCCCTTGGATGAGCCCCGAGTTAGATCCCCAGGGAGATCACACACACACACACACACACACACACATACACAGAGTGTGGGTATTGGGGGGGGCTGTGGAGGTTCCCTCTTGCCTGGGAGGGGTCCCCTCCCTGACAGCCTCTTCACCTGGAAGCCAAGAAAAGGGGGAGTCAAAGGCAGCAGCCAAGAAGGGCTGAATTCGAATTCTCTGCTGCCATTTTGCAGGCTCTGAACCAGCCGAGAGAAGGGAAACAATCCAGGCAAAGCAAAGGGGAAGAGAGATTTTTTTCTTTCCGGCCTCCGTCCCAGAAAAGACCAGCAGGGAGGCATGGAAGATGCAGGAAAACGGATCAGCTCTTATGCCCTGTTGGGAATCCTCCCCCTGTGACTCCTCCTCCTCTTCCGGGCTGAGGAAGAAGCCTTCTGCTGGGGAAAGGTCTCCCCTCCCCCGTCCCAAATCCAGCTCTGGTCTCCAGGGACAGGATGGCTGGAGTTGCTCCAGGACCCCCAGGTGCCCCATCTGATCTTCTGGGGTCTTCCTGCTTCAGCCACAAAGGATGGTGGAGGCAGACACCGTTTTCCCAGGGCCCCTCCGGGTAACACAACTCTTGAAGTGGGGATGTTGTAGACCAAAACTTGTGTGGTTTCTTCCTGCGGGTTCTTTGTCCTGAGGCTTGGCCAGAGTTTTCCCTGAGCCCCAGAATGACAGGGGGCTTTCTCCCACCTCTGCTGCCCTGCAAACCCCCTTTTCCATGGGGCTGACATGGAACCTCCTGGACCTGCCAAGAGGAAATTGGTTTTTGGAGACCAGGAATTCCCTCGGCCTGTTCCAGGAGCTCTTTAACCCCTCCAGACAGGGAGAAGCTTCCCTTGTCACATGAGATCCTTTCCTCTCTCCACCCGATCCCACTGATCACCTCCAGATTAAAAAGCATTTTGTGGGTGCAATCTGATGGGATGCAGCTGCCCCTCTTCCCCCCAAATAACCAGCATTCCCCCAAATACAGTCCTGGCTAGGCTGTTTTCTCCTTTGGCTTTGCAAAGGGGGATTTTTCTGATTTCTCTTGATCTGAAAGGGTTCGGGGCAGCCAGCAGCACATTCTGGGGCCTCTGCCCACCTGCTCCAGGCACAGAATCTGCCTCCAGCCCTTTGGGCCAGCACCAGCAGTTCTTCCAGGGTCTCTGGTTGAGAAGGGCATCCAAAGTGCCTGGGATCTTTGGTCCCTCCAGGCTGGCTCTTCAGGACCAAGCAAGCATCCCTCTCTGGGGTCCCAAGTGGGTCCCCTAAATGGATGGAGGGAATCTGCCCAGGGCTCCCTTCCTTGGAGTTGGGCAGAAATGGCCCTTCCCAACCTTCTCCCTCCCTTTTGGCCTCCCACCTGCGGAGGGGAGGGGGATCCAGCCAGGCTGAGTCTTGGGTGGGATTAGCCCTCCAAACTGACAGTCCAGTTGAGGGGCCATAAGGGGCCAGGCAGGCAGACTGATTGACAGATGTAACAGTAGGGGGGCTTAGATCCCACTCCCTCCCACAAGGGTCCCCCAGCCTTCCCCCACCCAAGTCTTGGAGAGGATTGACCCTCCCAACGTTCTGCTGGAGATCCATAAGGGGCCCAGACAGACACACGGACACACACAGAGAGGGAGGGGAAAGTTTGTCTCTCTCTCCCTCCCAGGAGGGGTCCCAAAATGCCCCCCTCCCAGCCCCCTGAATGGAACCCCCAGCAACGCTGCCAGCAGCTCCTTTCCTGCAGGGAAATCCTGGATTGTCCGGGGGGGGGCAGTGGCCACCCACCCTTTGCTTGGCAATGCTGGGGAGACCCCCGAAGGGCAGGAGGGATTCCTTCCTGGGGTTCCCAAAGAGCATCCAAACTTTCCTGGCAGGGAGAGGAAAAGAAGCCTAAAAGGAGAGAAATTCCTGCATTGGCTGTGATTGTGTCTGGGAGGAGATAGGAAGCCCCCCTCCTTGCAAGACTCCCCCCACTGCAGCCTTCCATCTGGTGGGACCCTGGGGATGCTCCTCCTGGCCCCTCCCTCCTGCCAGGCCCCCTTGCAGCCTCTTGGCCCTGTAGGGGGGGCTGGAAGGTGTCTGGGTGCAAAGGGCGGGTGGGGAGAGGGGATTCCCATGTCTTTCCATCAGGCAGGGGAGCGAGAGAAGCAGAGATGGGCAAAGGGCAGAGGCACATGCTCAGTTCCTTTTTGAGGCTCGCAGGCTGCCAGGACTTCACCTCTTACATAGGGCACCCCCTGCTGGTCCCCGCCGGCCATGGCAGCTCCTCTTGCGAGAGACGTGCCTTTGCCTCCTTCGTGCCACCATCCAAGCAGGGTTAGATCTGATGGGTGGGGGGAGTGTATGAGGGGACACAGAGGAGACCCCAATTGACAGCATGTAGTCTGTGAACATAGGCCGCCTCATCTACGCCAGTCTGATTGAGGCGCAGCGCAAGGGTTAAGGCCAGAGAGGTGTTGAGTCCTAGAGCGGAAAGGAGTTCCAGTTTCCTGGCAAAAGATCCTCCCATGTGGAATTCTTCCCCCTCCATCCAAGAGTGACTGCGGGCAACGTTCTCTCGCGCATGCTCCATTTGTCCTCTGAAGCCACCAAGGCCACTTCTCCAGGGCGTTCTGTGAGTGAAGCTCAGAGGCTTCCCTCAAACTGGGGGGGCGGCTCTGGGGGGGGGGAACTCGCGAGGCAATCTGGCACTCTGCACCCTCCTTTTCCCTGCATTGAACTGTTCGGATGGGCACCACCGGGGGGTTTTTTCGGGGGCTGTTGGGGGGGGGGCTACAAGGGGCCTTTCTGGCAGGTGCTGCTAAAAGGGCTTGCCTGCCCCTCCCCATGGGAAAGGAACAGTGGATTCTCCCAGGGGGTGGGGGAGAGAAGTCTGGTATTAAGAGAGAATTATGGGTTTTGTGGTCAAGGATATCTGTTGGAGGGTGGAGTTCTGCGGTTGTTCTAGTGCAGTGATGGCTAACCTTTTTGCCGTCATGTGCCAAAAGTGAGGGGAATGTGGAGGGCTCACGTGGACGCATGCCCACACCCATAATTCAATGCGCCCATGCATGCACATGGGTGTCCCCCCCGCTTTTGGCATGCAATGGTATGGTGAGCCCGGTAGGCCTGTTTTTTGCTCTCCCCAGGCTCCAGAGGCTTTCTAGGGGCCTGGAGAGGGCAAAAATGGCCTTCCTCACCCCCTGGAGACCCTCCGGAGGCCAGAAATGGTCCATTCCTGAGTTCCGGTGGGCCCAGAAGGCCCAAAAATTAGCTGGCTGATGCGCATATGTGCGCTGGAGCTGAGCTAAGGCAACACTCGTGTGCTCACCAATATAGCTCCGTGTGCCACCTGTGGCACATGTGCCATAGGTTCGCCATCACGGTTCTAGTGTTTCTTTCTCTTTCTCTTTCCCCTCCCCCCTCTCTCACACACAAAAACTATCACAAATCTCAGAGTAGAATATTGATAACTATCCAGCACAGCAAAGTGATGTCTCTCCTCCACATCTGAAGGAGCCCCAAAGGTCCCATTCCCAGCCAACTCCCCAGTGGAAGAAGGGGAAAGTTTTTACTCCACCACATCTGGAGGGCCCAAGACCCCCAACCCTTCTACACGATACAGAGGGGCTTGCAGGGGGAGCAGTGAAGGGGGACAAGGGACTCAAGAAGAAACTTGCACCCCTTGGAAGAAAGCAGAGCTCTCTTTTGGGAAGATGGAAAAGGGGGATCTTTTGGGAGGTGATCCTGGGTGGCAGAAAGAGGGCTCCCTTTGCCCTCAGCTCTTCTTTTCCCCAGAGTAGCCCCCTTTGATGGGAAGGGATCCAGGCAGCCCTGATCTTCAGTGGGGAGGGAAGTCCAGAGTCTGAAATTGCTCAGTGAAAATTTTTGCCTGAATCCAAGTTCTCTGGCAGGAAAGTTTTCCATTCGGGGCCTTTGGGGAGAAGAGAGAAGCTGCCCCTAACTCCCTGGGTCTCTGCCCAAAGTCTCCCAGGAGGATTCGGCCAAACAGCAGAGCAGAAACTTGGAGGGTAATAATTCTCCCTCTCAGGAGGGATCCCTGTATAATTCAACGAGTTCTTGAACTCCAAGATTGTTGGGCATTTCTCTGGAGGGAAGTGAGAGGGAAATAATCCCCATGTGATTCATAATGATAGAGTAGAGATGGAATTAAATCTGTCATCTAGAATTGAGAGCTTTGGGATCTACAGCCTTGAAATTGGCCCCAGAGGGAATACACGGCACCTGTGGCTGAAAATAAAAAGAAATGTGACATTTGTTGGCATAGCAATTAGAGAGAAAACCTCAGGGGATAATTAATGCCCAAGCATGTCACAGATCTGCTTGTTGAGTTGGAGCCAAACTTTACTTTACTTTGAAAGCTGATGCTCAACGACAAAAGGGCTGATGTAATAGTGTGACCTGACTCCAAGATCTAAATGAAAAAATAGTGAAAAACTACTTATCAGAACTTTGCATAGTTGGGAAAAAAAACCCACATGCACACACAAACAGAGAGAGGGAGAAGTGAGAGAAAACCAAGTGAAAAGAGATGGAGAAATAAAGGAAGCAACTCACCCCTGGAAGGGAGGGAGGGAGGGATATGGAAAACTATTATGCAAAATCCCCTTCAAACTTCCATTCTCTGAGATCAGGGAATGAGGAAGCCCATATCCCATGTTCCCCTGCCTCCCTTTCCCATGCCTAGGCCAGGCAAGGGGGCTCTTACAGGGATGCCAAACAGGACTCTGCCTGGATGAGTGTGGAGCCCCTCTTGAGAGAAGGAAGCTGGGGAGCCTCGTGTTGGGGAAGGAAAGCAGAGCAAAATCTCCCTCCAGGTTCCATCTTCTGAGTTCTGGAAATGGGGGAGACCATATCCCATGTTCCACTGCTACTTCTTTCCATATATGAGGCACTCGGGGGAAAGCAAAGCCCAGACCCATAGAAAAGGCCCAGGATGGCCAGGAAGGAGGAGGGGATCTGGGACAGCTCCCCCCTCCACCCCACCCCCCCCATTCCTGGTGTTGGAAGGGAAAATCCATCTGGTTCAGTTCTAAACCGGAGAAAGACGCTGGAAATAAAATGGAGGCTCCTTGGGAAGAAGGTCCATTTATTGATGAAGCAGAACCACCAGGGTTCTGGGGCAGCTGAACAACTAGCTAGATGAATGCCAGGATTTTAGGCAGGTCCTGAAATGCTGCTGGTGGGGGGGGGGGAGGGGTTGTGCAATGCCTGAAATGCTCTTAGGAAATTGTGCCATGTAGTGAGCTCTGTGTCTTCTGCTAAATGGTGATGGGTTAATTCTGAAGACCAAGTCTGCTTTCTGTCTTTAAAAACCTCTTTCTCCATTTCTCCTTTGGGGAAATATAATATTCTCCCTTTTTCATATTTCCCAAAATATTTAATTCTTCCAAGAGGTGGGGGGGCGGGGCTTCCCACACTGGGAAGAGATGAACCTGGTTTATGGGTCCCAGGGTTGAATGTTGGGGGGACGCAGCCCCCTGGGTTTCTCCAGCTTTGCTTGGGCTCCGTGTCTTTCCAGAAGAGGCCCCTGTGGGGGAGAAGACATGCAGGGCTGGGTCTTCCAAGGGGGATCCAGAGTTGCCCGGAGAGAGAGGGAGAGAAAAAAATTGTGTCTGGCTTATTGAGCAACGTGTGAGTTGGCCAATTCTTGGTGCAGGGCTTTAATTCCTTATAGAAGGGAGGAATGTAAACCATCATTTTTCAAACTTGGCATTTTAAGATGAATGGACTTCTAATTCCCAGAATTTCCTGGCCAGTATGATGAAGTCCATGCATTGTTGGGTGGGGAATTCTGGGGGTTGAAGTCCCTTCATCTTAAAGTTTGAAAAACACGGATGCAGGCCAACAACTCTCCACATGTTGCCTCCATTTTGGAAAACAACAGACACCTGAAGAGACCACCAGTGATTGCCCACCTTGCATAATGCAGAAACCATAATTTGTTATGGCCCTCAGAAGTGCCACAATTAATTGGACTGACTTATAACTCTAAAACCCTGATCCTGGTTTGGGAGCTATCCTGGTTGGTTCTTAGAACTCTCTAAGCCAACATTGAGCAAAGCCTGGGATGCCCTGCAAATTCAGCCCCTTCCTGGTCCTTCAGACTCAGGCAGAGTCACAAAACCTTCCCAGATATTCCAAGTGAGGCTCTCAGGCCCAAAACCTCCCTGGAGCAGGAATGGCTGGCAGGAGCTTCCAGGAGAGCCTCCTTGGCTCTTTCTCTCCGGCTGTAACCACTGAGCCCACTGGCTCCTTCTTGGGGGACAGAACAGCCTCCTCCGAACCTCCATCTTTGGCATCTGCTAACGGCATAGCCGTGGGTGAGGATGATGGGTGTTGAAGTCCATGCATTTGGAAGAGGCGGATGGGAATTCACTCCATTCAGGCAGGACAGAGATCCATAAAGAGGACTTGGAAAAAGGCCCTTGAAAGCAGCAGCCTTCATTCTTCCTCCCAACGCCTGACAGGGGAGAAAAAGAGAGAAAAGGGAACCCAGGGAGGGTCACAGCCACATTCTCCCTTCTTCAGTTTGATGGGATTCATGTCCAGCCTTTCTGCTCTGGGGAGCAGCCCCAGTATCCTGAGCCCTGGGAATACTGGGAATACTGGAAACCAGCATCCAAAGCCATCTCTGGGGCTCCAAGTGGGAGGAGGAGAATCAAAGTGACCGGTGGATCCTCTGTGGGGTTTCCAGGTCTGCTTCCAAAAAATAGCGGACAAGCGGGGTGGGTGGGGGGGTTAAGTAGTAAAAAAAAAAAAATTACAATTAAATTATATATTTTCTTACAAACATTTTAACATGTATTAAAATAATCACTTCAAAACTTTACTTAAAATTCAAAACATCAAATATATTATAATAATATGTAAAATATTAAATTACATTTTACTTTGCTCTCGTGTGTATTTTTTATTTGACTGCGCAGCTTTGATCAATTCTTTGTGTTTAAGGAATAATTCTTTAATTTCAGTACAACGTTGAGAAATATTAAAAAATATACAAAGTTGACTTCGAACTGATGGTACAAGCAGTCGGTTACGTTTGTCAGTCCACAAATTTCCCATGACGCTGAAAATTCATTCAACGTTTGCATTTGATATCGGAATTGATGCACAATACTGGAACAGTTTTAGTAAACTCGGAGCTGGCTCTTTCTTGAAAAAGTACGTCCACTTATCAAGGGATGAATCGCCCTGCAGATGAACATAAACTTCTTCTAAGGCAGAAATTTCATCGAAGAGAGTGTTGGGTGGAAGTTCTTCTCGCCATGGTGATAATAACCAGATGTTCGTCATTTCTTCTAAAATTGGAGGATTATTGTGATCAATTAGATTGAAACAATTTAGCATCTCATATACTGAATCGGTGAAATTATACCACTTTTCTAAGTACGCAATGGCTCTTTGATACACATTGATGGCTTCTTTCTTGAACTTTTGCATGGCATTCTCAGGCAAATGTTTTTTACGTAAGGCAAATAAAACTTTCATTCCAAAAAACTGCTCATCGTATTTTTTTTGCAAAGAATCACGCAGCTTACACATGTGAAGATCACATGCAAGAATTTTCTTGCTTTCCAGCTTCAGTAGGGTGTCTTGCATTATTGACATTAAGAAGTGCATGAAATATAAATACAATTCTGAAATTGTTGGTTCATCGTCCTTTGCGAGTTCATTTTTCTGATCCGAAATAAGGTTCCAGATAACCTTAGGGCACTCATCAGATCCAAGAGAAATAAAATACGATTTTAGAGGTATCCAGTTTAAAAGAAGTCTTTCGACCGCTTTAAACAAACTTAACCAACGTGTTGGAACATGGCGCAAAACTTCATGGAATTCTGACTCACAAAACTCAAAAAATGATTTCAACTCTTCTCGTTTCTTCGCAGAATTCGAAAATTTGGCAAAAACCTTCAGCACTACATTTTCAATATCAAAAGATAACTGCTTTAATGCATTTTTTGCGCTGTCATGTAAAATGTTATTATTGCAATGAGCAGCTACAATATTGTCATTTTCCAGCAATAATTTTTGGTAAACAGATTTGTTCACTCCATAATTGACCGATGCATTATCTGCTGAGTAAGCCGAAACATTATTTATTTCCAATTCATTATCACTAAGAACTCGACACAGCTGATTTTTTATTGATGTAGAATCTTCGAAAGAATCCTCATAAAAGTCTAAAATTTTCACACACAGTCCTTCTTCACAAGTAAAATATTGTGCAACAACAGGATACATTTTGCGATTTCCCTTGTTTGATGTGTCAGTGGAGAGAGAAAATGGAATTCCAGTTTTAAGATCATTGAGAACCAACTCAATAGAAAAAGGATACAAAACCTCATTGACAATAGCTGATGATTTGGTTCTTCCACAAGACATATTTTTTACAATTTCTGAATCATCAAAAATTTGCTTCATTAACTTAATACTGCAATCTTGAGCCAGGAAAGAAATATGGTGTTTGATCCCATGGTAAGTTTCAGCCATTTCAGCTACAGTCACTTTCTCACTGAAAGAGGAATCTTTAACAATGAAAAACGAATTGATTCACTTGTTGCTGGAAGCTATTTTCTCCTTATCTAAATGATTTTTTGTGCTTGCATGCTGTGTGACAGCTTTTATACCATTATATTCAATTGTGAACGATTTCTGACACAATTTACAGTAGGCCATTGCATTTGTTCTGTCGGTTTCATTATTGGTAATCCATGCCAAAGTAGCTTCCCAGTCTTTGGTGTATTTGCATACTCCTCTCTTTCGTTTTAAAAAATTTGAAATCTCGCCGCTGTCACTCTCATCACTCAACGCCATTTTAGGTCAGTCGACACAAGCTACAATACATTTTAAAAATGTGAACTGTACATAATTTTATAATATATTTTTATTTTAATCTCATCATTAATTTTTTTGGAGAATCGAGTTCAATGGATATTCGATCTTTGTCTCATTTTAACATGGAAAAAAAGACAAAATGCGATTCTCCTATCCTTATTTTCTTAGACTGTACAGCTTTCGATTATGTACCATTTCATCATAAAGCTTTTGAATAAAAAAAATGTCCACTATTTTCTGAAAAAAAATAGTGAACATAATGTGAAAAAAGCAGACTGTCCGCTCAAATAGTGGACACCTGGCAAGGGTAATCCTCTGAAGAGACACAGAGAGATCTCTGGAAGTCTCCATGAAGGTTTCCAGTTTCAAGGTTCCCATTGATTTTCAGGGTGATAATCAGGGCTTATTTTTTCCTTTAAAGGCCGGAAGTCCCTCGAATAAAGGATGGATTGAGGGGTGTTCAGTCTGGGATAAGAAGGAATGGGATGGATAGAAAGTCCGTCTCTTTCCTCCCCAAACAGCCGGAAAAAAGGACGAGGCCTTTAACTCTCCTGACTCTCTTCTCCTCCTACGTGTCTATTTGGGTGTGTTTGTCTGAAGCTTCACACAGAGTCATTTTTCTTTCCCTTCTTCATTTACGCTGCTTTGGTTTAATCAGGGTTGGAAGATCAAGCAGGAGGATTATTCTGGCTTCTCATTTTAAGTGGAAAGTGCAGAAAACATGAACAGCAGTCCTGTAATTCTTCCATTAGCCACCTGCCCTGGTCTCTCCTCCCCCCCTCCCCCCCTTTGGGGAACCTTCCTAACTCCTGGCTGGAGAGGAGAGAAAATCTCCCCTCACCTTTTTTCTCCCCTCAAACTGGAGGGAGGGAGAATCACCTCAGGAAAAAAAGAGGCCACAAAATGGAAGAGGCTGCAGGGTCTTTGTCCGCTTTAGCTGTCCTGCTTGCTGCCTGTGGGGGCCAGCTGGGGCCGAAAGGCTGGACTTTAGGCTGCCCCCTACAGGCAGCGTGAGGGACAGCTAAAGCGTGGAAAGAGGATGGAGGACCCCAAGTGCTGGACAGGGGATTCTGGGAGTTGAAGTCCAGAGGCCTTTGCTGAGGTTGAGCCACCTGCCCTGGGAGGCCCTGCACTGGACACTCAGACAGATGAACTCTACTGAAGGGCCCCCAAGGGGGGGGAGGCCCAACCCCCCCATCCCCTTTTCCCTGATTTCACGGGGGCAGGAGGGGGATATGGGACACTGGGGGGCAACCAGGGAATGAAGGATTTTCCCCTCTTTTTTAACACACACACACACACACAAATACATATACATATACATATACACATATACATACATACATACACATATATGTACGTCACCAAGACACTTCCATATATATATATATATATATATATATATATATATATATATATATATATATATATATAACATTTATTTTCCTCATCCATCAGCAGAGGATATAAACCCTCCACCTTCTTTCTTCTAGTTCCGTTGCTGGGCAGAGGCCGAGGCAGAGCCAGGGGAGCTGAGGGGAGAGAAAGGGCCAGGCCTCCCTTCCCCCCTCAGAGCCTCCATCCTGGCTTCTCTCCTCAGGGGGGACCTGCTGGCCGATTGGCCCAGGAAGCTCTTTGGGGGCCCCGAAGCCTCTGGATCCAGGGGGGGAGGAAGGTGGAAGCCTGGAGGGAGACGGGAGAGAAGCCGGAGAGGCTCTTCCTCCTGCAAGGCTCCTCTTCAGCCCAGACTCTCCTCTGTCCAGTATGGGGAAAGGTCCCCCCGGCCTCCCTGAGAGGAAAGCGGCCCCAGACACTCCTGCCCAGCTCCCCTGGGCCTCTCCTGGGCCCCTGTCTCTCTCTGGCTCCCTCCCCTCTGGGGCCCTCCAGGCTCCAGGGAGACACGGCAGAGACCCTCCGGGAGGAGAGGAGCCCCTCCCAGGCCTCCGCCTGGCCTTCCACCCAGAGCCCCCCAGGACCTCCTAGCCAGGCCCTGAGAGGAGAACCTGGGATGGGGAACCTCCTCTTCCTTCAGATCAGCCCCCTCCCCAATTCTCCCTTCTGGGCAAAGGGGGACGTCTCCCTCTTCCTCATCCAGAGAAGAGACACAATCCGTCAACAATGGATCCCAATGAACCAGGGACTCAGGTGCCCCAAGAGCAGCTTCAAAGCACTCGGAGGCTCTTTAGGGAAGGGGGTTTCATCCCACAGCCTCAGAGATGGGAACGTCACAGGGGTCCCACTTCTTAAAATCAGCTCCACTTTATGAAGTTCTGATATGAAAGAAAAGCCTAAACAGGCCCCACTCTTCACCTTAGGCAGAATCCAAAGGGACTGATTGCTTCAGTGGCCTTAGAAGAAAGGCAGCACAAGAGTTAAGGGTCACCAACCTAGAGTGGCACCAAACTCTATACTTCTGGGTGACCTTCCCCTGCAAGTCCCTGGAGACAAGAGACCCGGTTGAAGGACAGCAGAGGTCAATTCCCTTGTTATTGGACTATCTTTCTCCAGCATCACTTTCCTGACACGTCCTGACAGGAAGAACCACAACCACTACAGGAATTGACCCCAGGAGTGTAGTTGTGGCTTTTCACAAACAACTTTTTCTCCATCCTCTCCTCTGCACATGGAGCCCAGAAGAAGCTCAGGATCCCAAGAGGAGAAGTTGCTTCTCCCTGTAATTAATAATGATTATCTGGGCCTTGGAGTCCATACCTGTGATAGAGAGAGCAGATTGAAGCCATAAGCAAAGGATCTTGTATCAGAAAAGGATAAATTTGTCAAGCTCTGTGGGAACAAGTTTTGGGACAGGCAGGATCTGTGCTCTTGATTGTACCTTTTTCTCCTTTCCAGGTGAAGCTGAATGTTTCTCTGTTTATATCAGGAAAGTCGCTGACATTTCCATCTTCTGAGAGTGCTTTGAATTCTCCCAACTGTTCCTGCTGTGGGTGTTAGAAACAGGAAGAAGATTAATAAAGCTCCATGAATTATGGACCTCCTGCTTCTGATGCTGTTTGTGTCCCATCCAGTCTCTGGGAAGCTGAGAATGAAATGCCCTCTGAGTTTGGACCACCAGGATGGACAACAACCATGGAGCTTTTACAGGCCAGGAGACCATCTCATTGGTATAGTCACAACCGAAACACTACTATCGCCTATAATGTTGCCTTTCCACAGTGCTCCTACACCTTCTCATTCGTAAGTCATTCAGGGTGATGGAGCTGCATCCCCTCCTAACACTCTCCTTCTTTTCTTCTTATTTCACTTACTTTTATATTGCAGGACTTGTCTAATTTCCTGAATGATTTTGATTTCTATAACTTGCCTCCTTTTTTATTTTGTAGAAAAGACTCAAATCCAAAGATGGGGTTATAAAAACCTGAAGGCAATGCAGATTATTTTCCTGTCCCTGGTCACTCCTGAATTCATCAGTTGAATTCATTTTGTGTAAAGGAGGGACTGAAACAGTTGTAGTTGCCTCTGCCCAGCCCATTCCCAGATTTCTATAACTGATTATTGGTTTTGGGTCAATATTGGCTTAAGGCTCAGTAGGCTTGTGGAGGCAAAAAGGAATAAATTCTTTTAATACGTTTGTTGTTACTGTTGATAATTACTTGAACATTTTTTTACAGTGTGCTTTCTTATGGTTTTTTATACACCCTATCATACATTTTCACCATTCAAGAGGTCAACAAGAACTCCCAGCTCCTGCACAACCTCACACTGGGCTACAATCTCCATGACGACTCTTTGAACACTTTCCGCACTTCAGATGTCTTTCTGGACGTTCTCTCCACTGGAGAAGCCAATGTCCCCAACTACGGCTGTGGAAGAAAGGAGAACCTTCTGGCTCTTCTTGATGCAGCTAAGAGGGACATCTCCATCCAGGCGTCAACATTAGCAGCACATTACAAAGTCCCGCAGGTTTGTGTGTGTTTTTTCTCTCTCTGGTAAAGTGAGTGGAGGGGGAGCAATAGATGCAATCATGGAATTCAAGAGCTGCTTTTCTCCATATTAGCAAACATGTCAGTTATGTTTTTTCTCTTACGTTCTTGTTCAAATTTCTCATACAAGGCCTGAAAAACAATAAGGTCATTGAAGAGGATTTTTTCCCGGCTATTCAGCTATTCAAAATATATCCTATTTGCAGATAAACTATTGGTATATTGATTTTCACACACACACACACACACACACACACACACACACACACACACATATATAGGCATATGCAGTTGTATTCAATCTGGCAATAGTAGCATCTAAATATATATTTAAAAATTGAATAAAAAGGAATCTAGCAATTACAAGCCAGTTAGACTAATAGATATTGTGGCTGAAATATATTGCTTGTTCCTCTTAAGTAAATTTGAGATTGGGTGGAACAAAAGTGAATTCCTTGCAGAGGAACAAAAACATTTAAGTAAAGTAAAAAGTTGTATAGTAATCACTCCATTAATAATCTAATATTGTCAACACATTAGTTTTGAAGTATCTAATTATACGATAAGCGCATCTTACCTGCCTTGCAGCTCTGTCGTGTGTCTCACTCTTGTCTGCAGGAAAACACGTTGTAGGGTAAAACCAAACTTCTCACGAGTTCGAGAAGTTTGATTGAACTCGCAAGAGGTTTTTTTTACCCTACAAAATGTTTGCCTGCAGACAAGAGCGAGACACGCGACAGAGCTGCAAGGCAGGTAAGATGCACATCTTGTGTCTCCCCAGTCCCTGGTGAGGGGGGGAGAAGAGACAGAAAGAGGAGCAAGCCTTGTCTAACCCCATGTGTCTTGCTTCTCCCCCGCCCCACATGCCACCCCCCTCGATAAAGAGCTGGGTGCTGTGGAAAAGGGAGCCGGGTGGGTGCAGACTTTGGGCATCTGGGGCTTCCAGGAGTCACCCGGCAGAGAGGCGGGAGCGGGACAGGAGTTTGCAGGTGAGAGATGGATGGATGGATGGGAGGCGGACAAGTGCCAAGAACACCGAGGAGATTCCCACCTTCGGTTGCCCCAGCGAACAGCTGATGAGCGTTGCCACAGCAGCACAACACAGGAGCAGCCATGAGGTGGCCACGCTCGCCGCCTCCTGCAACCCCAAAATAATAACAACCCCCCCCCCAATAATAAGGCCAAGCCCTTATTTCAGGGTTCAAAAAAAATATAAGACAGGGTCTTATTTTCGGGGAAACACGGTAGGTGGGCAGAAGCTGAGGCAATGATGGGAGCTCACCCCGCCATGCAGTGGTAGAACTCAAACTGCCAGAACAGATCCAGTGTCTTTAAGCCACTGAGGCTCCTACTTGCTAAATATATGTTGATTTAAACTGATAGTACAGGACAATTATCCTGTGGGTTAGATTGCGTAGACCAGGGGTCGGCAACCCGTGGCTCCGGAGCCACAAGTGGCTCTTTGGGCCCTCTGCCATGGCTCCCTGTCCCATCACTGGTTGGCCCCGTCCCTCATTTCTTCTTTGGACTCCAGCCCAAAGCAGCAGGAAGCGAAGGCAGCCTTATGCGCAAATGTGGCTTGAAGGCAGATACAGGGCAGGTTCGCTCCTGCACTCTCCTCCCCTCCTCCTCCTCTTGTGGCCCCTGGCCAGCTGTGGCTGAGCTGGGAGCGTGCGCAGGTACAGGGAGACCCTCCTCTCAAGCGAGTGCCAAAGCTCAGGAAAGGTGGGTGCAGGACAGGCAGTGGCTCGCTTAAGGAGGGTCTCCCCATGCGTGTGCATGCTCCCAGCTCAGCCACAGCTGGCCAGGGGGGTCACAAGAGGAGAAGGAGGGGAGGAGAGTGGAGGAGTGAAGCTGCCCTGGACCTGCCTTCGTCCCACATTTACACCTAAGGCAGCCTTCGCTTCCTGCCGCTTTGGGATGGAGTCCCAAAAATGAAATAAAAGGGGTGGGGCCAACCAGGGATGGGAGAGGAATGGAAACTCCTCACTTTGAAATGGCAACACAAATCCCCAAGGTAATTCCTATCTATGTTGGACAAGAGAGAGAGAGGAACACATTGCTTTGGCAATTCCCATGACTTCCTAATATGCAACTATTACACATCCACCTGAACTTTTCAATGGTCTCAACAGAGTTCAAGTTCCTCCCTCAGGAAAGACGCTCCCTCCGCGCACAGCCGAAGAGCTGCAGGGGTGGGCGATGACATGGCCGGGCGATGATTGGAGCATTAGTGCAGGAGAGAAGCCGTGTCCTGTTTTTTTTTGTTTTTTGTTTTTTTATTGCAAAAGTTTTACAATTACATTTTCACCCCTTTCCCCCCCCCCTCAAACCACCCCAAACTTCCCAACCTCCCTAACCCACCCTAACCCTCCCCTCCCCCCGGACTTCCTCACAGTATACTCATGTCAAATAAAAGGAAAAACCCTCCTTTATATATAAAACTTGAACCCCTCCCTCCCCTTACAAATTTTCATCTTCATTACATTAACCTATTTCTATCTTAATATAACATTTTCAAATAGATTTTCATCCTGATTACCTTAAAAATATTTCTATCTTAATATAACATTTTCTAATAAATTTTCATCCTTAACCTTAAAAAATTTCTATCTTAATATAACATTTTCAAATAAAAGCTATTTGATACTTCCTAGTTTGATATTTGTTCTGAACATAATCTATCCACTTCTTCCATTCCCATTCATAAGTCTCTTGAGAACAATCTTTTAGATATGCTGAAATCTTCGCCATCTCTGCAAAACTGGCCATCTTCAAAGTCCATTCCTCAATCGTAGGCAGCGCTTCATTTTTCCAATATTTACCTATCAACAATCTGGCTGCTGTTATCATATACAATATCAATTTTGTTTCACCCGATGTAAAACCCTTAACTATACCCAATAAAAACAGTTGTGGAGAAAATTGAATTTTTTTCTTCAAAACATTCTGCATGACCCACCAAATTTTTATCCAAAAAGCCTTAACTTTCTTACAGGTCCACCAAACATGATAATATGTAGCGTCTAAACAATCACATCTCCAACATTTAGGCTGCACATTAGGGTACATACACGACAATTTTTTGGGGTCTAGATGCCATCTGTAAAACATTTTATAAAAATTTTCCCTCAGATTCTGCGACTGTGTAAATTTAACATTCTGAACCCAAATTTTTTCCCATGTTTCCAACATCACTGGTTCCTCAAAATTTTGTGCCCACTTAATCATGCAGTCTTTAACTAGTTCAGTTTCTGAATCCCTTTCTAACAAAACATTATAAAGTCTTTTGATATGCATTGGGCCTTTCTCTTTTATGTGTCTAACTAATTCTTCCTCATACATCATAATACCAGTTTTTTGGTCCTCTTTAGTTCTCTGGTTTTTTGGGACCTGCTTGTTCTTTTGGTATCAAAGAAATATAAGCTGTAGTCCATGATGGGGGTACTTTTCCCCCTTGTTGTATATTACAAAATAAGTCTCTAAGTTGTTCCACCATTTCTGCCTGCAGAGTTTTATAATACACTGCAGTCAGACCATCCGTTCCAGGAGCTTTAGCTGTTTTTAATTGTTTTATTGCTGCTATTATCTCGTCCTCTGTTATAGGATAATTCATTCTTTCCTTTTGTTGCTCAGTGATTTTTGTAACTCTTTTGTTGTCTAAATATTTTTCTATAAGTCCATTCTGCACCTCCTCTCTGGCATATAGTTTAGTGTAATATTCAAGAAAAGCTTCTTTTATTAATTTCTGTTGAAAAACTTCTTTCCCTCCAATATCAATACTATCAATAGTCCGTATGCTCTGTTTCTTCCTTAATGTGTAAGCCAACCACCTGCCCGGTTTATTGGCGTTGCAGAATGTATTATGCTTCGCGTATTGTAAATTTGTTGCAACTTGTTCCGCTATAAGCATTTGGAATTGGTCTTTCAAAAGTTTTATGACACCAAGTATTCTTTCATCTGTTGGGTTTTTAATAAGTAACTGTTCTTTGTTCTTTATTTCTGCTTCCAATTCAAGTCTTTTCTTTTGTCGAATCAACCTATGTTTAGAGTTCATATATATAAGCACCCCTCTCATATAAGCTTTGCTTGCGTCCCACACAATTTCCATTGGGGTGCCTTTATTCAAATTCATTTCAAAAAACTCTTTCAAACACTTTTTAAGTTCTATTATATTTTTTTCATATCTGAACAAGTTTTCATTTAATCTCCAAGAGCGTCTCTCAGTCTTGCGTGTCTCAATTTCTATCCACACTGGGCTATGATCAGTCAAAATTCTTGGCAGAATCTTTGTTCTTTTTGTCCTGACAAGTAAATCATCAGACAACAAGATGAAGTCAATCCTGGAAAAGGATCTATGTCTGTCAGAGAAGAAAGTATAATCCAATTCTTTTGGGTTATGTATTCTCCAAATATCTTTTAATTCCAGATCTTCTTTCATATCAAAAAAAGTCTGTGGTAATCTAATCCTTGACTTCGCCAAAGTCTTTTTGTCTAATTTAGAATCAATTACTCCATTCCAATCTCCCATAATTAAAATAGATCTGTAATCCCATTGAAGTATTTTCGTATGCAGCATTTTATAAAAATAGTCCTGTTGTTGGTTAGGAGCATAAATTCCTATCAAAAGAATTTGATTATTAGCAGAAAGTAATTCAATTGCTACAAACCTACCATCTTGATCAGCTTCTATAAGTTTGGCTGTTAATTTTTTATTTACGTAAATAACCACACCATTCTTTTTTTGGTTAGTTGAAGATATAAAATGTGTTCCTAGTTTGGAATTTTTCAAATAGTTTTGATCTTGAGCTGTAATATGCGTTTCTTGTAAACAAATTATATCATTATTATGTTGTTTTAAATATGCAAATACTTTCTTCCTTTTTTGTGTTACATTCAACCCATTCACATTCCAAGATAAACATTTAATCATCATTATTCTCCTTCTGGAGCAAAGAGCAGAACATTCGGATTTCATCCGAAATCTTCTGTCCTGCATTCCCCACGGCCCCAGCCTTTTCATCTTGTCTTTCCTGCTGTAACTTTTCTTTAAGTTGCTTGGCTTTTGCTCGGGTTATACGCTGGTCCTTGACTTCAGCCATCCAAGCCGGCTCCAAGATTGGAGAAGGTTCCAGCAAAGGCTCATCCAGAAAACCTCCTTCAGCGCCCTTCAACTCCTCTGATTCCTGCTTAGATTGTTGTTGCGATTCTTGAAGTTGCTTCTTATCACTCTCTTTAGTCTCCAAAACTGTAGATGTATGTGGGGATGGTGTTCTTTCTTTAAAGATATGAGTATAAAATTGCTCCGCCTTCTCCACAGTATTCAAACGGTGTCTCTCTCCCTTATATCTCAAAATTATGCCAGTTGGAGCGTCCCAACGAAATGGGATTTGATTATTCTGCAGTTCTTTAACAAGAAAGCCAAAATCTTTTCTGGATTTCAACATCTTAGGTGGAAGCTCCTTGTAGACTGTAATCTTGGATCCGCTCACTTGCACAGAAGTAAGAAAAGATTTTTGCAGGATATCATTTCTTATTGCTCTGTCTGTAAAATATATGACCACATCTCTAGGCAATTGTCTTTGTCTGGCCACCCAAGAGTTGACTCTGTAAATTTTGTCTATTTTACAAAAGACCATATCAGGATTAATTTTTAAGATCACAGCTAGGGCTTCAGCACAGATCTGTCTCAAATCTTGTCTCTCCTCTTCTCTAATTCCTCGAAGCCGTATAGCAAATTCCATTGCCCGGAATTGCATCATAACAATCTCGTTCTCAACTCTCTGCATCTTGTCATCAACATCAAAAAATTTATGATCATTATTTTTCATCTTAGCATTAACTTCTAATTTAAATTCATCCACTTTTGACTCAACTTTCATAATAAATCCTGCCAGGCTAGACGCCACATCTGTTATTTTTTTGGTCACCTTCTTTTGGTTCTGCTGCATTTCCTGCATAATTTCCTGTTGAGACTTTTGAATTTTATCATCTATTTTATTTATTTTATCATCTATTTCCTGTTGAGCTTTTTGAAATTTGTCATCCAGGATATTTGAAATAAATTCTTTTAAATCTCCCATATCAAAATCTTTTTTCTGGGCTTGTGACTGCGTGTCCTGTTTGCATGTGGGGGATCCCCCCCCTGTTTTGCCTTCCTGCTTCTTTGAAGCCATCCTGCCACGTAGGCTAGCTTTTCTAAAAAGGGAGGTTCCGCTTCTTCTGCCACCTCCACAAAGCCTTCTAAAAAGGTCCCCCAGATTTATTCAAGGCAAAGCTATAATGCAGCAAAGTCAAGTAAAAGGGAGAGATTTTCTTCTTGTTTCTGTTACAGCCAGAGCAACTTTATAGCAACTTTTTAACTTTGTAACAAAGCAAGATGACTTCACCAATCCACACCCGCTGATACATTTACTCTAATGCTGAGCGCCATATTTTTTCCAGTCACTTTCACTCATTCAGAAACTTTCACTTCAGTATAAAAAATCAGCAAAGAGCTAATACTTGCAGTTCAAAATTTCAGGGTTCAAGTAGATTTCAAGTGTTTATTTGGGTTATTTCCTCGCTCTTTAAAAGTTTCCTGCAGCCGGCTTGTTCTGCGGAAGCAAAGACATCCCACGCCGCCCGGAGTCTCAGCAGGTTGAAAGGGAGCCGCCCTGTTTCCTCCCCAGAAACAATTCCCTGGGGGGGTTGCAGGGGCTCAACCTGTACCCTGTTGCCTCTTCTTCATAAATCCTAAGGATTTTGAAGGTTTCAAGCCGCTTCGCAATCGAGAAGCGGCTCTACGAGTGGCTGGGCTGGCGGTGCCTAAAAGAGCACCGTCGCCGCCGAAGACGAGGAAACCGGAAGTCAGAAGCCGTGTCCTGTTAAGACCCTCCTTAAGCGAGAAGCTGCCCACCCCCACACACCCCTTTGCTGTCCTTTGCTCCCGGCCAGGGAGTTATGAGAGGAGAGGGGAAGGAGGAGGATGGTCGCCCGAAGGGAGCGGGGGAGACACACACACACACACACATACAGAGACATAGAAAGACATAAAGAGACACACATTACAGAGTGATCCATAGAGAGCAGGTGTAAGGATTGCTTCTCCTTCCAACTTAAGTAAAGACTCTTGAAACATGATAGGTCAAACACAAGTGTGAAGATGTTTTCTTTACTAGTTTCCCTGAGAACCTGAACAAACATGCATTCACACCATTATCCTTTAAAGTGAAACAACCCACATGGGTATCATAAACATTCCTCCACGTTAAGAGGATCTCAGGCAGTGGTGGGATTCAGCTGGTTCGCACCACTTCGGGAGAACTTTCTGAGCAGTTTGGCAAACTGGTTGTTGGAAGAAATCATTAGGGCAGAGAACTGGTTGTTAAATTACTTGAATCCCACTACTGATCTCAGGGCTCTTTGGCGCCAGGATATAGGTTGTAAAATATCTGTTGACACAAGCAATGCTAGTAAAGCGAATCCAAGTCTCCCCTTTCTCCCAATTGATTGGCAGTATTACTTTTAGGGATCTGACAGCAGGTGAGAGGGGAAGAGAGTGAGAGGGACAGACACAGGGATACAGAAAGAGAGGGGAGAGGGGGAGAGAGACATAGAGAATGGTTGTGTGGCTGGATGGGACTGGGTGACTGGGTGGGAGTGAGTGACTGAGTTGGCCATGCCCACCCAGGTTTTGTGGCTCCCGGATGTGGTTTTTTTCTGTAGGAAACAGGTCCAAAGTGGCTCTTGGAGTGTTTAAGGTTGCCGACCCCTGGCGTGGACTCTGGAGAAAAGGTGGCTCCTATTGAGAGAATAATTCTGATTATTGATCAATCAAAGTCAAAAGTTTTGGTCTTTGGAAAACAAATGTGGCCAATGCAGCAAGTAACACTTTTCTTTACTCAGTGTCACTTTTCTCTGAGACGGAATCTTGGATCTGCCATCATCAAAGGAGCTCACCTGAAGCAATGGCAGGATTGAATTTAAAGTTTAAATGATGAACCTGGAAAAGGAAATCATAGCTATCCAGCTTTCTCTCCAATTATTAGACGAGTATATAATGCCAAAGTTACCCCCAAGCCCTTCAATTGAACTGAAGTTTGGGGCTTAATATCTACCTCTACTGAACAAACCCAATAACAGCACATGAGGAGTATTTTGGGGGTGGATAAAAGGACTTCAAGTGCTGATTCAGAGCTGAGTTGGGAATTTCCACAATTTCCCCTTTCTCTAAAATCAGAGGAAATACAGTCACGTGAAAAGGAAAGTTCACCCTTTTAGAGTTCTTATGATTTTATGAATCAGGACATCTGATAAAAACCACCTCCTCTTTAGCACTTCTTAAAAGTAGGTAAATACAACCTCAGATGAACAACAAAATAGGACATATTACACCATGTGATCATTTCTTTCACAAAAAGAAAGCCAAAATGGAGAAGCCATGTTTGAAAAACTAAATGCACCTTATGATACAATACCTTGTAGAATCACCCTTAGCAACAACAACTTGAAGTAATCCTTTTCTGTATGACTTTATCAGCCTCTGGCATGGTTGTGGGAGGAATTTTGGCCCCCTCTTCTTTACAACAGTTCATTGAGGTTTGTGGGGGTTTGTTTCTGCACAGCTCTCTGGAGGCCCCACCAGCACATTTCAATTGGGTTGGGGTCTGGCATAGACTGGGCCATTGCAACGCCTGGATCCTTTCCTTTTTCAGCCACTTGCTGGTCTGCTTGGGGTCATCAGCCTTTTGCATGACCCAAAGTCCACCAAGCTTCAGCTGTCAGACAGATGGTCTCACATTGGACTCTGGAATGTTTTGGTAGACAGAGGAGTCCATGGCTGAGTCAATGATCACAGGGTGCCCAGGTCCTGTGGCTGCAAAAGAAGCCCAAATCCTCACCCCTCCATCTCCGTGCTTGGCGGTTGGTGTGTCATGATGCTGATAGGCTGTGTGTGGTTTCCACCAAACGTGGATCTGTGCGTTATGGCCAAACTTCTCCACTCTGGTCTCGTCTGTCCAAAGGAGAATGTTCCAGAAGTCTTGTGGTCTCTTCAGATGCAACTTGGGAAACCTCAGCTGTGCTGCCATGTTCTTTTTAGAGAGAAGTTTCTTCCTGGCAACCCTTCCAAACAAACCCAACTTCTTCAGTCTTTTTCTGATTCTGCTGTCAGGAACTGGAACGTTTACCAGGCTCACTGAGGCCTGTGGAGGTCTGAGGTGGAACTCTTGGATTTTCTGCCATGTCTTTGAGCATTGCACGGTCTGACCTTGAGTGAACTTGCTGGGATGGTCCCTCCTGGGAAGATTGGCAGCTGTCTCGAATGTTTTCCCCTTCTGAATAATCTTCTTTGCTATAGAATGATGGACGTTAAATTGTTTGGAAATGGCCTTGTAACCCTTCCCAGATTGATAGGCAGCAACAATTGCTTCTCTCAGATGACTGCTGGAGTCTTTGCCCTTTGGCATTGTGTTAACAAACCCCTCAATGCTGGAGACCAGCAAACTCCTGAAATGTTGGCTTTTTTAGAGGCCGTCACACTTGTGATGATCGATTAATCCAGGTCCCTTGATCAGCAGCACCAGGCTTCCTCTCAGCCTCTTCACATCTATGGAAGCAGTCAGGGTGTCCTTAGCCTTTCACACCTGGCTTCTCCATTTCGGCTCTCTTTCTGTAAAGTCAATGAGGACAGGGTGTTATATCTCCTGTGTTGCTGTTCATCTGAGGTTGCATTTACCTATTTTTAAGAACTGCTGAAGACCAGATGCTTTTTACTATGTCCTGATACATGAAACCACAGAACTCACAGAGGGTCTCCTTCCTTTTCCACAGGGCTGAATTTCTTAGTGTACAATTAAACCTCTGGAACCTGACAGAGTCCCCAAGTTCTCTGGGTTAGAAGATGCAGAATTTCAAATAAAGCTCTCTAGGATTATGCAACTGACAAATTATATTAGGAGCTCTGGTCTCCCTATCTCTTGTGTAACTAGAGAACAAGCCCAAAAATAATCAAAGTGGTAGATAAACAAATAAACAAATATTACTTCACCATGAATCTGGAATATTGAATGTCAACTGCATAAGAAAGAGAGAGATGAGAGTCTTGGACTGCACATTAGACAAACAACCTATTGGGAAACTTGTGTTAAAGCAACACATTTGCTGTTTAGTCAGAATTAAAGACATAATACGGCCCTTTATTGGAACGAAACTCTCACTTGACACCTGCACATCTGGATCTGATTGTCCCAAAGGTGTTTTTTTCAAGAGGCAACTGGACTTTCTGGTTTTTCTTTGAAGATCTTTTGCTTCTCATCCAGAGCTGAAGAACCTGGAAGACTGAGAATCTCCATAGACATGTGGGTCTGATTGCAATAAGTTGTGATACAGAAATATGTTTTTTTATTCTTATTCTTTTTTATTTAATTTGTTTCTTGGGCTCCATTTTTATATACAGTGTTGTTAACACTCTTTGCTTAATATTCTGTTTCTTGATATGGCATAATTGCTAATCAACAATAATATATTTAATTTGTTCATCAATACCAAGTTGAATTTATTAAAAAATAAAGTTTTGGACTTTATCTGACCCCCAATATAACACAGCTTTCTTCATTGCTTTTTCAGATCAGTCATACAATTGCTTCAGAGGCTCTGGGTGATAAAAGGAAATTCCCCTTTTTCCACCAAATGAATCCCAAAAAAGGATTCAACTACCCAGCAATTGTCCAGCTGCTCCTCCATTTCAGATGGACCCTGATTGGCCTCTTTGCTTCAGACACGGAAAATGGAGAGAATTTCATGAGGATTTTTCCTCCTATGCTTGTCAGGAATGGAATTTGTGTGGTCATATCACAACTGTTCTCAACAACTGGATACACAACAGCCCTCAGGGATTCCCTCTCTAAGTGGAGACAAGTCAACGTCTTTGTTCACTTCATAGAAAATGTTCCCATTACAGCGAGAATTCTTCCTTTCCATTTAGCACTTATGCGTCTGCCAGGACCCATTGAAGGGAAAGTCTGGATCTTTACAGCTTTGGGAGTATTAATTTTGACAAAGCACAGACTTTCCAAATACATCCAACTTTGGTTATCTGTTAAAAAATAGGCCAAAAGATTCTGCCTTTGAACCCTACTTCTTTGTGGAAGAAAAGTTTCAAGATCTTTATTTCCGCTGTTCTCTTTCAAAGAACGTCTTTTCTGTCAAAGGCCACAGAAGATGCACCCAGAAAGCCCCACTGGAGACCCAGGAGAAAAGGAAAAGAGAAAGGATCCGAAATCATTACCTTGTGTACACTCTCATGCAGACTCTGGTCCAGGCCTTGAATGCCGCCTATTCCTCCAGAAGGAGGAGGGGAAGGAAGGAGGGTGAAGGGAGGTTGGGGGCTCCAAGGCTGCAGCCGTGGCAGGTATGGAGGTTCTGAAATTGTCAGATATGAAGAATTGCTTCTAAAATAATGTTTCATTACAGCTTTTGCTTCTGCATAATAAATAAAGAAAATAAGGGACTAGAATATTAAGGATGTTTTTGAAAAACTAGTTAAAATGGTATTGTTCTTAGAATGAGCAAAGTGGTTCAGAAAAGTCTAGAAAGAAAGAAAAGGGGGGAGGGATTTCTGAGCAAGAGCTTAATGGACACATTTCAAAATATAACCGATTTACGCAAAAGAGCAATGGAAAGTTACTGATGCAGAATCACACCAGGCCATGGAGACAGGGGGTTGCTGGGGAAAATAAGGCCAGGAGTTGAAAAGGAGCTCTGGATAGGTTGAGAGCTTTCTAGTCCTTCAACCAATAGAGAAGCAGGACAGGGTTGAGTGACAGGAGGAAGGGCATAAAACCTCTTGCATGCTTTGATCCGGGTTTGGTGCATAGGTTCTCAGTGTACATAAAAGGAAAAGATACGTTCATCAAGAATCATAAGGTCAAACACTTAATGACTATAATTATAACCCTATGACTATCATTAAGTGTTGTGATATGGTAGAACCTAGAATTTTGAAGGTCTCTACTGTGGATTCTGTGTTGTCTAGTATTGTGAGAGGTGGAAGTATGGGAGGGTTTCTCCTAAAGTCCACCACCATTTCTACATTTTGAGTGTCTTCAGTTCCAGATCGTTCCGGTCGCACCACGAGGCTAGTTGTTCAACCTCCCATCTGTATGCGGATTCACCATTGTCTCGAATGAGGCTGATCACTGTTGTGTACCTGCGGATTTCAGTAGTTTAACAGATGGATCCGTAGAGATGCAGTCATTGGTATACGGAGAGAAGTGGGGAGAACACACAGCCTTGGGGGGGTTGGGAGGCTGTGCTAATTGCAGATGCTTTGATAAACTTTTGCTCCTTTAGGGTACCAGATTGCCTTCCTTGCTTTATTGCTGGTTTCCTATTTCTAACAATATGGATCCATCAATCTTAGGTCCTTCAGAGAAGAAACCCAGAGGAGAAGGAGGGGAACCTTCTTAACCATATTGGGCTTCAGAAGATCAACGGTGGGGCCAATCTGATTGCTGGAGACATCATCTTCTAAGACACCAGGCCCCACGACAGATAGATTTTGGTTTTAAACGCAGGTTTTTTTTTAAAATTATTTGATTTATATGCCACCCTTCTCCGGAGACTCAGGGCGGCTTACAATGCATTAAGCAATAACCTTCATACTTTTGTATATTTATACAAAGTCATTTTATTGCCCCCACAAACTGGGTCCTCATTTTCCCTACCTTAGAAAGGATGGAAGGCTGAGTCAACCTTGAGTCTGGTGAGATTCAAACTTACAGTAATTGCAGACAGCTGGTGTTAATCACAATGCTTTTAGTCTGCTGAGCCACCAGGCCCCTGAATTTTAAAAGGATGTATGCATTTTTAAATACACTCATGTCTTTATGGGTTTGTGATTAGCATAGTTGAATTTTACCTTTATAACTTTGAAGGACACTTTGAGACTGTCTAGCCCAACCCCTCCTCTCTGCAGGAGTCCCAGTCAAAGCTTCTCTGACTGATGGCTGCTCAGTCTTTGCCTCCTCAGTGAAGGGGAGGCTGAACTTCTCTGCTTTGAGGGCTCAGCTCTGAAATGGCTCCTCTTTTCAGGGTCTTTTTCCTCTCCTTCAGCCAGAATCTCCTCCCTTCTGACTGAGCTCATTGCCCCATTTCCCCCACCTCCCTCTGGAGCAACATGGAGGAGATCTGAAATGACTTTGAAATGGTCACTAAATGAACCATTTTTCATTAACCTGATGTTTTCCAGGCGTTTATAAATAATTTTTTCCTATGATTCATTTCATTTATCATTTGCTCTAGAGTGTCCCCTATAATTTACCAATTGCATCAATTATATTTTGTTAATATATATTTTGCCAATATATGGTTGAGTAATTTGCTGAACATTTGTTTTATTTATGAAAGTAGTAACGCCTATTTTTCTAAATGTATATTTTGATGTTAGGCAGCTGTAGAAAAAAGATTCAAATGTGTAAACACTAAATGGGATTTTTTTTAAAAAAGCTTTCAGATGTTAAACTTCCTGGATGTTCCCCTTCTAGTTCCATCCTTTCCTGCAGAAGAAAGAGTATTGCAATATTTCCATTATAAAACTCTACTTGGATCAAAATGGAGATGTAGCAGCAGATCTGGGAATTGTGAGCTGGTTGATTCTCCCCAAGGAGAATCCCATCGAATTTCAAATGGGGGCTTTGGAAAGACAGAGACTTATTATCTACCAAGATGCTGTTTCAGAGCTAAAGTTCCTCAACAAGGTTGGAGAAATGTTGGTGTGATTCCTGTTTTTTCCAAAGATTTATGACCCATTTCATGTGGACTAAGTCTAGTTTCCAGGGTCCATGACCTTCCCTGGGAATTGAACATGGGGAGTAGAAACCTTATAGTTTTCTTTCTATAGGCCACTTGGGAGCCTTCAGTACTTTAGACCAAGCTGTTCTTCAGCTGCTGTAATACTGAAGACTCTTTGTAGCTGGTTCAGCCATGTCCAACCTGGGATGAGAAACCCTCAAGTGCTGGAGGTTGTGTTGTTAAGAGCCTCAGGTTCACTTGTTCCTTGTCCTGAAAGAGCAAAGCAGAAGGGGATTCTGTTGAAGAGACCCTGAATTGAGGTTTGGACTGAATGAGATGAAATTGGATCATGGCTGGATGGAGCTCCTTGGGGTCCCATTGGGAGAGAAGCTTCCTCTTGTCCTGCTTAGGGAAAGGCCATTGGGAAATGGTTCCCTGGAAGGGCAGGTCCATGGTCTGTGATGTTTTTAAGTAGTCCAGACCTGGTCAAAGTTAGCCATATCTGTCTTTCACACAATTGGGGGTGGGGGTGGGGAGCAATTGGCCTGCCCCTAGGAAGGAGGTCCAAGGCTTTCAGTTCACGTAAAATGACAGTGACCAGTGAGAGAATCCCTTGACCCAGAAACCTGAAATACTGAAACACAACTTTGATTTAAGGAAAAGGTCTTCCTGATATCAGAAGTAAGGAGACATATTGTGATAGGAAATGCTACTTAGATTTGGCCTTTGATAATTAAGAGGGCTCTTCATCTGAAAATCCTTTGAGTGTTAGCCACCTTCAGTCCCTCTGCACGAAAAGGAGTCTCCAAATTCAACTAATATTAAATGTGGGTCAGTCTTTCCATGCCAGTTGGAGTCTCTTAATAGGAGTTCTTCAACACAAAGGACTTTTTCTTGGATAACTGGATGGGCCTCAGAAATATCTCCTTCTGACCCAGGACTCACACTCATGTCCCCTCTGTTGCAGCCAAAGATTTGCGACTTAACCTTTTTCAGGGACACCTTCTCATGATCTCACCTCACTGCAGTTGTAGAAAATGTGCAGAAACCTTCAGTCTTAATAAAGGAGAATATTTGTAGCTCAGGGTTGACATGAGGGCTCCTTGATACTCTCTGAGTTTGTTTTCTTGCAGGTGTTTCATTACCCAACTAGGTAACATCATCAGCTATAATTTATGAAGAATTTTTGCTTTGTCTCTTAACGGGGAGACTGTTTTGAACTGGTGTCAAAGGGGAGCAGCTTTGCAAGGCTTTCTGTAGTGCAGATACTACGGGTCAGAAGTTCCCTTTTTAATAACATCTTATTCTACTTAAATAAATCTCATAAAATAACAATTTATTAAATCTTTGACAACAAATGTATTCACAAATTTAATATGAGTAGATAATCATAACCATGGATAGATGAAGAGTGCAGGCATGCATTTTAATATAACAATGAGGAGAAACCGATTTTTTCCCCCTTAATCCTTCAATCTTTTCTCAATTCCATCCCTCCGGAGTTTATTAAGGAGAAAAGTTCTTTATTGCAATGTTAAATGCCAGAAGCAAAATGGAGGAACTAAAGAAAGAACCTGACAGGGTCACATCTCGTACACCTGTATGAGATGTGACTCATATCAAAGTATCAAAGACTTCATATTTACCTCCATGAAGCCCAGATTCTACTTGTCTAATGTTCATTTCTCCCCCCATTTTCAATGGATGGTGAATTCTAACATATTTCCATTGGCATTCCTTTTCTTCTGCTCAGTCTCTGCCTCAGTCCAAATGTGTGGAAAGTTGTCATCCTGGATTTGTTAAGAGGGCTCGAGAAGGAGAGCCAGTTTGCTGCTATGACTGTGTTCCTTGTCCAGAGGGGACCTTCTCCACTCAGGAAGGTGGGTGACACCGGAGGAAAGCAAGGCCTGGTGGAAACAGATTTATCCGCAGCATTTTGATGAAAGTGCAAATTAAAACATGCATTGAAACTCAACTTTTTTTTAAATTCAAAATGCACAAGAAATCCTCCAATTTCATATCCCTTGGGTATATAAGTATTAGAAAATTATATTATCATTTTTATAAACAACATATCTTGGAAAATGTTCCAGGAATCAGGCGTTCTTCAAAAATTGTATTTCTTGAAATGCAAAAAAATTCCAGAATATTAAAGATATTGATTTTTGACTTTCTCAGATTCAGAAAAATGCACCAAGTGTGCAGATGATAAATATCCAAATGTGGACAGAGTCCAATGTATCCCCAAAGTCATAACCTTCCTGTCTTATGAGGAACTTCTGGGTATCATCCTGGTCTCTTTTGCCCTATTCTTGTTCTTAATCACAGACCTTGTTTTAATCATCTTCATGAAATACCGAGAAACTCCCCTTGTCAAAGCCAACAACCGGGACCTCTCCTACATCCTCCTGGTCTCCCTCCTGCTTTGCTTCTTGTCTCCTTCTCTCTTCATTGGTCAACCAAGGAAAGCCACCTGCCTTCTCCGACAAACGGTTTTCAGCATCATCTTCTCAGTGGCCATTTCTTCTCTCTTGGCCAAAACCATCATGGTAGTGCTGGCCTTCCTGGCCACAAAACCAGGAAACCGAGTGAAGAGATGGTTGGGGAAGAGCTTGGCCAACTCCATCATCCTTTCTTCTTCTGCTGTCCAAATTATCATCTGCTCCATCTGGCTGGGAGTTTCTCCCCCCTTCCCTGACTCTGACCTCCACTCCCAGCCTGGAGAGATCATCCTGCAATGCAACGAAGGGGCCGTTGTCATGTTCTACGTCACCCTCAGCTACATGGGCTTCCTGGCTGCCATCTGCTTCACAGTGGCTTTCCTGACCAGGAACCTGCCTGGGGCCTTCAACGAAGCCAAGCTGATCACCTTCAGCATGCTGGTCTTCTGCAGCGTCTGGGTGACTTTTGTGCCCACCTACCTGAGCACCAAAGGGAAATCCATGGTGGCTGTGCAGGTCTTCTCCATCCTGGCCTCCAGTGCTGGTCTGCTGGGCTGCATCTTCATCCCCAAGTGCTACATTATCCTTCTGAGGCCAGACCTCAACACAAAGGAGCATCTCACAGCCAGAACAAATGTAAAAACATGAAATGTAACACCATTATGATAATGGAAGAATTATTAGATTTTCTTTTATTTGAAAGAAAATATTAATTCTTTCCACTTAGATAGTATGCAGGAATCCAAGAAGAATATATGTCTATGTTTCTTTAATCCCCTTCCCTTTCAGCTCAATAAAGAGAATTCTGGGAAGGTCATTCAGAGGAATTTGATGTTCAGGAACAGCCAATGAACCTGACATCTTATAAAAATAATTTGAGCAGGTTTTCCTACTGAGGGAGCCGAAAAGTGTTTCTGTGTGGGAGAAAAGCCTGAGGAGAAAAAATGGCAAGATGGAAGCTGTGGGAAAGAAGCTCCAGTCATGTGTGACAATCTCTGAGAGAAGCCATGAAATACCCAAATGATGTGAAGGTTTCACCTGCTCTCCGCTGGGGAGGCAGATCTGCGCAACTCTTAAATGGCTCCTTCTTGATGTCCTGATGAGACCTACTCTAGAGGAAGAGTGGATCACAACAGCCGTCTGGGATTTCACTGGGGCTCACTTTGTCTGGCTCCGTATTTTTTCTTTCCTTATTCAAGAAATAAAAGAGAAATATCTAACAGTGTTCAGGTCCTTTAATGGTCCACTCTACAATTTCTACCTAAAGCATTTTCTCTGCTCCTCTTCCAAGCTTCTCTTGTCTGTGAAGGGCTGGAGAAGATGCTCAGAGAAAGGGGACCCGGAGACTCGCCCCAGGAGGAGGTTGAGGGGGTCTTGTCTAAAGGCAGCCACATCACAGACTGTGGCATGAGGGTTCAATGCTACATCTTCATCCAGATCCAGGAAGGGGGTGAGCAAGGATGGGAGCAGCTGGGTTTCTGGGAAGCTTCTCTGGTCTCCAACCACAGAGTCTGCTGATTAATTAGAAACCAATTTTTATCTTTCAGAATGGCTCCTAATTGCCAATCGAATCCATTTGCAAATTCTGGGATTTCAGTTTGGGATTGTTTACTTCACACCAAAAGTAAATAAAAAAAATGAAAAATGCAAAGAAATTTCCACTGTTTTTTTTTTCTTTCCTCAACCAGAGAAATAAAATAGCAGATTTCAGACCCTTTAATTTTTCACTCTACAATTACTACCTGAAGCATTTTCTCTGCTCCTCTTCCAAGCTTGTCTTGTCTGTGAAGGGCTGGAGAAGATGCCCAGAGAAAGGGGACCTGGAGACTCTCCCCAGGAGGAGGTTGAGGGGATCCTGTCTAAAGGCAGCCGCATCATTGACCAGGTCACAAACCTTCAATGCTGCATAATATTCATCCAGGTCCAAGAAGGGGGTGAATGGCAGGGGGGGGGGGACTTCCAGGTTTCTAGGAAGAGGCACCCATGGAAGCTGTTTTGCTCTCCAACCACACAGATTGCTGATGAATTGGGAATCAATGTTTAGTTCTCAGAATGGCTCCTAATTGGAAACAGAATCCCACTGAAAATTCCATTTTCAGGGGATAAGAAAAGCTCTGATGGGTCAGAAGGTCAGTCCAAGAGTCACGATGAGCAGAGAGAGGCCTCTGGTTCTCCCACAGGCAGAAGGCAGAGAGTTTGCCCAACAGGCAACGGGTGTTTCCCCACAACTGAACTTTCCTCCATCACACCAGACAGTGCTGGACACTCGGCCATCTCCCCATCTAGGACTCCCCAGTTCTGGTATCAGAATATCTGGGGTATCAGAACTGGGGAGTCCCAGATGGAGGGATGTCTCAGTGCTCAACACTGTCTGGGGTGATGGAGGAAGGTTCAGTTGTGGGGAAACACCCATTGAGTGTTGGGCAAAGCAATAACTCATTAATATGAGAACATTAATATGAGAAGATTCATATGAGAAAATATTTCCAAGTTTCACTCCCCCAATCAAAAAGTACTAAGGGGGGCCTGGAACGCAGGAGCCTCCTGGTGATTGGCCCAAAGTCCCCCAGGGAGTTTCCATGCCTAAGGGAGGATTAGAACTCAGAGCCAACTGGCTTTCATGCCTAAAATAGGAGCGGGACTCAAAGTCCCCCCATGACTGGCTCCAAGTCCCCCATTTGGCTTTTGTTGGAAGGTGGGATTAAAACTCCGGTGATTGGCACAAAGTCCCTCAGCGGCCTTTGACTCCCCCTATGGTCTCCAGGCACAACTGACGGCTTCCCACAGACGAAGCTGCTTTCTGCTCCCTGCCCCCCCCTCGCCCAGCGCCCCCTCCGACACCCCCGCTCCCGCCTCCCTCCCCCGGGGCTGAGCGAACTCCAGGGACGGATTCCTCTCCGTGCGAGGCTGCAGCCGTCAGGCTGCTGGGTGGGGAGAAACGGCAGCTCCCTTCACCGCGGAGGAAGGCGAGGCGAAGGGCGGCGGCAACAACGGCGCAGAGCGGGAAGCCCTTGGAAGGGGGGGCTCGGGAGGGAAGGGAAGGTGCTCGGGGAGAGGAGGGGTAAAGTTCTTGTTACGAGGATTGGTGGATCAGGCCCAATAAAGAGACTTGAGTCATTAGATTAAATATCTCTCCTTTATTTACAGGTTCATCATATCATCATGGTTTGCATCAGGATCTGAACAACATGGAGGAGTGTGCCCACCTTTTATACCTGTGGGCGGGGATTCAGGTAAGGAGGGGTCTATGGGAGGAGCTGGCCAGGTGGGTGTCTGGGTTAACCCTTGCATTGCTGAGCTATAGCTGGTCCCTGGCATGGGTAGGGCATTTATACCTGACAAATCCCCCTCTAAATGCCTGACCTGTGTCTGTAGGCCTGACTGACTGGTTGGTACCCTGTGGCGAATGTTGAGCTTGGAAACTAAGTGTAAGTGTTGTTTGCCCTGTAGAGGTTTTGTGAGTATGTCTGCGGTCTGTTCTTCTGTATCGCAGTGTATGGCCTTTATGAAGCCGATTCTGGAGAGCTGTCTCACATGCTTATACTTTATATCTATGTGCCTTGATCTTTGCCCTACAGGGTCGGACATGGATATTTCTATAGCGGCCTTGTTATCCTCGTAGATATTTATTGGGTAAGCTGGTTCTCTCCACACGCTGGCCAGTAGGTCGTCGAACCAGATGAGATTGTTGGTGGCTTTGGAGAGGCATATGTACTCAGCTTCAGTGGTCAAGGTTGTCACCAAGATTTGCTTGCCTGTGTACCAATGCACCGGACTGTTATTTAAGTAGAATATGTACCCAGACGTGTTCTTCTGGCCTTTGGCGTCTCCGGCCCAGTCAGCATCAGCGTAGCAGGAGAGGATGGGTTCGTTGGATTTTTCAGGCTCTAGGGTTAGGCATGCATTGGCACTTTGTTTCAGGTATCTTAGCACCCTTTTCACCGCGTCCCAGTGGTACGTGGTGGGTTTGCTCACGTGCCTGGACAATAAATTAACTGATAGAGCAATGTCCGGTCTTGTCCAGTTAGCGATATACAGGAGAGAGCCTATGACTGACCTGTACAGTGTGTTGTCTTCAAATCCGGGTGATTCATCATGCATGTTTTTCAGGAAGTCCGTCTGCATGGGCGAATCACACCCCTTGGCGTCTGCCATGTTGCACTTATGGAGTAACTCTTCTATTTTCTCTTTCTGTGACAGCTGGAAACCTTTTGGTGTTTGGTTGACTTGCACCCCCAGGTACCGGTTTATCTTTCCAAGGTATTTTAGGGTGAAATGCTCGCTCAGTCTGCTGGCGAAGGTGTCGCGGTTCCCTTCGTGCTTGCTGATATATAGTATGTCATCCACGTAAACCAGGATGTATTCTGGTGAGTCCCCCTCTTTCCTGGTGAAGAAGCAGTTGTCAGCTATGGTCGCCGTGAACCCCATAGACTTCAGTGCCTCTACCAGGCATTCGTACCAGCGTTTTCCTGATTGCTTCAGTCTGTACAGGCTCTTGTGGAGTAACCAGGTGTCCCCCCTGTTGGTTACTTTGCTGTGAGGCGCTCTGATGTATATTTCTTTATCTAGATTGGCGTGCAAGTAGGCGGTCTGCACATCAAACTGGTGCACCTCCAGTCCTAGCAGAGATGCGATGACCAAGGCGCTTTTTACGCTCTCTGTCCTTACGGTGGGCGAATAGGTGTCAGTGTAGTCCTCCGGGAACCTTTGAGCAAACCCCTGGGCAACTAATCTTGCTTTGTATAGGCTTTGCCCACCCTCTAAGTTTTTGATCTTGAAGATCCATCGGGTGCCTATTGTGTTCTTGCCCTCTGGTACTTTGGTTGGGGTGTAGACCTCTAGCTTCCTCAGGCTGTCCAGTTCTTTGGCCATGGCTAACTCCCACTTTGCCCTCTCCTCCTGGGGTAGTCTCAGTACCTCTTCGTAGGAGTTTGGCGTAACATGATTCGTGTGCACGTGCATCACATAATCATTTAGTCTCCTTGGCAGTTGGTTTCTGGTAGACCTAACTGGTCTGTCTACAGTCTGCTCAGTGTCATGCAGATATCTGGCCTCTCTTTGTGTCAGTGAATCTACACTTATCTTGGGGTGATTCTCTTTCCATCCCTCAACCTTGATGCCTTGGAGGTTGGGCTTGGGCCTGCCCCCTTCCCATCTATCTACTGCCTCGCTTTTGTTTTGAGCTTGCTCAACTGGACTATCCTCTCGCTTGGTGGGTACCTCGTTTAAGTGTATTCTGGACCAGTTGGCTTGCTCATGGAAAGCCGCTGTCCTAGATACCACAAATCTATTATTGCTGTCCACAAACCTGAAGCCCTTGGTTCCTGGCTCGTATCCCATAAATCTCAGTCTTCTGGATACCTTATCCCCTTTCTTGCGTAACTGTTTGGGTATGTGGACATCAGCAGTCACACCAAATACATGTAAGTGTGCTATCTGTGGCTTCTTGTTGTACATGAGCTCGTATGGTGTTTTATCTATCACACTGGACCATGTTCTGTTGAGAGTGTAGTTGGAATAGACCAGAGCTTCAGACCAGAAGTGTTGGCCAATGCCCGCCTCCTCTAAGGCGCATCTGACCATCGTCTGGAGCGTGGAGTTGCGTCGTTCTATGACCCCATTCTGAAAGGCGGAAAACGGGGATGACGTAAAGTGAATCACGCCCTTGGACCTGAGCCAATGGGAGAAGTCCTTAGATAGAAACTCAGATCCTCTGTCAGTCATGATTTGCTTGATCTGTGTGTTGTTTTGGGTTTCTACTCTTTTGTAAAACTCCTTGAATTTCTGGAAGGACTCATCCTTTTTCCTTAAAGTATAGACGAAGCCATATCGACTAAAGTCATCCACTATGGTGAGAAAGTATCTTTTCTTGTAATTTATGGATGGCCTTAGGGGCCCTACCAGGTCCATGTGAACTAGGTTGAATATTTGTTTGGCGGCACGTAACGACTTCTTGGGTCTGGGTTTTACCTTTAATTTAGAACATTTGCACACCGAGCACTCGAGGTAGTTTTCAGTTCTTTATTTTGATACCCTCAGTACAATTGGCCATTTTCTGGACCACGGGGAAACTGGCGTGCCCTAGCTTCCGGTGTAGCAGATGAGCACAGTCATCATGCATGGGTTTGCCTATTGAGGGCCCCCTTTGGGTGTGTCTGTTGTGTCATGTTTCTTGTGTCGTGTCGCCATCGTTGTCTACCTCTCTCCCATCTACCTGTTCTCCCTCAGTCCTGCCCTGATCGGTGCTCTCTGTGTTCTCTGAACTGGTGCACACGCTGTGGGTGTCATCCTCATGGAAAGTTATGTAAGGTAACCCTTGGTTGACGGTTACTCTCCCTATATCTTCCCCATCCTTGCTAACTTTGACATTACCTTTTGTAAAGGTCACCTCAACCCCTGATTCCTCGCTAAGCTTTACTGCGGCTAGAATGTTGTGGGGTATCCCCGGGACTAGCAGTACCCCCTCTATTTTCCCCAAGCCTGGCAATGTAACTGTCCCTTTGCCTGTCACCCTAACCTGATTTTGGTCTGCGACTTTGATCGAAAAGTCCTCCCTCTTGAATGATGAGAGTAGTTTCTGATTGTAGGTGGTGTGGTTGGAGGCTCCCGAGTCCAGGAGCCATGAGCTGGTGTCTTTGTCTTGGTGCGTGATGTGTGTGCGCTCCCTTATCCCGTATAAGGATCCTGTCCTGCTGTCGCGCGAGCTGTCTCTGTTCCCCCTCCTGTCCCTGGGATTGGGTGAGTCCCTGCGCCTATACCTTTCTTCAGATGTGTGTCTTTCCGTTTGTCTGTACCTATGCTCTGGTCTGCCTCTCTCCCTATAGTTCTTGGGGCAGTCCCTTTTGATGTGTCCCCTTGACCCACAGATATAACATTCTGGCATGTTGTGTTGTTTCTCTTGGAAGACTACTCTCTTCTCACTCTTATGTTCCCTGGGAGGGCCGGGGCGGCTCCTCCTCAGATTATCTTCCGCGATCAGTTTATTGGATAGCTTCTCCACGGATAGCATTCCTAGACTAACGGTGTCTAAGTGTGTCAAGAAGTTATTCCATGAGTGATTTAAAGAGTTAATTATTACGCTCTTCATGATCTGGTCGGAAATAACTTCTCCTCTGAGGTGTAGCTTTGCTCTGGTACCGCTTAAGGACACTAGGTGCTCACTCATGGGTGTCCCTGGCTTAAGTCTGGCAGAAAAGAAGTCTTTGGAAATTTGGGTGGTGGTGGACACACTCTCACTGTAAAATAACCCAAACATTTTTCCTATAATTTCTGATACTGTGAGGTTGTGGCCAATACAGTGGTAAATAGTGGGTGATATGCTGGCAATTAAAAGATAGAATGCCCTATGGTGCATGCAATCCAGCTCTAAAGTCCATGGTCTCTCTGGGGGATCATTAATAAAGTGAGACATATTTTCTTTTAGGAAAACCACCTGGAGTTGCTGTGACCACTCTAGGATATTGCCCCCATCCATCCTCAACTTGGGAAAGTCAACTGGTAAGTTCCCAGCACTATTTGTAAAATTACTTACTGCTGGCTGCTGTCCCTGGTTCCTTATGTGCCTATAGCAGCAGTAAGGCATGGGAACACTTGCCGGTAGTTTAAAAGTCCCGCTTTGTAATTTTTTTCTTTTTTCTTCCTCTAGGCGGAAGAGCGCATGCGCGAAGTCCATTTCAGCTCTGCCGTCGTCGTGGAAGGACCTATTCATCGTGGCTCCGGTGTAGAGGCCTCGGTCGGTCGGGTAGGCCTCAGCTTCGGTCTTGGGGGTCCAGGTGTGGTCCGGAAGGCGTCGTCCTGCGGCTGCTCCCCCGAGATGAAGGTCCTGGCGGTGCTGAGTTTCCGGCGGCAGCTGTAAGTAGCTGCCCCAGTCCCCGCGATCTGGGGTGCGCGGCTTGGGCGATCGGAGGCGCGGTGTCCCTGGGGTGTGAAGGTGGGCTGGTGAGCTGGCACGGGCGTCGGTGGCTCTCGGGTGGGCGCTTCGTTGTATCTCTCCTCGCCTCCCCTTCTGTTTTGGCCTCTCCAGTTTCTCCTTTGTAATTTTGAGGCCTGGGCCGAAGGCTGCGGCAAGGGTCTTCATGGCCCTATCCACTTGCCGCTCGCTGGGGGTGTACCAGGGGTCCGAGTCCGATTCTGCCCCCTCTCCCTGGTCACTTTCCTCATGGCTCATGGTCCGGCATTTTTCGCGTGCCGGCCATTTTGGACCCTGGCTGCTGATTGGTTGGAGGTCGGCCATCTTGTCCGACCACGTGGACAAAGATGGCCGCCGTTTCAAATTTTGAGTGGGGCTTTGGGGCTCGGTGGCCGTTGGAAGTGCCCTTTTGGGCGATCCACTCACCGAGTCCAGCTCCTCGAGTTCGGAGTCCGAGTCTCCTTCGCTCCTTGCCACCTCGCGGTCGATTATGAAGCTTCGCAGGTCGGCAAGGAGGTTCTTGTCGCTGGCTCGCTCCTTCAACAGCTGCAGCATGTTGAGTCGCAGCTCTTCTTCTTCTTGGTCGTCGTGGTGAGCCGTTTTCCCTTTCTCGATCTCCCCCTTTTCTTCCATCGCGGTGGTTTTGGGGGTGTTTGAGATTCCTGCCTTCCCTGGCGAGTCCGATGGGTTGCTTTCCCGTTGCTTCGGGGGTGTCGCCATTCCGTAGGTAGGTATGGGTTCTTGTCTTGTGGTTTGAGATCGCTGGGCCTTACCAACCATCCTCTGCTACCATTTTGTTATGAGGATTGGTGGATCAGGCCCAATAAAGAGACTTGAGTCATTAGATTAAATATCTCTCCTTTATTTACAGGTTCATCATATCATCATGGTTTGCATCAGGATCTGAACAACATGGAGGAGTGTGCCCACCTTTTATACCTGTGGGCGGGGATTCAGGTAAGGAGGGGTCTATGGGAGGAGCTGGCCAGGTGGGTGTCTGGGTTAACCCTTGCATTGCTGAGCTATAGCTGGTCCCTGGCACGGGTAGGGCATTTATACCTGACAACTTATGAATGGGAATGGAAAAAGTGGATAGATTATGTTCAGAACAAATATCAAACTAGGAAGTATCAAATAGCTTTTATTTGAAAATGTTATATTATATTATATTAAGATATTTTAATGTAATGAAGATGAAAATTTATAAGCGGGAGGGAGGGGTTCAAGTTTTATATAAGTTTTATATAAAGGAGGGGGTTTTTTTCTTTTTTTTACTTGATATGAGTATGCGATGTAATTGTAAAACTCTTGCAATAAAAAAAAAAAGATTAAAGGCTCCTAGTTTTCTTTCCTGTTGTCTTCCATAGTCCAAAAACTCCCACCCAAAACCTCAAAGCAAGAAATGCAAAACAAAAAGCATTAAATAACAACAACAATAATAACAGAATATCTTTCAAGTAGAAAAATAAAGAAAAACTGAAAGCCAAATTAGTTCAAACTAACTGAGCCGAGGTGGAGCAGTGGTTAGAGTGCAGGACTGCAGCTACTTCAGCTGACTGCTAGTTCAGCAGATCAGCGGATCAAATCAAGGTTGACTCAGCCTTCCATCCTTCCGAGGTGGCTAAAATGAGGACCCAGATTGTTGGGGGCAATATGCTATTTAGTATACTGTCTATGGTGTGAGCCGCCCAGAGTCCTTGGAGAGTGGGCGGCATAGAAATATGAAGAATAATAATAAAATAAAAAAATAAACACTTACCAACCATCACATTGTTGAGCAAGGTAGAGCGTCTGACATCCTCCTTCGTTCATCAATGATGGTGAGGTTGGGGTTGATGGGTATGTACGGTTCCACCGTGATGATGGCGGCCTCCACATCTTCACCTTGTTGCTCTGGTGACATTTGCAGACACCTTTTTCTGGAGATTGAAGAAGAAAAAAAGAATAAAATATAACTGACTGGTACATTATTTTCTTAACAAGGATAATAAAGCTTATTCTTCATGGGGGCTTCATTACTGGAGATTTTCAAGAAAAGGTTGGGGGTTGGACTAGAAGACCTCCGAGGTCCCTTCCAGCCCGGAGGGACTCTATTCTTTCTCCTGTTAGTCCCACCAACATTTTGGGAGGCTTTCAGAGTCCCAGGGCTCCCCGGGTGGTGGTGAGGCCACTCCCCTGATCAGGAGCCACTTACCTGCACTGGTGGAAGAAAACGCAGAGGCCAACCAATGCATAGACCCCAAGGACAAACAAGGTCACTTTCCAGGGGTCTCCAAGGACGTTCTGGGGTCTGTCAAGGGATGGCCGCAGCAGTTCGTTTGGGTCCATTTCTGGAAGAGAAAAGGGATGGAGGAAGAAGAGTCAATCTCTGGTTTTAATGGTTGGTGGTTCCCCTCCAAGACTAACCATCCCAAGTTCAAACTCCCAAGCAAGGAAAAAAACCACACCTCAGACCAGAAACCAAGTCCTGCTCACCTCTAGGTCTGAGTCTCAGTCTCCGTCTGTCTCAGTCTCAGTCTCAGTCTCAGTCTCAGTCTCAGTCTCAGTCTCAGTCTCAGTCTCAGTCTCAGTCTCAGTCTCAGTCTCAGTCTCAGTCTCAGTCTCAGTCTCAGTCTCAGTC
>JAKOOJ010000050.1:2500-195000 GCA_022577455.1 Arizona elegans
AGTACAGGTAGTCCACAACTTACAACGGTTCATTTAGTGACCATTCGAAGTTATAAAGGAACTGAAAAAAAGCGACATGACTGCTTTTTGGCACTTATGAAAGTTGCTGCATCCTCATGGTCACGTGACCAACAGTCAGATGCTTGGCAACAGGTTCACACACTTATGACCGTTGCTGTGTCCAAACTCACGTGATCCTCTTTGACGACCTTCTGACAAGCAAAGTCAACGGGGAAGCCAGATTCACTTAACAATTGTTGTTAGGAAATGATAATTACCTAACTAGTTGGGTTGGCAATATATAAATCCTCAATATAGCTTTAAGACTGTATTGCTGTATTGTATCATACTGTGTCCTGATTGGTTTGCTCTGTAACCAATGTCCTTAAGAGGAAGCTTGAAACATGGTTTTTTTCTCTTTGCTGACCATTATTGCTCTTTGCTGAGCGTTACTGCTCTTTACTGCTCTTTGCTGTGTTTGCTACTGTTTGCAACTGTTTATTGTGTATGACTACGACGACTTGTAAGAAGACTTTGTTATTGGATTATCCCTGGACTATTGTTTTACTATCTACTGCTTTATCTGTGTATGACCTGGACTGTTTATTGGACTGTGCCTTATTACTATTTCCTAAAAGTAAACACAACTCAGTGTATCTGTGTGTTGGCTGTGTTTATTCGCAACTGCTCTCAATCGTTTTCATGTGCACACCCTTGGGTTGCTCTGCAAATTCCTTAACAATTGTGTTAGCTAACTTAACAACTGCAGTGATTCACTTAACAACTGTGGCAAGAAAGGTCGTAAATCAGGGCAAAACTCCCCTTAACACATGTCTCCCTTAGCCACAGGGCTCAGTTGTGATCGTAAATTGTGGACTACCTAAAAGATAATAAAAAGATTTGAAAAGGAAAAAAGAAATAGAAGTTGGAGATTCAAGGGCTATAAAATATTGAAGGGGGGAGGGGTAAAGAAAGGGAATGGAAGAGAAAAAGAGAAAGTGAAACCAGGAATGGCGGGTCCAGGATAAGGGATTGTTGGCATCTTTAATATGCTGCAACATTTTCTTGCAGAATCCCACTTTGCTAGCAAAAAATGAGATATAATTTCATGACGGAGAAGGAAAACTTGAGTTCTAGTCTCATGATCCCCTTTTGCAACCTTCTTACAAGCAAAGTCAGTGGGGAAGCCAGATTCACTTAACCACCATGTTACTAACTGAACAGCTGCAGTGGTTCATTTAACAACTGTGGCAAGAAAGGTCATAAAATGAGGCAAATCTCATTTAACAACTGTCTCGCCTAACAACAGAAACATTGGGCTCAATTGTGATCGTCAGTCAAGGACCACCTAGGGTCCTTTGGACATCAAGACAGAAGTCTCTGGAGATTCTTAGTCACCCAGGTCATGGTTGTCCCAAAGATGCTTTGGGGATGGGAAACCGACGAAGCAGCACAAGCAGCCAAAGACAATAGCACATTCCAGACATATCTCCCTCAAGGCTGTCTCCCAGGGTTACCCACAGTGGGCCGGAGGGGAGTGATCTCTACAACCCGTGAAATTGCTCTGTTGGCAAATGTGATTGATGACACACCCTGGGGGGGTGGGGGGGAGGGGAAACAGGGTCATGATTGGGGCCATAAATTACATGGGATTAGAGTTGGCTTCACCTGGAACATGAAGCACCTAATAAATAACTGGATTTTAATTAGGGCATCCATCGGAATCCTGACACTATGATCTTTTGATATGAATGCCCCAGCGGATGAAATCTTGACACATACTACTTCAGCAACAAAGCTCTGATAGCTCGGCAGGATATATATGTCAGAGCAGGAATTTACTTAAACATTACTGGAGAAACAAGAAATTTCTAAGAGAGATAAGAAAGAAGAAAAGAAAATATTGGAAAGGACCCAGCTCCCACTGCAATTAATTAGCACAGTATGGCATCCCATCTTCCTTTAATCCCTGCAGCAAACGCCTCTTGTTTCTTTTGAGTCTGCAAAAGGTAAGAAGAACATTTGCTAGGAAAGAGACAATAAGCATCTTTTCATGAGCCAAATGACAGATGTACGGAACGGTACACGGAGGCCCTTTTTTTGTTTTAACAGCATGAGGTGTGATAATAGTTACAATACCAAATATTTACTAAAATGTCTGCCTTGTTTAAACTGGCACCTTTCTTTTAACAGTAGGAGGTGGAAGACGTTCGTATCTTTCTCAAGTTTACACCCAGTTGCAAGATGTATGTTTTCCAGCTCTCTTTTATCTGCCATAATAATGCTGTACCATTTAACACGGTGCTCCGTAGAGTTAACACTATTATTTGAAGGAGACAGTTTAATTCCTGAGGTGTATCTGCTGAGGGACAAGGATTTGGGATTAAAGCAAGTCCAGCAGCAGAACTTGTTTACCTGTTGAATTGTGATTTTATGCCAATACATATGAAAGCATCTTACTTGTAAAGACATTAAGGCGTGGACAAGGGAGCATGAGAGAGGAGAGGACTTCCATCAGTGATCACGAATTGTGTATGTCTAGTTTAATGAAAAGAAGGACTAGGAGTGATATGATACCGTTTCCCCAAAAATAAGACCCAACCGGAAAATAAGCCCTAGCATGATTTTTCAGGATGCTCAGCAGGGGTGGGTTCTAATTTTTTTTTACTACCGGTTCTGTGGGCGTGGCTTATTTTGTGGGTGTGGCTTGATGGTCATGTGACAATTCTTTAGGATTTAGCAGAGGTACTGATCTACCAGGCTTTTAACTGCTTGCAGAGCTGTACCGGTCTACCCATTTGTTTTTAGAGGCACCGGTCTACTCATTTGTTTTTGGAGGCACTGGTCTACCCATTTATTTTTGCAGGCACCGGTCTACTCATTTGTTTTTGGAGGCACCGGTCTACCACCAAACTGCCTTTTACCACTGATCAGCTGTAGGGCGGCCCTTTGAAGCCCCGTGGCAAGAGTTTAAACAGTTTTTTTTCCTTCTATCTGATCAGCTGGGACTCAGGAGGCAGCAATAGATTGGGGGTGGGGCCAAATAAAAGGTAAGAATAACGTGGGCGGGGCGTGGGGCGTGGGAGCAGAACCAGTTCAGTGACATCATATTGTCACCGCTACCGGCTCAGGAGAACCGGGCCGAACCGGGAGGAGCCCACCACTGATGGTCAGAATATAAACCCTACCCCAAAAATAAGCCCCAGTCAAGATCGTCAACCAGACGGAGGCATTTAGTACTGTATTTGCCCCAAAATAAGACCTAACCAGAAAATAAGCCATAATGCGTCTTTTGGAGCAAAAATTAATACAAGACCCAGTCTTATTTTGGGGAAAACATGGTAGCAGTCTAGCAATATCTAGGAGGTTCCACAAAGAAGAGGGAGTCAAGCTATTCTCCAAAGCATCTGAAGACCGCCCAAGAAGCAATGGATGGAAACTAATCAAGGAGAGAACTAACCTGGAAATAAGGAGAAATTTCCTAAGAGTGAGGACAATTAATCAGTGGAATGACTTGCCTCCAGACGTTGTAAATGCTCCAATCCTGGAGGTTTTTAAAAAGAGATTGAACAGCAATTTATTTGAAATGTTAAAGTTTCCTGCTTGAGTAGGAGGTTGGACTACAAGGCCCCCAATGTCCCTTCCAACTCTGTTAATTCATTATTTTCTGTTATTATTCTGCCATGGTGGCACAGTGGTTAGAATGTAACATTGCAGGCTAATTCTGTTGCCTGCCGACTGCCAGCAGTTCGGCAGTTCAAATCTGACCACCTCAAGGTTGACTCAGCCTTCCATCCTTCCGAGGTGGGTAAAATGAGACCCAGATTGTTGGGGGCAATAGGCTGACTCTGTAAACCACTTAGAGGGGGCTGTAAAGCACTGTGAAGTGGTATATAAGTCTAAGAGCTATTGCTATTATACAACACAGGAACATCTAAATGTGTCACTTTTGTGAAACAAATCTCACAAGCCTGAGATTAATCTGGGATTGTAAATCTGATATCATTGTTTGCAAACAGCAATTGAACCATGTTAGGAAAACAAATGCAAGGTCATACCTTGTGTGAGTAATGTTGGTCCACAACTCGGGCCAGTCCAAAGTCACCAATCTTCAACACCAGGTCATTCGTATTGATGAAAATGTTGGCTGGTTTTAAATCCCTATGTAAGACGTTGGCGGAATGGATGTATTTCAGGCCCCTGAGCAGCTGGTACATGAAAAGTTTGGCGTGTTCTTCTGAAAGTGGTCCTTGCTCCAACAGACGGGCCAGATCCGTCTCCATGTATTCCTGGATGATGTACACCATGTTGAATTTGAACAGGTCTCCTTGGAGGTCCGCCCCTTTGGGCCCTAAGACGTCGTAGACCTTCACAATGTTGTCGTGATCCAGTCGGCGGATTATCTTGATCTCCCGGAAAGCATGCTTCAAGCTCTGCGCATCGTTGATGGCGATCTTCTTCACGGCGACTTTGCAGCAGCTCTTGCTGTCAACTGCAGATAGAACCAGGCCATTCACACCAAAGCCCAACGGCCTGAAGTTGATGAATCGGCAACCCAGATCATAACCGTAGACGCTTGCAATGTAATCACACTTCTCTGCCATGGTGCAGGGTCTACTCCTGCTTTGCCCTGTAATAAAATGCCAGGAGGTGAAACACTCTCCAGTTACCCAGGTGGTATGAACTAAAACAAATCTTCCATTCTTAACTACTACAATTTCCAATTTGTCATGCTAGAAGCCCATCAGATCAAAGAACCTTTGAGACCGACTTCTGCCACCAGTAGCCTCCCACCGGCCAGTCCGCTCCCACAGAGAGGGGCTCCTCAGGGTACCATCGGCCAAGGTATGTCGGCTGGCAACACCCAGGGGGAGGGCTTTCTCTGTGGGAGCTCCTGCCCTGTGGAATGAACTGCCCCCGGAAATGCGCAAGATCTCCGACCTCCATGTATTTCGCTGTGCCCTCAAGACCCTGCTGTTCCACCAGGCCGGGCTATCAATGTAAATGATTTTAAATTGGGTGTTTTAAATTTTTGGGTTTTAATTTGGGCCGAAATTATTTAATAATTTTAATTATTTTTTAATTGATGTCTGTATATTTTTGTGTTTTTAATAGGCTGTACACCGCCCTGAGTCCTTCGGGAGAAGGGCGGTATAGAAATAAATTATTATTAATATTATTATTATTATTAAAGAAGCAGCCACCAAATCAAAGGAGAAGACATTCATTTCAAAAGTATCAATTTTTAGATTGCATCTCCAAGTGTTTTTCCCAACTTTTGGGCACCAATTATAGAAAAGATGAGAGAAGGCCGGCTCCACTGGTATGGACATGTCCAGAGAGCAATCTTCCACTATTGCCAAGACTGCCTACCAACTAGAAGTCAATGGCCGGTGACCTCGCGGGTACCCAAAACAGAGATGGCAAGACACCATCAACAAAGATATGGTTTTGGTCACCACCTTTAGAGCGCTCCATGGCTTAGGACCTGGTTATTTACGGGACCGCCTACTACCACAAACAGCCTCCCACCGGCCGGTACGCTCTCATAGAGAGGGGCTCCTCCGGGTGCCGTCAGCCAAACAATGTCGACTGGCGGCCCCCAGGGGGAGGGCCTTCTCTGTGGGGGCACCCACTAGCTGGAACAAGCTCCCCCCAGAGATATGGAGGATCCCGGATCTGCGCACTTTCTGCCGTGCTCTTAAGACCCTCCTATTCCAGCAAGCTGGCCTGGCCTAATTTTCTCCCCTGTTTTAAAATTCTTTAAATTTTAATCTGTTTTAAATTATTGGGATTTTTAATTGTTTCGGGCTAAATTATTTAATCTGGTTTTAATTATGTTTCTAACTTTTGTATCTATGTATTTTATTTTGTGCCTGTTCACCAAGTGCCTGAGTCCTTCGGGAGTAGGGCGGTATATAAATTTAATAAAAACAAAAACAAAAACAAAGATATGCAACCGCGGGCACTCTGCAGACACAACTGACTGTGCAAAGCGGCGTTCACTGATCTGAAAAGCAGACCCTGCACTTGTGGGAATACGCTAGGAAAAAGATAATCTCAAAGTGTTTATCTAAAGTAAATTTGCTAACTTAAAAGCATCAATTTATAGATGAGGGATTGGGTGGAAAAAAACTAGTTTTAAATTTCTCTCCTCATCTTTCAATTCCTGAAAATGCAACGTAATGAACTTTATATTCTAGAATATGTTTAATACCCCACTGGTTTTGACAGGTATTGACTTTCTGCTGCGTACTTTGCAAAGCAACATTTATACCTGAAACTTCTTTTTTTCATGGGCTCCGTCAGCAGTTTTCTTGAGCGAGACCAGAATGAAGGTTGATATTCATTCCTTAATACAAGATTCATTTCCAGTCCCATCCTCACAAGAAGATAAATTTTGTTCTCTGTCAATTGAATGCAAGACCACTGATGTCTATCCTAGGCTTTTCCCCATTTTTCTGAATTTTTTTCTTGATGATGGATTCCTAATTTACTTTTCATTATGTCTCTCTCTTCCTCACTCGTGATCATTTTTCTTCCTGTAAGGGAAGAAAAAAAACCCATAAAATTAACTTATTAATATAATTATTTTTTATTTAAATGCTGTCTTCCTGAAATTCAACATGCCTAAGGAAAACACAAATGAGACAGGCAAACGCTTTACAGAAATTCAGGTCTTATCCCCGTGATAAACGTGTGATGTTAACATCATGTTGTAAATCTTCCAACTCCTTTGAAAGTTCATGAAATATCAATTTATATTAAAATATGTCCCTCTCGGTTGATCACACTGTTGAATAAGTAAGGGGGAAAAAAAAATCAAGCTCAGTGAACTGGTCATAACATTAAGCAGAATCAAGCAGCTTCCTTAGGCAGCTCATTTCAGATATCATGAAAAAGAAACAAGTTGTTAGGCCTTTTATTATATTACTTTTATTCTTGCAATTTTGGGAACAGATGCTTGGATTCTTGTTTTTTGTTTTGCCCCGAGTGCCAGAATAATTTGATTCACTTTCAGTAGCGATAACGAGAAGGTGTCCACTGGTTCAACCAGCAAAATGCCTCCGGGGCATATAAAATAAAGAATCCAACCATCTGAGCCACGATGCCATTAAAGGCTTCAGCAAAGGTGAGAAGCAGCCTTTTCTAGTCTCAGGTTGAAAACTTGTCCAGTCTCATACAAGACTCTCAAAGCCCTATACGATTTCTGCCTTCTCATTAAGAATACAATCTCACACGGTTCTCACACGGTGGCTGTGGCTTCCGGCATCCCGATATAGCCAGCTGGTGCCATCGCTGGCTATTGGGGGCGAATCACTCGCCCCCACGGAGAGGGCTCACAACTTGGGCGTCCTCCTGGATCCACGGCTGTCTTTAGAAGACCATTTGACGGCCGTGGCCAGGGGGTCTTTTTATCAGGTTCGCCTGATACGCCAGTTGCGCCCCTTTCTAGATTGGGACTCCCTACACACGGTCACTCAGGCACTCGTCATCTCCCGCCTGTACTACTGCAACGCTCTCTACATGGGGCTCCCCCTGGGGTATACCTGGAGGCTCCAGCTGGTCCAGAATGTGGCCGCACGGGAGATTATGGGAGCGATGGCGCGCTCCCATGTGACACCTCTCCTGCGCGAGCTGGACTGGCTCCCGGTGGTCTTCCGGGTGCGCTTCAAGGTGTTGGTGACCACCTTTAAAGCGCTCCATGGCTTAGGGCCGGGGTATTTACAAGACCACCTTCTGACACAAATAGCCTCCCATCGGCCAGTACGCTCGCACAGAGTGGGCCTCCTTAGGGTGCCGTCCGCCAGACAGTGTCGGCTGGCGACTCCCAGGGGGAGAGCCTTCTCTGTGGCGGCGCCCGCCCTCTGGAACAACCTTCCCCCAGAGATACGTACAATATCAGACCTCCGGATTTTTCGTCGGGCCCTGAAAACCTATTTATTTCAACTAGCTGGGCTGGCTTGATCCCACAGTTTTGGGTTAAGTTTAATTGATTTTAAATTGGGTTTGTTTTAAATTGCGGCCAAAAATATTTAATTATTTTAAACTGTTTTTAAATTTTTTATGTCTTGTTTTTATTTTGGCTGTTCACCGCCCTGAGTCCTATTGGAGAAGGGCGGTATACAAATTGAAAAATATTTTATATATATACTGAGCTGGAGCTACAAAAAAACCTTGGCTACGTAGGGAAAACCTGGCTAGAAGAAAAACACACACACACACACACACACACACACACACACACACACACATATATATATATATATATATATATATATATATATATATAATTTCCATTTCCTTTCCCCTAAATCAGGGGTGTCAAACTCAAGGCCTTGGAGGCTGGATCTGGCCTCCGGAGTGCATAGATCTGGCCCACAGGACTACCCTGGAAACAGTGAAGGACTGACCCGCAGTGCCTCCGCTAGCAAAAACGGAGCTTGGGAGGGTTACTTGCGGCCCTCCCAAGCTCCGTTTTCGCTGGCAGAGGGTTGCAGGAAGCCATTGCAGCCGAAAACAGAGCTCGCGAGGCCCACGGGCGGTACTCCCAAGCTCCATTTTCACTGGCAGTGGGTTACAGGAGGCCATCACAGCCAAAACGGAGCTCAGGAGCTCGTTTTCGCTGGAAGAGCGCTCGGGCCACAGGCGCCCCTGACACGACTGACATTGAGCTGGCCACACCACCTGGCCACGCCCCCTGCCTCCCCAAGGTCAAACACAACCCTGATGCGTCCCTCAAAGAAATCGAGCTGCAAATCCTAATATAGAAGTGATGTTGTGCCAAGCTATAAGAGTAGGCGGAGGGGAGCAAATTCCACTTTAATGCCTTAAAATTATAAAGAGCAGTTGCAACCTATACCCCACCCCAAAATAATGTTGCTGCTTACCTACAAAGGCTCCTTGCCTCATGTAATGTAAGTATGAATGACCTGGGGAGAAAAGAGGAAAAATCACAGATTAGCCAATAGTAGGATTAGCCTGCAGCAGGAATGTGGGTGGGGCCAAAAGAGACCCTCCCCAGTTTCCTGGTCTGTAAAGATAAGGGTCGAGATATACTCTCAGATTGCAAAATTCTTTTGATATAATATTACAATAAAGTTACAACTAGTAGCAATAGCAATAGTACTTAGACTTATATACCGCTTCACAATGCTTTACACCCCTCTCTAAGCGGTTTACAGAGTCAGCCTATTGCCCCCAACAATCTGGGTCTGTGATGGCGAAACTATGGCACGCGTGCCCAAAGTGGCACACGAAGCCATGTTGCCCGGCATGCGTGGCCTTGCTTGTTTCTCTTCTGGGTTTCTGACGCGCATATACACGTGATGATCAGCTGTTCTTTGTGTGTGCGGCAGTGCCGAAAACCGGAATGTGCATGCACGCCGGCCAGTTGATTGTCTGGCGTGCATGCGCACCAGAATCTGGAAGTTAAGCTTTTTCAGAGCGCAATCCCTTCGCGCATGCAGCAGTGCTGAAAACCAGCCTGGACATGAGCGCCGCCAGCTGATCGTCGGGCACGCATGCACGCTAGAACCTGGAAGTTCGGCTTTTCCAGAGAGTGGCACCAACGAGCACGTGCACATGTATGCAATGTTTCCGCGTGACTTTTTCGGCACTCGGTGCAGAAAAGGTTCGCCATCACTGATCTGGGTCCTCATTTTACCCACCTCGGAAGGGTGGAAGGCTGAGTCAACCTTGAGCCCTGTCAGGATCGAACTCTAGGCTGTGGGCTGAGTTTGCCTGCAATACTACATTCCAACCACTGCACCACCCCGGCTCTTCTTGGTGTGCTTTTTGTCTGGACTACAAGATAGTCCTCGACTTACAACAGTTCATTTAGTGACTGCTCAGTTACGACAGCACTGAATAAAGTGGCTTATGACCATTTTTCACAGTTATGACTTTTGCAGCATCCCCGTGATCATGGGATCCAAATTCAGACGTTCAGCAACTGGTTCATACTTCTGACTGTCGTGTCCCAAGTTCATGTGATCATCTTTTGTGACCTTCTGACAAGCAAAATCAATGGGGGAAAACCAGATTCACTAAACAACCAGTTTGCTAACTTATCAACTTGCAGTGATTCACTTAGTGACTGAGACAAGGAAGGTGGTAAAATGGGGCAAAGCTCACTTCACAAATGTCTCACTTAACAACAGAAATCTTGGTCGTAATTCAAGGACTGCCTGGACTTTGCGGAGCTGACCCCTTTTCAGCCTATTTTAGATTGCAGGCATGGGAAATGACCCCTTTACATAATTAAAAGTGCGCGAAAGAAATTCAATTGGCTGTCACAAGAAGAAAAACTGTCTCTTCCTTCCTTCTTTCTTTTTTAGATCTCTGTTGCCCTTCCTATCTTTCTCTAATGCTGCTGCTTCTCACCGCAACAGCAGTTGTTGTCAGGGGTGGGTTCTAATTTTTTTTACTACCGGTTCTGTGGGCGTGGCTTATTTTGTGGGTGTGGCTTGGAGGTCATGTGATTAGGTGGGTGTGGCTAGCTGGTCAGAGTCATTTCTGGAAGGTCCTCGCACTTACGACCAGTCCTCGCACTTACGACCCGACTCATTTGTTTGCTTTTAACACTGATCAGTGACGTCATATCGTCACCACTACCGGCTCCGCCGAACCAGACCGAACCGGGAAGAACCCACCACTGGTTGTTCTCCATCAAAAGTTCTTCTGCCCCACAAGATCACTGATTTCATACTGGGCTAGAATGCCACTCCCCATTTAATTTAATGAAGGAGAACTTATTTTAGCATTCCTTTCAAAGCAGGAGAGAGACTCTCAACTAAATTCTCCTGGTACATCATGTTCTTGTATTCATGCAGTGATAAATTGGCCAAGGGTGTGTGTGTGTGTGTGTGTGTGTGTGTGTGAACATCCTGTTATTCATTGTACCAACATGCCTCTAAGGACAACAAGCTTGTTTATTTGTTGAAGCTGAATTTAGGAGGTGCAGGGCTTGGTACTACGGCTTTGTCCTATAATTGAAAGGAATGTCTCGAAAACAAGAAAAATACACAGAATCTACTACTGTACTGCCCCACTTTATGCACAAAGCCACACAGCCACACAGATACACACACACATAGCAAGAATCTATAGGTGTTTATTCAAACTCCCCAAAGAGGTCCTCAGAAAGCACCCCCGTTGCATAGGTCCAGATTCCGAGCTCGGCACAACAACAGTCACTGCACAACTGAGTCCAACACACAAAGTCCAGGAAGGCAGTCCAGCAGTCCAAAGGGTCAGGATATTTATTTTATTTTATTAGTCATATTTCTATGCCGCCCACTCTCCGAGGACTCTGGGCAGCTTACACCAAAGACAGTGTACTAAATAGCATATTGCCCCCAACAATCTGGGTCCTCATTTTACCCACCTCGGAAGGATGGAAGGCTGAGTCAACCTTGAGCCAGTGAGATTTGATCTGCTGATCTGCAGAACTACAAGTCAGCTGAAGTAGCTGCAGTACTGCACCCTAACCACTGCGCCACCTCGGCTCATACACCGGCACAAGCACACAAAGCACAGAAGTGAACACATTGCTTCAGCAACCCTCAAATTCTCAGACCGGGATTAAGTAGGCAACACGATGCAGCCCTTCCTGAGAGGCGAGGTTGCCTCCTCATGAGTAGTTTAGCTGACCAACATTGTGCCTGTCTTCTCTATGTGTCTTTGGATGAGGAGGAGATGTGGACTCCACCTTCCTCCTCATTGCTAACGGTCCTGGTCATTGCCTGGAGCCTCCTGACCAGTGGTCGGTTCCTCCCGGTTCGGTCCGGTTCGGCCGAGCCGGTAGCGGTAACGATATGATGTCACTGAACCGGTTCTCCCCCCCGCCCCCCCCCACGTTATTCTTACCTTTTATTTGGTCCCACCCCCAATCTATTGCTGCCTCCTGAATCCCAGCTGATGACTAGAGGGAAAAAAACTGTTTAAACTCTTGCCGCAGGGCTTCAAAGGGCCGTCCTACAGCTGATCAGTGTTAAAAGCAAACAAATGAGTCGGGTCGTAAGTGCGAGGACCTTCCAGAAATGACTCTGACCAGCTAGCCACACCCACCTAGTCACATGACCTCCAAGCCACACCCACAAAATAAGCCACACCCACAGAACTGGTAGTAAAAAAATTTAGAACCCACCCCTGCTCCTGACCAACTTGCTACAGCTCAACTGGCTCAGTCTCAACCTGTTGCTGGTCCAATTGACCCAGCTGAGGCTGCTCCATCAAGCTAGCATTCTCCGAGCCCTGATCCTGACCAACTCCATGCTTTCTTCTGCAAACTCAAATTCACCCTCTTCCTCTGAACTCACGTCCAGAGAGGGGTCCGGAAGTGGATCCATGACAACTAAACAATGCAGTGTTTCTGGTCACAAATTCCTAGGATGTAACTATCTTTAAAAAAAACAGTTGGATACACTTAGGAAGAAGTATTAGGGACTACAAGCAGAGGTGGTACTCAGCCGGTTTGGACTGATTTGGGTGAATTGGTAACGGAAATCGCAGGTGGGTGGGCCCACCTGCCCCGGTTCTATGCCATCCTATTTAGGCATGTTTTTGAGGTCGGGTGCATTCACAGAAGGTGCACGCACGGGGCAAAACAGTGGTAACAAAATGTGAAACCCACTGCTGGCTACAAGCACTAGCGGAAGAACATCTACCAATCAGTGGTGAAATCTAAAATTTGTTACTACTGGTTCTGTGGGCATGGCTTGGGAGGGGGGGGTAATGTGACTGGGTAGGCATGGCCAATTTTTTTTTTTTTTTACTTTTAAAAGCATTTTTTCTATAACCTCTTCAGTGAAGAGGTTGTAAAAAAATGCTTTCAAAAGGCTCTGAGGATCCCAGCAGAGACTTTTTTTTTTCTTTTAAATGCCTCTGATGATCAGGCAACTCAGCTTGGATCATCAGAGGCATTTAAAAGAAAAAAAAGGGTTTTTTTTCTTTTAAAAGCCTTTGATGATCCCAGCTGAGCCGTGCAATGATCAGAGGCTTTTTTTTTTAACTTTTAAAAGCATTTTTTCGGCCAAAGAAATAGAAAAAATGCTTTTAAAAGTAAAAAAAAAAAGGCCTCTGATAATTGTGCGGCTCAGCTGGGCATGTGGGGGGGGAAGGGATTTTTGCTACCGGTTCTCCGAACCACCTGCCGCCATTGCTACTGGATCGGGCGATCTGGTCCAAACCGGGAGCATTTCATCCCTGCTACCAATCCAATAGCTAGAGAACATTAGACGGATGGTCCCTGCTTGCATTTTAATCAGCTTGGAGCCTTCTAAAGAGGCTTTTAAGAAGAATCTGTAACCATGACGAAGAAAGTAGATTTTGCTTGCTTCCATGCGGCTCCTCTGATGTCCTCCTTTTCCGGCTCCCAAGAGGAATGATCCAAGTTTTGAAATTATGAGGGTTGAGGAAAAAGACGAGAAATTGTCCCTGGCACCGATTATAAAAGGAAGCTCGTTTACTATCTCAGCAGATTTTGTTTGCGATGAGCATCAAGTTAATAAAAAAAAATGTACTTTGCAATTCTCCGAGCCCAATCTAGTTTCATTAACAGCTTTCATGAAGAAGGGGAAGCTGAGAGGGCAGCTCGGAAGATGCTGGACTAAACAGCTGCCAACGATTGCATACCCTAAATAATGGAAGATTAATCAAATGGTTCTGCTCCTGAGGTGCTTTTCAAGAGCACTGCCACCAGATTGTTCCAGTGGGTATGTGAACATGGTAACCGAGAATCAGCCTCTAATAATGACCTCACATTTTTGCAATGCTGGCTGATTACAGGTTATATTTAGCAACAATCCCTGTGCCAAATGAACAGAGGCCAGCAGAGAGATAACACACATAAAATGTAGCAACAGCTAGCGGGACTGTGGTAATAGACATATGGGCACAATCTCCCGTGTTTACATGGCATAGCAGTCATCCCACTAACGCACACCACGTGTTCCATCATGTGAGAGAACTGGACAGGATCTTAAAGAAGACAAAACACCTTAAAGTTTGTCAATAATGCACACTCCTAAGAAATCAAAACTTCTATGCCTTTTTAAATGGTCCCTCTCTCTCCCTCTCCCTCTCTTTCTCCCTCTCCCTCTCCCTCTCTTTCTCTCTCTCCCTCTTTCTCTCTCTTCCTCCCTCTCCCTCTCTCTCTCTCCCACCCTCTCTCCCTCTCTTTCCCCCTCTCCCTCTCTTTCCCCCCTCTCCTCCTCTTTCCCGCCACTCTCCCTCTCCCTCTTTCTCTCTCCCTCTTTCTCTCTCTCTCTTTCTCTACCTCTTTCTTTCTCTCTCTCTTTCTCTCTTTCTCTCCCTCCCTCTCCTTCTTTCTCTTTCCCTCTCTCTCCCTCTTTCTTTCTCTCCCCCTTTCTCTCTCCCTTCTTCTCTTTCTCTCTCCCTCTTTCTCTTTCCCCCCTCTCCCTCTCCCTTTCTCCCCTCTCCCTCCCTCTCTCTCTTCCTTACTGTCTCCCTTTCTCTCCCTCCCTCTTCCTCTTTCCCCCTCTCCCTCTCCTTCTCCCTCCCTCTCCCTCTCTCTCCTCCTCTTTCCCCCCACTCTCTCCCTCTCTTTCTCTCTCTCCCTCTCCCTCTTTCTCTCTCTCTCTCCCTCTTTCTTTCTCTCTCCCTCTCTCCCTCTTTCTCTCCCTCTTTCTTTCTCTCCCTCTCTCTCCCTCTCTTTCTCTCCCTCCCTCTCCTTCTTTCTGTTTCCCTCTCTCTCTCTTTCTTTCTCTCCCTCTTTCTCTCCTGCTCCCTTTCTCCCTCCCTCTCTTTCTCTCTGTCTCCCTCTTTTTCTCTCCCTCTCCCTCTTTCGCTCTTTCCCTCCCTCCCTCTCCCTCCCTCTCCCTCTCTTTCTCTCTCCCTCTCCCTTTCTCTCCCTCCCTCTTTCTCTCTCCCTCTTTCTCTTTCCCCCCTCTCCCTCTCCCTTTCTCCCCTCTCCCTCTCTTTCTCTCTCTCTCCCTCCCTCTTTCTTTCTCTCCCTCTTTCTCTCTCCTGCTCCCTTTCTCCCTCCCTCTCTTTCTCTCTGTCTCCCTCTTTTTCTCTCCCTCTCCCTCTTTCGCTCTTTCCCTCCCTCCCTCTCCCTCCCTCTCTCCCTCTCTTTCTCTCTCCCTCTCCCTTTCTCTCCCTTCCTCTTTCTCTCTCCCTCTTTCTCTTTCCCCCCTCTCCCTCTCCCTTTCTCCCCTCTCCCTCTCTTTCTCTCTCTCTCCCTCTTCCTCTTTCCCTTTCCCCCTCTCTCTCCCTCTCCTTCTCTTTCTCTCTCCCTCTCTCCCTCTCCCTCTTCCCCTCTCTCCCGCTTTCTCTCTCTCCCTCTCCCTCTCCTTCTTTCTTTCCCTCTCTCCCCCCTCTCCCTCTCTTTCTCTCTCCCTCTCTCTCCCTCCCTCTCTCTTTCTCTTTCCCCTCTCCCTCTTTCTCTCCCCCTCTCTCTCCCTCTATTTCTCTCTCTCTCTCTCTCACACACACACACACACACACACACACAACTTTTAAGAAGATGGATATGCACCCATAAGTTAGCCACAGGAAATATGACCTTCATGTAATGACCATTCTGCAAACCTCTACAACAGTGTTTCTCAACTATGGTCATTTGAACTTCAACTCCCAGAACTCACCAGCCAGCAGTTGCTAAGGCTGAGAATCACTGCCCTATAAACAGAAGTCATGCAACTATGGTCATAAGTCGAGGACTACCTGTATTGAAACTCCAAAAAGTCCCAGGTGGGAGAAGGCAGCTTTAATCACTGCTTTCAGAAGCCCAGGCACGTTTTGCTTAATAAGTGCATTCTGGGTATTCCCCCTCCACTCACCCACCGCTGTTTAAAAGGGTGTCTGAAGCCTGATAGATTGCAAGCATAATTGAGCAGAATTTCCAGGGAATTCAAGGTTCAGCAGTTCATCATCCGAAACGAGACACGGTTTCATTCTTGGCTGAGAGGCTGCCACTTCTGGCAGGGACGCCAAACATTACATCATGTAGATAAGCCATTTAAAGGACAGGTCGGATCTGCAGCAATGCTTACCCGGGAGATTAAAGGAAAATCCAAATGTGATTGCTAATGAGATCATGATTGATCACTTTGCAAGGCTGGGTTCTAAGAATGGAGTAGCTTTCGCTAAGCCAAAATCCCCAAAGCCTCTGCGCGATAATCTGTGACCTAGGTGAATTAAACAACTGCCCCCTAACCTACATAGATTTTTGCATTATTTACTAAGAAAGGTGAAATGCAAGAATTCTAAAGCTTGTTGCTGCATCCATTGTCATCAGTGTGGTTTTTGTATAGTTAGAATCAGGGGTGAAATGCTCCCGGTTCGGACTAAATTGCCGATCTGGTAGCGATGACGGCGGGTGGTTCGGAGAATCGGTAGCAAAAATCCCTGCGCCGCCCCCCCCCCCCCCATGCTCAGCTGAGTCACACGATCATCAGAGGCTTCTTTTTTTTTTTACTTTTAAAAGCATTTTTTCTACAACCTCTTCTGACAAAAAAAATGCTTTTAAAAGTTTAAAAAAAAAGCCTCTGATGATCGCATGGCTCAGCGGGGATCCTCAGAGGCCTTTCAAAGCATTTTTTTTCTGCAACTTCTTGGTCGAAGAGGTGGTAAAAAAAAAATGCTTTGAAAAGTCTCTGAGGATCCCAGCTGAGTTGCCTGATCGGCAGAGGCTTTTCAAAGCATTAGAAAAAATGTAAAGAGATCATAAAATCAGACACAATCACATGATTGCATCGCCATGATCAAAATTCAGATGCTTGGCAACTGACTCATATTTATGACAGTTGCAGTGTCCCAGGTCATGTGATCCCCTTTTGTGAACTTCTGACAAGCAAAGCCAACGAGGAAGTCAGGTTCACTTAACAACCTGAACAACTGCAGTGATTCACTTAACAACTGTGGCAGGTAAGGTCAGGGCAAAGCTCTTTTAAGAAATGTCTCACTTAGCAACATAAATGTTGGGTTCTATTGTGGTTGAGGACTATCTGTAAACTGGCCTGAATATCCATTTCTCCTAAAGACATTTCACAGCTCAACACAATCAAAGGCCTTTCTGTAATCCATGAACTATACTTTGACTTCTTTCTGTCAATCTTTTGGTATCTCGATTATCCTGCATATATCAGTATTAGTGCCTCATGTTCCTCAGCTTTCTCTAAAACTATCCTAGACATCTGGCATTTCCCTTTCCATGTAAGGCTCTAATCTGCCTTGGATGATCCTAAGCATTATGTTGCTAGCGTCTGGAATGAAGGATAATGTACGATATCTGCATTCTCTATAAAATCTTCTTTCTATGACTTTAGTATATATAACTACTGTATCAATCTCTAGAATTTGCTAATATGGCGTGGTTAGTGATTCTCTTTTGATTTTATTTATTTATTTATTATTTATTAGTTCAATTTATATGCCGCCCTTCTCCGGAGACTCAGGGCGGCTTACAATGCATTTATAGCAATAGCCTTCATTCTTTTGTATATACCTGCTTAGTAGAGCTTTTGGCCCCCCATAAGCGGTGTTTCTACAAAGTCAGCTTATTGCCCCCACAATCCGGATCCTCAATTTACCTACCTCGGAAGGATGGAAGGCTGAGTCAACCTTGAGCCTGGTGAGGTTGAACTCACACTAATTGCAGGCAGCTGGCAGCTAAGTGCTACTTAACAGCACTTAGTCCGCTGCACCACCAAGGCAAATACTCCCATCGGTTCCTGTAGTCCAGGGATCTACAATCTTGGCAACTTTAAGAATTGTGGACTTCAGTTCCCAAAATTCCCCAGCCAGCTAGAATATCGTCTAAGATATACTCTTTCCGTTTTTATTGGATCATCTTTGAATCCGTCATTATTTGTCCTGTCTTATTTTGTTTTTGTTTTGTTTTTGACAAGTTTTATTGGTTTTTCCCACCCCAATACACACCCACATATTTTTTGAAATAGAGTGTTGACCATATCATATCATATATAATACATCATATCCAAATATATTTTACTTAGTTACAGTTTCTGCCAAAGTGTTCTTTTTCCATATTTGTTAATCAAATCTTAATTTTTCTATTCTTATTTTTCTAAACAATATCTTCTTTCACCCTCAAATTCTATTTTTTCTATCCTTAATCATATACATTCTCCTTAATTTTATTTTTTTAATTAATTCAATCTTTATCTTAATATATTTAAATGTGTTCGGGAATGCCTTACTTCCATTTCATCTTTTTTGTTTTACAGCAATCTTTCTTCTCTTTCTCTTCCTCTCCCTCCCTTCTTTTGTCCTTCCGACTATTTGTCCTGTCTTGTCTTGGCATCCTTCAGCACAGAGATTTCCAACCATGGGAACTTTAAGAATTGTGGACTTCAACTCCCGTAGCTGGCTGGGGAATTCTGGGAGCTGAAGTCCACATTTCTTAAAGTGGCCCTGGTTTTGGCTATCCCTGCTTTAGCGTATGAATTTGAGATTGAAAATTCTGAGTTCAGAGATCATTTAGAAGACTTTGCTTGTTTTTCTGGCTCTGTTTCTATCTTTGATGCCTTTACAGATGTCATTGTAATACTGCTTCTTGTGTCCTCTGCATGGCAGATGGCCTCCTGCAGCCTTCTGCCAGCGACCCATCTGAACTCCGTTTTTTCTGGCAGAGCCACCAAGGCCTGGTCCTTCACTGTTTCCAGGGCCAGATCTAAGCACCCTGCAGGCCGGATCTGGCCGCAGGGCCTTGAGTTTATTTTTATTTTTTTATTGATTTTTTTATTCATTTTATATTTTAAATTACTAACATTACAAACAACATATACAATACTTCACCCTGTGCTATACATAAGAAAGGAAGATTTGGTTCTTCGGATATATCCTCATGATCGCCAAAATCCACGTTCTCGGGGTACAGGTACCGAAGCATCCAATTTTCCCAGCGCATAGTCCACAAATGGTTTCCAAATTTTCCAGAAAATATCTTCTTTATAGTCACCATTTCTAATTTTAATATCACATGTCATTTTATCATTTAAAGCTAATTTCCACATTTCACAATACCATTCTTCTATTCTAAAATTCACATCTAATTTCCAATATCTGGCTATTATAATTCTACCCATTATAATCATAATTCTAATCAATTCTTTCTCATATTTTGTTGGTTCTATTTCCTTAATTATCAACAGTAATATAGTTTCTGGTCTCAATATTATTGCTTTCCCCATCATTTCAAATATCCTTTCCTCCAATTGTTGCCAAAACTTTTTAACTTTATCACATTTGTACCACATATGTTCATAAGTCCCTAATTCCATGTCACATCTCCAACATTGTTTACTAATTTTTTATCCATCAATGACAATCTTAATGGAGTCAAATACCATTTCCAAACAACCTTATAATTATGCTCTTTAATCCTTACAGATAAAGTCTTCATAATTCTACTCTTCCAATTCACGTTCCAATCTAAATCTGATATTTTAATATTAAGTTCTTTTTCCCAATTCATCTTCATCACCCTTTGTGGTTTTCCATCAGAATTTATAATCTTATATATCTTACTAACGAGTCCCTTTAGCCCAATTTCATCTTTCATAATTTGGAATACTAAATATTCAAATTCAGTTTTACTTCTACTTATCGAACAATTGTCCCTTACCTTCTTAGTCCATTTTTCTATCTGTATTTTTTCAAACCAGCCTAAACCCAATTTTTCAATGATTTCTTTTTTCCTCCTTTTATTTTCTAAAGTTTTTAACCAATCTATTATAATTTGTATATTTTCATCTTCCATTACCCTATCACGACTTATATTAGTTTTAATCGGCCAATTTTCAATTGTCTTCCCTAAGAAAATTATATCTGGAATTAAAATTTTAACAAATTTATTCCAAATTTTACTCAGTCCCTTTAACCAATAGCTATTAATTACACATTTTGATTTTGCTTTATCTAAAAACCAAGTTGAGCCAAATCTCTTAATGTCCTTTAATTCTAAATCTCTCCAATGACTATCTTCACCTTTAAATATTTTTACCACAGTCCGAATAGCATAAACCCAATAATAATTGAGTAGTTTGGGGATTCCTAATCCACCTTCCTTTTGATTTTGATACCACATTTTCTTCACTAATCTAGGTCTTTTCCCACCATTGCAAAATTTATCCAATTTCTTCTGATATCCTTCAATATCTTTCTCTGTCAAATTTAACGGTAACATCTCAAATAAAAAATTAAACTTTGGCAACAACATCATCTTACACATTGCAATTCTACCAAACCAAGACAACTTTATCATTTTATATTTATCTATCTTTTTCTCAATTCCATTCATCGCCACATCATAATTTAATTTTTTCATTTCTTTAACTTTGAGTGAAAGTGTTATGCCCAAATATTTCAATGTTTTTTTAATCCTTATCCCAAGTTGTTCTTGCATATTCTCCCACTCCTTACCATTATTATTCATTAATAATTCAGATTTTGACCAATTTATTTTCAAACCTGTCATTTCCTCAAATTCTTCCAAATGCTTATGTATCTTTTTCAAATCTTTCTCTATATCTTTCAAAATAATCAAAGTATCATCCGCAAACAGATTTATCTTATATCCCTTATACCCTTCCAATTCTTCATCTTTTTCTATCATTTTAGTCAAAATTTCCATAACCAATAAAAATAATGTTGGAGACAGGGGACATCCTTGTCTTGTACCCGCTTCCAATCTTATCTCTTCTGTCAGCCTTCCATTCACCTTCACTCTTGCACTACTTTTTTGATACAGTTTTGAAATAACATGTATAAACTTATTACCAAAACCTAATACCTCAACAATTATTTTAATAGTTTCCCATTGTACAGAGTCAAAAGCTTTAAAAATATCTAATGATATTATACCTATTTTATCAGCATTATATTCAGCAACATCTATAATATTTAATACTCTTCTGACAATATCACTCATATATCTACCCTTCACAAAACCTACTTGGTTATAACTTATATATCTATCTATAAATCTACTTAATCTATTACTTATAATGGCAGTAAATATCTTTGCATCTTGATTAATTAAAGAGATGGGCCGATAGGACTCAATCCTTTCTAAGTCGTTATCTGGTTTAGGGATTATAGATATCACCGTTCTGTTCCATGACAACGGAACTTCTCCACCATGTAAAATTCTGTTAAATAGTTTTTGCAATTTTGGTATTATTATTTCCTTAAATTCTTTATAAAACTCAGCAGGTAATCCATCTTCACCTGGAGCTTTCCCTAATTTTATTTTTTGTATTACTCCATTAATCTCGTCTTGTGTTATATCTTCTTCCATTAAATCTTTATATGTTTGGTCAATTTTCACAACATGTTTTTCTAAATAGCTTCTCAGTTTTCCCCGATCAATTAATTTTTTCGAATATAAATTTTGAAAAAAGTTCCTGACCACTTCACATTTTTCTAATTTTTTATAGCGTCTTATGCCCTTATCATCTATCAAGGCTCCAATTTCTCTCTTCTCTCTTTTATTTTTCGCCATCCTTGCCAATAACTTAGAATTTTTATTGCTAAATTCAAAAAAAATCCTATTTAAATATCTCATATTCTTTTTTACCAATTCTATATCTTCTTCTATCAATTTATTTTTTAGCAGATTTAATTCCTCCAAAAAAAACCTTTTCTTTAGTAAGCAAAAATTGATTTTCCAATTCCTTAATCTGGCTTTTATCTTTTTCAATTTTATTTTTATAATTTTTATATTTTCTGCTTGATAACTTGATACTTTCCCCTCTAAACACTGCTTTCATCGCGTCCCAAACAATTTCAAATTTAACCTCTCCATTATCATTCAATCTCCAACATTCTTCCCTGCGATGGTTGAACAAAAGAAAAGTCGTGATGATATAATGGGAGATGGAGCGGATAAGAAATTGAAGGATCTTGAAAAAGAATTGCAGGAAGCTGAGTGCGGGGAAAAGTTACCACCCTTTTCTCTGAGAGATGAATTTAAGTAGACTACCCGAAAGAAGTGACCCGACCATTGGCACATCCCCTCTCCCCCACTCTCTTTATAGAGGCGGAAACCAATTGAGGATGTGGGGGACGAAGATTGTTTGTTATTCAATGTTTGATGTGTTTTTTGTCCTTTTTTGTTTTTTTTTTTTTTGTTTTTTTTCTTCTATGTTGAATGTTGTTTAGAATGTGGGAGATTGGTGTTGGGATCTGGGCACAGAAAGGAAGAGGAGGGGAAAGGATTAAAAAAATTACAGTTTAAATGGGTTTAATAAAAATAATGACATGGAATGTGAAGGGTACAGGGAATCAGATTAAGAGAAGACGATTGGAACTTAAAATTAAAAGAGATCTACCAGATATATTATTTTTGCAAGAAACCCATCAGAAATCTGAAGACTCAAATAAAATGTATATAAAGGGTATGCAAATTTATGAAAAATCTTTTGGAACTTCAAAAGCAAGAGGAGTTGCTACATTGATATCAGATAGGGTATATTTTGAAAAAGAACAAGTAATTGTGGATGAAGAAGGAAGATATGTAATAATTGTGGGAAATACTAACGAGGAAAAAGTGACACTGGTTAATTTATATTTACCAAATGAGAAGCAAAAAGAATTTCTTGAAAAAATAACTAAAATTTTGGAAATCGAAAGTGTAGGGAAAGTAATTGTTGCTGGGGATTTTAATTTAATTAGAGATAAAATAGATAGTACTAACCCCACTCGTTGTGGAGAAGCAAATAAAATGGGGATCTTAAATAAATGGATGTTTCAAAACGGTGTGGTGGATGCCTGGAGAGAAGTGAAAGGAACTGAAAGAGTGTACACTTTTTACTCTAAGATACATAATACATATTCAAGAATTGACTATATCTTAGTTTCTAAAGATTTGTTGAATAATGTGGATAAGATAGATGTGGGAATTTTTAAGGATTCTGATCATGCAGAAGTTACGATGGAAATAGATTTTAATTTTGAGAAAAAAGGAAGTTGTTGGAGATATGATGAAAAACTGTATAAAAATGAGGAGGATAAAAAATGGATATTTAAAAAAAGGGCCTTGAGTTTAACACCGCTGGTGTAAGGTCTCCTGCCTTGAGCAGGGGGTTGGATGAAAGACTTTGAAGTCCCTTTCAGTCCTATGATTCTATGTTCTAATTGTGTTTTAGTCAATAAAGGTAAAGGTAAAGGTTCCCCTCGCACATATGTGCTAGTTGTTCCTGACTCTAGGGGGCAGTGCTCATCTCCGTTTCAAACCTGAAGAGCCAGCGCTGTCCAAAGACGTCTCCGTGGTCATGTGGCCGGCATGACTCAAAGCCAAAGACGCACAGAATGCTGTTACCTTCCCAACAAAGGTGGTCCCTATTTTTCTACTTGCATTTTTTACGTGCTTTCGAACTGCTAGGTTGGCAGAAGCTGGGACAAGTAATGGGAGCTCACCCTGTTGCGTGGCACTAGGGATTAGAACCGCTGAACTACCGACCTTTCGATCGACAAACTCAGCATCTTAGCCACTGAGCCACTGCGTCAATAAATCATGGTTAAGTGCCCTATGGCTGAATCCAAGTAAATAACTAAAAAATAATAATAATAATTAAAGCAGATTTTTACCACCTTGGAAACATGGCTAAATGTAAGTAATCTTTTCTTAACTTAGCAAATTTATGGGTGAAAACTATTTAAATTAAAATGAATGTCTCAGGGGTAGACATCAGTGGTGGGTTCCTCCCGGTTCGGTCCGGTTCGGCCGAGCCGGTAGCGGTGACGATATGACGTCACCGAACCGGTTCTCCCCCACCCACCCTCCCACCCACCCACGTTATTCTTACCTTTTATTTGGTCCCACCCCCAATCTATTGCTGCCTCCCGAGTCCCAGCTGATGACTAGAGGGAAAAAAGCTGTTTAAACTCTTGCCGCGGGGCTTCAAAGGGCCGTTCTACAGCTGAGCAATGTCAAAAGCAAACAAATGAGTCGGGTCGTAAGTGCGAGGACTGGTCGTAAGTGCGAGGACCTTCCAGAAATGACTCTGACCAGCTAGCCACGCCCACCTAATCACATGACCTCCAAGCCACACCCACAAAATAAGCCACGCCCACAGACCCAGTAGTAAAAAAAATTAGAACCCACCCCTGGTAGACATAGCATCAGTCTGGAAATTAATGCTAGAAATAAGAAGATATTTGCCAACAGTGAGAACAATTAATCAGTGGAACGGCTTTCCTACAGAAATTGTGAGTGCTCCATCACTGGAAGTTTTTAAGAAGACATTGGACAGATACTTGTCTGAAATGATATAGAGTCTCCTGCTTGAGCAAGGGGTTGGACTAGAAGACCTCCAAGGCAGGGGTGGGTTCTAAAATTTTTCAGTACCTGTTCTGTGGGCGTGGCTTATTGTGTGGGCATGGCTTGATGGTCATGTGACATTATTTAGGATTTAGCAGAGGTACTGGTCTACCAGGCTTTTAACTGCTTGCAGAGCTGTACCAGTCTACCCATTTATTTTTGCAGACACTGGTCTCATGTATTTTTGCAGGCACTGGTCTACCCATTTATTTTTGCAGGCATTTATCTACTCATGTATTTTTGCAGGCACTGCTCTACCCATTTATTTTTGCAGGCACTGATCTATTCATGTATTTTTGCAGGCACTGGTCTACCCATTTATTTTTGCAGGCATTTATCTACTCATGTATTTTTGCAGGCACTGCTCTACCCATTTATTTTTGCAGGCACTGATCTACCCATTTATTTTTGCAGGCACTGATCTACTCATGTATTTTTGCAGGCACTGGTCTACCCATTTATTTTTGCAGGCACTGATCTACTCATGTATTTTTGCAGGCATTGGTCTACCCATTTATTTTTGCAGGCACTGATCTACCCATTTATTTTTGCAGGCACTGATCTACTCATGTATTTTTGCAGGCATTGGTCTACCCATTTATTTTTGCAGGCACTGATCTACCCATTTATTTTTGCAGGCACTGATCTACTCATGTATTTTTGCAGGCACTGGTCTACCCATTTATTTTTGCAGGCACTGATCTACTCATGTATTTTTGCAGGCACTGGTCTACCCATTTATTTTTGCAGGCACTGACCTACTCATGTATTTTTGCAGGCACTGGTCTACCCATTTATTTTTGCAGGCACTGATCTACTCATGCATTTTTGCAGGCACTGGTCTACTCATTTGTTTTCTTTTAACACTGATCAGCTGTAGGGCGGCCCTTTGAAGACCCACGGCAAGAGTTTAAACAGTTTTTTCCCCTCTAGCCATCAGCTGGGACTCAGGAGGCAGCAATAGATTGGGGGTGGGGCCAAATAAAAGGTAAGAATAACGCGGGGGGGGGGCAGAACCGGTTCAGTGATGTCATATCGTCACCGCTACCAGCTCGGGAGAACCGGGCCGAATGGGGAGGAACCCACCACTGCTCCAAGGTCCCTTCCAACTCTGTTAGTGGGATTATCCTCCAAAATATCTAAAGGGGCAACAAGCTTGGGAGGGGAAAACCCTTCTGTGAGATAAACCTTTTCTTGAAATAAATCTGCTAGACTACATTTGCTTTAGCACTGTGGATTTGGCTCTGTTACCGATTTGTGTTCATCACACCCACCCACCCAGAGAGAATGTGGCATATAAATTTATTTGGTAAAGAATGGCACTCAAGCAAAAACAGCAGAGGCTTTGCCGCAGAAATGTTCCTTATCAGACTTACAAGAATTGCGGTGGAATATTTTCAAACTGCATTACTTTAAGTCACCATAATGTAAATTAGGGTTTATTTAGTTCAGGGGTTATTCAACCTTGGCCACTTTAAGACCTATGGGACTTCAACTCCCAGAATTCCCCAGTTAGCTATGCTCGCCGAGGGAATTCTGGGAGTTGAAGTCCACAGGTCTTAAAGTGGCCAAGGTTGGAGACCCCTGAACTAGATGGCTCATTAATTTAATCTATTGGTTGCTTATTATTTATTTATTTATTTATTTATTTATTTATTTATTGGTTCGATTTATATGCCGCCCTTCTCCGGAGACTCAGGGCGGCTTACAATGCGTTAAGCAATAGCCTTCATACTTTTGTATATACCTGCTTAGTAGGGCTTTCGGCCCCCCAAGCAGTGTTCTTTTTTATACAAAGTCAGTTTATTGCCCTCACAATCCAGGTCCTTTATGACATAGCTTTTGATATAAATATATAAATTCCTTCCTTCCCCGCCCCTACTTTATTTTATAAAAGAAAAAAGGGTCTATAAATATATTTAGATTTCAGTTGAAATCCTGATAGTGACTGACATACAAATGGCAGTGGTGGGTTTCAAAATTTTTTACAACCAGTTCTGTGGGTGTGGCTTGGTGGGCGTGGCATGGATTGGTGGGTGTGGCTTGGTGGGCATGGCAGGGGAAGGATCCTGTAAAATCTCCATTCCCTCCCCAATCCAGGAGAAGGATCCTGCAAAATCCCCATTTCCTCCCAATCAGCTGGGGCTTGGGAGGCAGAGAACAGATGGGGGCAGGGCCAGTCAGAATTTTTACTACCGGTTCTCCAAACTACTCAAAATTTCCACTACTGGTTCTCCAGAACTGGTAAGAACCTTCTGAAACCCACCTCTGACAAACGGGAATAGAAACGTCCCTCTTCCTTTTGAGGAATTGATACAAAAGATAGATTTACATATCACACCAAACCCTGGTTTGTTTGCTGATCTTTTGTACAGTTTGCTGATTATGTCACAATGGCTTGGTTTACATATTTGCTAAGACAGAAATTTTCCTGGACAAGCCACTGTGGTTGGATTAAGGCATTATCTAAATCAAAAGCAAGCAAACGATGTTATGGATTTTAGGTAGTCCTCGGTTTAAAACCATTCATTGAGTGACTGTTTGAAGTTACAATGGGACTGAAAAAAAGTGACTTATGATCAGTTTCCACACTTATGACCATTGCAGCAGCTCCCTGGTCACATGATCAAAAAAATTTTTTTTTTGAATTTTTTTTTAATTTTTAAACAAAACAAAACATAAAACAACCATCATCCATTACAATTACAGAAAGTGTGTTGATCGGTTATAATTCTTTTGTGCTTAATCCCATATTCAAAATTTACAGGTTATTTAATTTCTCTTATTTGACAATTTTATTATATCCTTTTATACTATTATTCTCATTTAACAATTATTTAACAATGGCTTGTCTCCCGTAAAAAACCGCTTCATATATTTTATTATTACATTTATTTCATATTTCATATTTCATTTCCATGCTTTATTATCTAGCCATTGATAAAATAAATCCCGTATCATATAATATTGTTTATCTTCCTGTTCTCTAATTTCAAATGTCAAAAAAAAAAAACACATGATCAAAATTTGAGTGCTTGGCAACGGGCATGTATTTCTGATAATTGCAATGTCGCAGGTTCATATAATCACCATTTATAACCTTCACAGCTGCCTTCTGACAAGCCAAATCAATCAAATCAGATTTGCTTAATGACTGCATGATACATTTAATAACTGCAGTGATTCACTTAACAACTGACAAAAACTGTGATCACCTTTTCCAACCTTCTGACAAGCAAAGTCGATGGAAAAGCCAGATTCACTTAACAGCTGTGTTACTGGATTAAAAACGGCAAGGAAGTTTGTAAAATTGGGCAAAACTAAATTAACAAATGTCTCACTTAGCAACACAAATTTTGGGCTCAGCCTCAGCTGTGGTCATAAACTGAGAACTACCTATAATGCAATTCATGAACCTTGCCACCAACTTCTTCTTTACAGAATCCTAGAATATTAAAAATAAATTCAATTTTCCTATTTAGCGCAGGAATTCCAAATTAAAGCATTAAATGCAAATGAAAAGGAAGAAATAGTTTACTGTCTTAAATTATTAAAAAAGCTTTTTCTAACACCCATTCAGAATCTCCTTTCTATAATTTACATTGATTATTCCACATCCTCTACCCATATCCTGTAGCAATTTTATGCTATGATGCAGGTTTTTATATGTATCAACCTAAAAAGTGTATCTTCACAAAAACAATTCCAAAAATTGTGGTTTCGTGAGCATCTCCACTGAAAAGCAGAATGGAATTACTGACACTGATACTCTAAAGAGGATGAAAAACTAACCTCTTTTCCATTAACACTCTTGAGTGAGTCCACATATTGAACCAAGCTATAAAAAAAGAATCCCAAGTGCTTTTAAATAAATCACAGCCACTTAATTCACACACTACACCAAGCCATAATATATTTGTCTAGTTTAAGCTTAGCCTGACACAATGGAGATGTGCTGGAAGTGGTTAGAGAAGATCCAGAATTGTTACACAAAAGAAAAGAACCTACAATGGGCTTTTGTTTCTTTTCAGATTTTATTAGAGTTTATTGTAATATAAAATACAAATGGGAATGTTGGAAGAAATATCCATCTGGTTCAGTTCCAAGCGGGAGAAAAACACTGGAAACATGGAGGCTGATTGGGAAGATGGTTTAATGGTGAAGCAGAACCATCAAGCCCATGGTCCTGATGCAGCTGACCACCTGGAGTTGAGAGAGGGGGGCATTTGTACCCTCTCTTGGGCTTTGCACTTGAACTTCCTGTTCCTGTGCAAGAACATGCATTCTTATTGGCTGTTGTAGGGGTCACAGCTAATGTTGTAGGTTGTCTGAGTAGCAAGTTTGGTTGAAGTGTTCTGGGTGATGCAATGTCCCCAGTGATTGTGCCATGTGTTGAGCTCTGCTGCTAGATGGGTTAATTCTATTATGTCCTGGAGGGTCATATCTTAATCCCATCACCCTGCAACTGGAGGTCTTTTGTCTTGTAGATAGGCTGGCCCAGTCTTTCTTAATGGACACCAAATATCTGCTGGGGGCAGGGAGCTGATCTCTGTCTTTAAAACATATTCTTTTATCATCCAGGGAAATGTAATATTCTGCCTTTTTAATATTTCTCAAAATATTTCATTCTTCTAGGAGAGAGGTAGGTGCTAACTTTCTACAGGAACAAAGGAAAAGGGAAACATGGAGAAAGGAAAACGAGTGCAAAGTTTAAAAAAGGGAGGGGAAATTATGATATCTGACTTTTTTCGATGCAGTAGAACACAACATACAATTGCAAACTTTTCTGCTTTACATATCTAGTAAATATATATTAGCCATTTCCACACATGTAGTCCTTGACTTACGACCATTTGTTTAGTTACTGTTTGAAGGTACAAATGCACTGGAAAAAAATGACTTATGCGCAACTACTGAAGCATCCCCACGATCACATGATCAAAATTTGGGCACTTGGCAACCAGGAAGTAGTTATGATAGTTGCAGTACCGTGTGATCATCATTTGCGACCTTCCCAGCTTCTGACAAGCAAAGTCAAGGAGGAAAGCTGGATTCATTTAATGATTGCACGATTCACGTAACAACTCCCTTAACAAGCAAGGCAAAAAAGATAATAAAATAGGACGTGACTCGCTTAACCAACAGCCTTGCTTAGCAACAGATACATTGGTCCCAGTTGTAATGATAAGTCGAGGACTATTTGTAACAACAAAGTTAATACTCAATTTACAACCATTCCAGTGGTGGGTTTCAAAAATGTTTACTACAGGTTCTGTGGGTGTGGCTTGGTGGGCGTGGCATGTCTTGGTGGGCATGGCAGGGGAAAGGATACTGTAAAATCTCTATTCCCTCCCCAATCCAAGGGAAGGTTACTGCAAAATCCCCATTTCCTCCCAATTAGCTGGGACTTGGGAGGCAGAGAATAGATGGGGGTGGGGCCAGTCAGAATTTTTACTACCAGTTCTCAGAACTACTCAAAATTTCTGCTACCGGTTCTCCAGAACTGGTCAAAACCTGTTGAAACCCACCTCTGAACTATTCGTTTAGTGACCATTCAAAGTCAAAACAACACTGAAAAAAGTGACTTATGACCATTTTTCACACTTAAGACCTTTGCAGCAACCCCATGCTCCTGTGATCTAACTTCAGATGCTTGGCGACTGGTTCATACTTATGACCATTGCTGTGTCCCAACAGCACATGATCCCCTTTTGTGACCTTCTGAAAAGCAAAGTCAATGGGAAAGCCAGATTCACTTAACAACCGTGTTACTAACTTAACAACTGCAGTGAATCACTTAACAACCGAGGCAAGAATCATCGTAAAAGGGGACAAAACTCACTTAACAAATGTCTCATTCAACAACAGAAATGTTGGGCTCCATTGTGGTCATAAGTTGAGGACTACCTATATAATCATCAAAACCTAAAACCAATATTTAATTTTTCTTTTTTTTTGACATTAAATTCCAAAAGGGATTTCCAGTTGGAAACAAAACTGGTTAAATCCTCTTGGACTAATACAATTAGCTTTCATATCTCTGCCAACTCCACCATTTTTTCCATCCATTCTTCCATTGTGGGAATTCAAACATTTTTCCATTTTTATATTGGATTCTGACCACAGTCAAGATACATCATCAAAATTTCCCAAATTTAGCCCCAAATTTATGTTGCCAAGTGAGACATTGTTAAGTGAGATTTGCCCCATATCACGAACTTTCTTGCCGCAGTTGTTAAGTAAATCAATGCAGTTTTTAAGTGAGTAACACCGTTGTTAAGTGAATCTGGCTTTCCCCATTGACTTTGCTTGTCAGAAGGTCGCAAAAGGAGATCACAATGGGACAATGCAACCGTCATAAATATGAATCAGTTGCCAAGCATCCAAATTTTGATCACGTGACCATGGGGACGTGCAACAGTTGTGTGAAAAACATAATCAGTCACATTTTCCAGGGCTGTTGTAACTTTGAACGGTCACCAAACAGTTGTAAGTCAAGGACTACCTTGTGGTGCAGGGGTGGGTTCTACTTACCTTTACTACTGGTTAGATAGATAGATAGATAGATAGATAGATAGATAGATAGATAGATAGATAGATGTTTTTCTTTTATCCAGGTTTCTCCTACGTAACCAAGATTTTTCTACAGCCCTAGCTCAGTAGAGTCACATCCACTCGATTCTGGGTTTTCTTCTGGCAGCCAGCAGGCCCTATGCTGCCCTATGCTGCCTAGTGAGAGACTTATATAGATCTATTTCTGGCTCGTTAGCCATCATCAGTAAGCCACACCCACATCTCATGTATCCTCCCTGTAAAGGTACACGATCTATTTTCTCTTACTTTTCATAGTAAGTATATATGACTGATATATATATATATCACTCAATCAGCCATATTTATTTATTTATTTATTTATATTTATATTTATATTTATATTTATATTTATATTTATATTTATATTTATATTTATATTTATATTTATATTTATATTTATATTTATATTTATATTTATATTTATATTTATATTTATATTGCTCCATACCGAAAGCCAAGCAAGCTATACCGAATGCAACCTTATTAGACCGGGAAGAGAATATTGCAATCTTAGTATATCTGTGATGGGGTGTTCTTTAATAACAGTGTGGTATGGTTGCCATAGAAACATATTTCCGAACATTTGCCAGAGGGAAAAGTTGTGAGAATAAGTAAGCATGCTGCAGAGGAGGAGAGGGGATATCTGCCAAAAACATAACGCTGAAGATGGATTTAGCACTTGAACCAGCTTGAAACTATAACTGATTGATTGAAAGGGCCATGGAGCCACAGATCTCTAATAAACAGGCAACCCCCTCATCTGGGTAATACGGCCACAATTAGATTTTACTAATTTGCTGTGAAAAAGTGCCTTAGTTACGTCCTTCCCTGGATACAGTACGCTTATTTACATTAAAAGAAGGTTCCTCCACATACAGGTAAAGGTAAAGGTTCCCCTCGCACATATGCGCTAGTCGTTCCTGACTCTAGGGGGCCAGATCTAAGCACCCCGCAGGCCGATCTGGCCCCAGGGCCTTGAGTTTGACATCCCTGGTATAAGGTCTCCTGCCTTGAGCAGTGGGTTGGACTAAAGACCTCTGAAGTCCCTTTCAGTCCTATGATTCTATGTTCTAATTGTGTTTTAGTCAATAAAGGTAAGGTTCCTCTCTCACATATGTGCTAGTCGTTCCCGACTCTAGGGGGCAGTGCTCATCTCCATTTCAAAGCCGAAGAGCCAGCACTGTCCGAAGACGTCTCCGTGGTCATGTGGCCGGCATGACTCAAAGCCAGAGGCTCACAGAACGCTGTTACCTTCCCACCAAAGGTGGTCCCTATTTTTCTACTTGCATTTTTTACGTGCTTTTGAACTGCTAGGTCGGCAGAAGCTGGGACAAGTAACGGGAGCTCACCCCGTTATGCAGCACTAGGGATTCGAACCATTGAACTGCCGACCTTTCAATCGACAAGCTCAGTGTCTTAGCCACTGAGCCACCGAGTCCCCTCAGTAAACTTATTTACATTAACAGAAGGTTCCTCCACAAATAGAAACCAGCATATCAGGAGTAAAATGCAAGCTTGGCCGAAGCTCCTTCACATGCCAATTTTCCTCATGAAGTCACTCTGTCACGCAACGCCACACCACAAGACAGCCACACCAAGTAGTTTTATTTGCCCTAAGATCTCTCCTTATATTAAAAAAAAAATAAACAAAATTGTGTGGAATTCATGATCAAGATAGGAACAACCATGGAACAGACCCTTATCTGAGTTGGAGTTAAGTCAAGGGCTTGGCCTGCCTCCAGCTGCAGAACAAAAGGCCTGGTGGAGGTAATCTTAATTAACTTAAAAGCCTCCTTATCAATCAATAGAAGTCAGACATGAGCTGTTCACTTGCAGACAGAAACAGAGACCTAATCTCATGAGCTATTTGTGACCGGGTGTTCCTGCCCGTAAAAATAGATTACTGCGGGCAGAGTAGAGAGGTTTAAAAAAACAGAGTCTGGGGAATAGACTCTCCTGAGAAACCCAGCCCCAAAATTGATCCAATCAATGACAGCAGGTGCTTCCAAATTGCCCTTTGCAAAACTTTGGAAAGGGTAACTAAATGCTGACCTTTGAGTAAGAACTGGACCTGGATTTCTCAGTGGTTATAAGGTGGTTATAAAGGCCATATTTGGCAATAGCAAGTGGTGTGAGTTGATAAGAGTTGATCAATGCTTCGTCCTCCCATTTGGTGTCAATAAGGGAACATAGAATCAGAGGGCTAAAAAGGACCTTGGAGGTTTTCTAGTCCAACCCTTTACTCAAGGAAGAGACCCTATACCCGTGATGGCGAACCTATGGCACGCCTGCCACAGGTGGCACACATAGCCATATCAATGGGCACGCCAGCTCAGCTCTGGCGCGCATGTGCGTGCCGGCCACCTGATTTTCAGGCCTTTTGGGACCACCAGAAGTAGGGAAACATGCTGTCTTCTGCCTCCGGAGGGCCTGGGGGTAGGTGGGGAAGGCTAATTTCGCCCTCCCCAGATGCATAGAGAGGATCTGGAGCCAGGTGAAAAAGAAAAACGGGCCAGGAGCAAGGAGGGAGGGGAGGTTGGGCGCGCATGTGCAGGGTGGGGTGCATAAAATTATGGGTGTGGGCACGTGCGTGCACGAACCTCCCCTGCCCGCCTCCTTCCTGGCACGCAATGGCAAAAATTAGCCATCACTGCCCTATACCATTTCAGACAAATGACTGTCCAATCTTTTCTTGAAAACCTCCAGAGATGAAACCAGGGGTGGGATGCTGGGAGTTCGCAAGTGTTCGGGAGAACCTCTACCTAAGATTCTGTTGTTCAGCTCAGAGAACCCCCAAATCCTACTCCTGTCTGGCCCCGCCCCGCCCAACCCACCCCTCCCAGGAGTCCCCACATGGCCCATTTTGGATGCAGGTAAATGCAGGGTATGCATGGAGGCTTGGGGAGTATTAGGAAATGGCTATTGCCTAACTAGTTGGTCAGGCAATATATAAACTATCAATACATGTTTGTCAAAAGGTATTATATTGCTTTAAGACTGTATTGCATTATCCTGTATCCTGATTGGCTAAGCTCTGTAGCCAATGTACTTAAGGGGAAGCCTGAATCATGGCTTGTAAACACTACACCATTTTATCTGCTTATTTGCTGTTACTCTCTAACTGTTCTCTCTGTATGAGCACTGTTTGATCATTGCTACTTGTTGCTTTCTACTATTGATTGAATGTTTTAATACTGAACTTGTTCCTGTTTGAAACTCAAGAACTGTTTTATTGTATAATGACAACAACTGGTAAGAAGACTTTGTACTTGGAATATCCCTGAATTGATACTTTAACTATCGCCTTATCTGTGTATGACTTGGATTGTTATTGGACTTTGCTTTACTTTTTTCTAAAAAGTAAAAGACTACCACAACTCAGTGTGTCAGTATATTAACTGTGGTTATTCATTCTCAGCCACTTTCATGTGCATACTCAAGGGGTACTCTGCTCAATAACCCATAACATCGGTTATGAGCCAAGAATATCCTTAACAGGGAGGGTGAAAAATGGGCCTACTGGAAGTTCAGGAAGGCCTCCGGAGCCTGGAAAGGCCGTTTCTGCCCTCCCGGAGGCTCAAGAAAATCCTCTGGAACCCGGGGAGGACAAACCCCTCCCCCCCCGTTGTGCAGGAGGCTGACTAGGCCACGCTCACCATGGCCACGCCCACCCAGCAACCGGGCAGAGAACCCCTTGTTAAAATGTTTGAAGCCCACTCCTGGATGAAGCACTACATTTCTAGGACGGAAGCTATTCCATCAATTGTTCTCACTGTCAGAAAGTTTCTCCTTACTATAGTATTTTTTTAAAAAAATACTATGTTACATAAAAGATTTTACCAATGTGGAAATCTGTTGTCCATCTATAAATTGACCCATCATCTATTCAGTTAAAAAAAACAGTTGAACCGGGTGTTGGGCATGATGGTTGTGTCTGGAATTACATTTTTAAATGTGTTTTTTAATTCTATGTACCATGTGCCTCCTTGGAATTGGGTGTCTTAACCAATTCAATAAATAAAATTAATTTTATGTAAATATTTTGACAGTTTCAGCATATCATTTAGAAAAGTGTTACATTATAATAAATAAAATACACCAGGACATACTTCCTATATAATTTAATCTGTCAGTTTCTATTTTTGCACAGGTAAGCAGTAAGAAGAAAATTGCCTTTGGTAATTTTAAAATCTTGAAATCTTCTCTTAATAGTAATAGATGATTTTTCTTGAAAATGTTCCTATTACAATCAAATTGTCATCTCTGTCATCCGTAATCAGTTTCATTGAGGCACTGCAATGTGAATGTAAATTGATTAATTTTTTAAAAACAGCTATAGAATGAAAAAAAATTAAAATACTATTCAGGTAATCCTCAAACTGCCTCCCCCAGGCTCCGGAGGCCCGTTTTCCCCCCCTCTCTGAGTCTCCGTGCGGGCCCTGTACTTACCTCACACCCAAAACGGGCCTTGTGGAGACTCTGGGGAGGGGAAGGATGGGATGGGTGGAGCCAGCCAGGGGTGGGATTTGGAAGTTCTCTGAACCGGCCATAACATTAGCTATGGGTTCTCCCAAACCCAGGCAAACCCGTAGCAGCCCATCCCTGCTCTTAGCCAATCTAAATTTAACCAAGGATCTCTTCCCAAGTAATGATTGTTTTCTATATTATCAGTCTGACATCCAAAAAGTCTTTAAAATGATTTTTTCGGACCTATTCCACGGATGGTGCCAAAGAAAGATCCGTATCTTTAGAAGAAACCTCATGCTGGGCTATCCAAAAATCTGGTAAATTGAAGTACAAAATATCGGGTTGTTCTGTTCATCAAATTGCATGGATTCCAGGTTTAGGTTGTTCAGCCACCAGCCTGAAGAGAGAACAAAATGTGTAATGCAGCACATAATTTGAACTTCCAGTAAAAAGGAAAGCCACTCTTGGCTACGATTCACATTGTCTGCATTACGTAATTTGCTCTATCCCTTGGCGTCTCATTTCCATACATTCTGCAGTGGAAACTCAGTGAGTGGCTTCTGTGTAAAAAAGCTAGGATATAAATCAAATAAACAAGGGGCTCCGGGCCAGTAAAGGCCGTAGTGATGGGAGATACAGGTAATCCTCGACTTACAATAGTTGATTTAGTCGTTCAAAGTTACAACGCCACGGAAAAAAGGAACTTATGGCCATTTTTCACACTTATGACCGTTGCAGCATCCCCATGGTCGCATGATTTATATTCGGATGCTTGGCAACTGATTCATATTTATGACGTTTGCAGTGTCCCAGGGTCATGTGATCCTCTTTTGCGACCTTCTGACAAATAAAGTCAATAGGGAAGCTAGATTTACTTAACAACCATGTTACTAATTGAACAACTGCAGTGATTCACTGAACAAATGTGGCGAGAAAGGTCGTAAAATGTGGCAAGGCTCACTTAATAAATTTCTCAGGTAGCAACATAAATTCTGGGCTCAGTTGTGGTCATAAGTCGAAGACTACCTGAACTAATTTGAGAGCCACATTGGCCTAGTTAAGGCACCAGGCAAGAAGCCAGGAATCTGTGAGTTCTAGTCCCAGCTTAGGCATGAAAGACAGCCGGGTAGCTTTGTCCCAATCACCAATTGATTCTGAGTTCTAGACCTGCCTTAGGCATGAGAGATGGCTGGATTCTTGAGCCAACCACCAGGGAATGGGCACCAGGCAAGAAGCCAGGAATCTGTGAGTTCTAGTTCCACCTTATGCATGAAAGATGGCTGGGTGTCTTTGGGCCAATCACCAGGAGACTGGGAGTTGCAGTCCTGCCTTAGGCACGAAAGCCATCTGGGTATCTTTGGGCCAGTCACTCACTCTCAGCCCAACGCACCTCACTGAGTTGTTGTTGTGGGGAAAATAGGAGGAGGAAGTTGCATTGTGTGTGATTGCCACTTTAAATTACTTACTAAAAAAAATAAATAAAGAGGAAGGAAGGAAGGAAGGAAGGAAGGAAGGAAGGAAGGAAGAAAGAAAGAAAGAAAGAAAGAAAGAAAGAAAGAAAGAAAGAAAGAAAGAAAGAAAGAGAGACTGTACAACCCTCCCTATTTTCAAAAGAGAACAAATTTCCTAATTCAAACAATGAAGCCTCCCCATATGTAATATCTTCCTGGGGCTTCTGTAACTATATATAGAAGTGCACCAGTGGTGGGTTGCCCCCAGTTCAGACCAGTTTGCAAGAACTAGTAGTAAAACCGGCAAGAAGCTCCACCCACTGACCCGGATGTCATCAGGAAGCTTCTGCGCATGCCCCGTTGCGAACCGGTAGTAAAGGTAAGTAGAACCCATCCCTGAACTCCACATAACCAAACATAGAGATCCTAGCATAGGAATGGACTAAGTGTAGAAAACTGGTCTAAATCCACTTCAAACTGGTCTAAATCCACTTCACTGAACAACAAGCCAGAAACACATGATACTAATATAATATAAACCCGAGCACTTCTTTTCAGAGCCAAAATCTAGCAGCTTTCATATCCATGAAAAAACAATTAGTATCTCCAACAACATCAGGATCTCTTCCCATCCACTTTGAGTAGCCAATCAATATTCAGTTCCTGGGATTAGAATATAAATTTTCAAATGAACCTTCCAAATAAACTTCATAGATTAAGCCCAAAGGGAGGAATGGTGTGCATGAACGTGATCCTTGAGAACCTTAAATCCATTGGAAATAAAAACAATATAATGTAAAAATAGTTTTCCAACTTTGTTCTCTTTTGTCAGACAGGTAGATAAGATGCATTGTAGGAAATACTCCTTGATTGGAGATTAACATTTTAAAAGGGGAAAAAAAGACCCCTGAAATTGCATCCTAAATCAAACATTTAAAATAGCAAGCAGGAGAGCACAGACTGATTTCCTATAGTTCTCACTGAACCAAAAATTCAAAGATAATTAGTCTGAAATTTCTGGTGCAAACACCTACTGCACTATAATCATTAGTGGAGTAAAGCTCCTGGGATTAATAAATAAAATGAAACATTGCTAGAGGCAATAGCACATCTCCTCTGCTTTTTTTAAAATTTGATACAGAGCAAGGGAAATTAATTATTCCTAGTGATAGAAATGCCCATTTTAATATATGGCTCTAGGTTGCTCACAAACAATTAAAAATAATGTAAATCCACCACCTGTAGTTATGGAAGAAATAATTTTATCTATAATTTGCCCAAATAAACAGTAGCTGACACTCAAAGCTGGCTTTATTAGGGGTTTTTATCAGGGGCTGCCACAAAGAAGAGGGGGTCAGCCTATTCTCCAAAGCACCTGAAGGCAGGACAAGAAGCGATGGATGGAAACTAATCAAGGAGAGAAGCAACCTAGAACTAAGGAGAAATTTCCTGACAGTGAGAACAATTAATCAGCGGAACAACTTGCCTCCAGAAGTTGTGAATGCTCCAACACTGGAAGTTTTTAAGAAGAGATTGGATAACCATTTGTCTGAAGTGGTGTAGGGTTTCCTGCCTAAGCAGGGGGTTGGACTAGAAGATCTCCAAGGTCCCTTCCACCTCTGTTATTCTATTAAGTTTAGTTGGGACTTTTAATATATCATGTCTTGTTTCTACTTTGAAAGCAATAATCCATGATACCTCTACCTGCTCATGGCCTCAGGAAAGGCAACATTGGCCCATTTTTCTTGTAACCCACAAAAAAATAGTGTGTGTTTTTTTGGCTTGTCCTGGCTCAAACAATGATATTTGATGTCCTAGCTGTGTTTTTATTCCATCCCCCATGGCTAGGATAGACAGAATATTTCCCCGAGAAGGCACTGGACTGGGTTTTTTTTTTCCTTGAGAAAGAATTTCATTTTTCATCCAAGAAACTTTATCAGTTGTAGTTTGAGGGGGGTGGGGGGGATGGAGGATAAGTACTGACCAGTGGTGGTCAGTTTCAAAATTTTTTACTACCGGTTCTGTGGGTGTGGCTTGGTGGGTGTGGCTTAGTGGGCATGGCAGGGGAAGGATACTGTAAAATCTCCAGTCCCACCCCAATCCAGGGTAAGGATACTGCAAAATCCCCATTTCTTCCCTTATCAGCTAGGACTCGGGAGGCAGAGAATAGATGGGGCAGGGCCAATCAGAATTTTTACTACCGGTTCTCCGAACTACTCAAAATGTCCGCTACCGGTTCTCCAGAACTGGTCAGAACCTGCTGAAACCCACCTCTGGTACTGACACTGGAAACTGGGTGCTTGGGGATGAAAATATAGGTTCTGACCAGATTGGGATAGGTGGGTGGAATAATTGTATTTATTTGTAGTCATCTATGAGAGCTCTTGGGGCCACTTCATGATTTATCTTTGCCCTTAAGGGCAAAGAAACAACAAAAAAATGAAACCATGGAGAAAACACCAAGATGTCACATGGAAGGAATGACTGAGGTATTAAAAGTTTGTTTATGTATAAAATAAAATAAAAATTATATAAAAAAAGGTGCAATTGTTTCTGGAATCTTCTTGGTACCACTACAAGAGCTGTGTTGCATTTTTATTTATTTATTTAGAAAATTTATATTGCCGCCAACTAGCCCTTGGCGACTCAAGGCAGCTTACAGGACATAAAAACACAATATACTGTAAAAGAAATAAAAATAATAAATAATAACCTCACCACCCTCAACACACATTCATACCAGCCATTTAATGGGCTCCATCCCACTCTGGGTTCCTCAGGCCCGCTGGCAGAACCACGTCTTCAGGGACTTCCAAATGGGAGAGTGGGGGGGGGCAGTCTAATTTCAGAGGGAGGGAGCCACCATGGAGAAGGCCCTTCTTCTGGGCCCTACCAGATATATCTCCTTAGTAGACTGGAGTTAAGGGACCAAAAAGATTCCACGAAAAATTGTACCTTGAGGGCAGGGTAAAATGCTCCCGGTTCGGGCTGGATCACCTGATCCGGTAGCAATGGCGGCAGGTGGTTCGGAGAACCGGGAGCAAAAATCCCTGCTCCCCTCCCCCATGCCAAGCTGAGCAGCGTAATCATCAGAGGCTTTTTTAAAAAATTTTAAAAGCATTTTTTCTACAACCTCTTCGGCCGAAAAAATGTTTTTAAAAGGAAAAAAACCCTCTGCCGATCAGGCAACTCAGCTGGGATCGTCAGAGGCTTTTAAAAGCATTTTTTAAAATTTTTATTGAGGCTGTAGAAAAAATGCTTTTAAAAGGCTCTGACGATCCCAGCTGAGTTGCCTGATCGGCAGAGGCTTTTAAAAACATTTTTTTAACAACCTCTTCAGCCGAAGAGGTTGTAAAAAAATGGGAAGAGGTTGTAGAAAAACTGGTTTTAAATGTTAAAAAAAAAAAGTTTGCCACGCCCACCCAGTCACATTACCCCACACACACACACACCAAGCTACGCCCACAGAACCAGTAGTAACAAATTTTACATTTCACCACCGCCTAAGGGCAGAGATTAACCACCAAGTGGCCTCAAGAGCTCTCACGGAGAGTGCTAATGGACCAGATGACTGCAAACGAATATAATCTTTCCACCCACCCACTCCCCAGTCCGGTCAGAACCTATCCTTCCATCCTCAAGCACCCAGTCTCCAGTGTCAGTACCTATCCTCCATCCCTCCCCGCCTCCCATCACAACTGATGAAGTTTCTTGGATGAGAAATGAAACATTTTGTTCTTCTTTCTCAAGGAAAAAAAAAACAGTCCAGTTGCCTTTTGAAGAAGCATCTCTGAGGCGGCTATGACCTGGATGACTGAGAATCTCCACAGACATTTCTCTGAGAAGCTATATACAGTACTTACTCCTAGAATGCCCTCATGAATAGCGGTGGTATTCAGCCGGTTCGGGTAAACTGGTAGTGGCAACCTGCGGATGGCCACCCACCCATCCCGGCGGTATGCCATCCTATTTAGCCACATTTTTTAAGCCGCACACATGCATGCAAGCCACATGCGTGAGCACAGTGCATGCGTGGAAGGCGCGCACGCTCTCACATTTTTGGTGTGCGGCGAACCGGTGGTAAAATTATGTGAAACCCACCTCTGTTCATGAACAATATCTCACCTAGATATTTCTCTTTTAGATAGGTACCAGTAAAAATCCTTTTTATTCCCTCAAATATCCTTGCATACGTGTATTTTAATTTAGAGGTAGTCCTCGCTTTACAACTCCTCTGTTTAGCGATCATGTGAAGTTTTGACGCCGCAGGGCCTTGCAGTTATGGATATTTCAGAATCCTCAAAGTCACGTAATCAATATTCGGGCCCTTTGCAACGGGTGGGTGTTTACAATTGTTGCTGCGTCCCCGCAGTCACACGATTGCCGTTTGTACCCTTCACAACCAGCTCACAACAAGTCAATGGAGACACCAGCAGTAAAATTGCAAGTCAAGAACACATGACTTATAATATCCTTGACTTATAATAGTTCATTTAGTGACCTTGTTACAAAGTTACAGCACTGGAAAAAGTGACGTATGACTGTTTCCACACCTAAAACCGTTGCAGCACCCCCATGGCCATGTGATCAAAATCAGACGCTTGGGAACTGACTCGCATTTATGACCGTTGTAATGTCCCGGGTCATGCAATCCCCTTTTGTGACCTTCTGTCAAACAAAATCAAGGGAAAAACCAGATTCACTTAACAACCGTGTTACTAATTTATCAACTGCAGTGATTCGCTTAACAACCGTGGCAAGAAAGGCCGTAAAATGGAGGAAAATTCGTTTAACAAATGTCTCACTTAGCAACAAAATTGTGGGCTCAATCGTGGACATAAGTCGCGGACTGCCTATATCCGTGATGGCAAACCTATGGCACGGGTGCCAGAGGTGGCACGCGGAGCCATATTGGTGGGCACGCAAGTGTTGCCCTAGCTCAACTCCAGCGCGCATGTGCGCACCGGCCAACTGACTTTCAGGCCTTCTGGTCCCACCAGAAGTCAGGAAACTGGCTGTTTCCAGCCTCCGGGGGGAATGGGGAAGGCTGTTTTTGCCCTCCCCAGGCTCCTAGAAAGCCTCTGCAGCCTGGGGAGGGGGAAAAAACGGGCCTACCGGGCCATCACGTGCCAAAAGCAGGAGGAAGTGTGTGTGGGGGTCACGTGCGCATGCGGAGGGCGGGGCGCATTGAATTATGGATGTGGGCACACGCACCCGTGACCCCCCACGCTTCCTCTGCTTTTGGCACACGACGGCAAAAAGGTTAGCCATCACTGGCCTATATTAACAGAATAACAGAGCTGGAAACGACCTTGGAGGGCTTCAAGTCCAACCCCCTGCTCAAGCAGGAAACCCAATCTCGCTTAACAACCTCTGGCGATTTGCTTAACTGACATCATAAGCTCAATGGAGCCACGTGAAGTCTCACTTGATGACTGTATCACTTAGCAACGTTGCTGGTTCCAATTGTGGTCATAAAGGGAGTACTGTCTGTATACATTTCCCTGTACCCTGATATTGTATTAATTCACATAGAGACACCCTTTAAATTTTTCCCACCCTTTATTATCAACTCCCTTGGAACCCATTTTAATAAGGGAGTTATATCCAAAGGAAAAACAACATAACAGCATTTCGGTCCAATTATGCTTGACTACACAAAGCTGTTTTGCAGATAAAGGCATCGGCAGCAATCCATACCCTTACCCGAAACTCATTGGAGGAAAAGCTGAATAAAAAAGGAAGCCAATTTCTCTAGGAGAATGAAAGGAATCTCACAAAGCCGATGTGGACTTAGCTACCATCTATAGAATATTGATATTTATCACTGCAGGTTCAATATTTAAGGCACACTTTTAAGTTGCTCCTGACACTCTTTGAAGTCATTAGTATAAAAAGAATGTTTTTTTCCTTTTCAAGGAAACAAAGAGATTCTCAGACAATCCGCCTTTCCCCCCCCCACCCCACTTTTTTTTTTCTTATGCTAATTCCCCAGCACAGGCTAAAATGTGCTAAAGTCGTGGCATTTAAAGATCAGCGAAAGGCTTTTGAATGTCTTGCAGGAGACATCTTGACTCCATTCACTTTCCTTTGAAGGACAGAAGGTTAATTAGCTTTCCCCCCCCCGACAGCTCTTTACCATTGAATTTCTTCTCCACCAACCTCCTTTGACTGTGATTTTCCTAATGAGTCTCAGAGACAGAGAAAGCCCAGGCATCTCTTGCCTTAAAATGCCATCCTTCAAAGGACTTTAAAAGAAAAACACCCAACCTGAGATATCTCTTGAAGTGGTGGGCTTGAACGCATCCTGATTGCAGATAAAAACCAACACTCTCTTTTTTGAAGTATGTGTGTGGTGGATGGGTGGAAGGAACATCTGTAAGTTTTTTGCCATCATTTTGTAGGAAGTTAGCACCCGCCCCTCTCCTAGAAAAATGAAATATTTTAGGAAATATTAAAAAGGCAGAATATTATATTTCCCTGGATGAGAAATGGAGAAACATGTTTTTTTTAAGCAGGAAGCAGACTCACTCTTAATAGTCCCCACCATCCTCAATAGCCCACAGCAGATGTCCACACGAGGGGTAGGTTCTAAATTTTTTTACTACCGGTTCTGTGGGTGTGGCTTATTTTGTGGGCGTGGTTTGATGGTCATGTGACAATTCTTTAGGATTTAGCAGAGGTACTGGTCTACCAGGCTTTTAACTGAGCTGTACTGGTCTATTCATTTGTTTTTCGAGGCACTGGTCTACCCATTTATTTTTGCAGGCACCAGTCTATTCATTTATTTTTGCAGGCACTGGTCTACTCACTTGTTTTCTTTTAACACTGATCAGCTGTAGGACAGCCCTTTGAAGGCCCGCAGCAAGAGTTTAAACAGTTTTTTTTCCCCTCTAGCCAATCAGCTGGGACTCAGGAAGCAGCAATAGATTGGGGGTGGGGCCAAATAAAAGGTAAGAATAATGCAGGGGGGGCGGCGGGGGGGCAGAACCGGTTCGGTGACGTCATATCGTCACTGCTACTAGCTCGGCGGAACCGGGCGGAACCGGGCAGAACCCATCACTGGTCCACACCAGTAGTGGGTTTCAATTCCCGGAGCTACCAGTTCGCTATTGCAGAGTGTTTTTGATGACATCTGGGTGGGTGGGCGGAGCCTCCCACTGCCGCCGCTACCGGTTTGTCTGAACCAGGGTGAACCGGGAGCAACCCACCACTGGTCCACACTTAAGAGATAAAGAGATAGCTAGGTCTATTCATAGGCAAATGCCCTCACCCAAGATCCAATAAAGGTAGGATTAGCCCTCTACCCATCTAGCAACTGATCTCAGAACATGAGGAGCCTGGTGGCGCAGTGGACTAAGTGCTGTTAAAGTAGCATTTAGTTGCCAGCTGCCTGCAATTACTGCAAGTTCAAATCTCACCAGGCTCAAGGTTGACTCAGCCTTCCATCCTTTCGAGGTAGGTAAAATGAGGACCCGGTTTGTGGGGGCAATAAGCTGGCTTTGTATAAAAAAGAACACTATTTGAGGGGGCTGAAAGCCCTACTAAGCAGGTATATACAAAAGTATGAAGGCTATTGCTTAATGCATTATAAGTCACCCTGAGTCTCCAGAGAAGGGTGGCATATAAATCAAACAAATAAATAATTAAACATGGAACCTGGGAAGATTACATCACCCAGCAAGGCTCAACCGAACTTGGACTCAAAACACAGCCTAGAGAGTTGCCCCTGCTTGGCCCCATGGGAGTCTGACAACCAATCAGAATACAAGCTCAAATTCAAAAGCCCAGAGAGGGTATAAAACTCAGGCACTCTCAGCATCCCTTCCCTTTTTTTCTTCACCCAACATCATCAAGGCATGTGATCCGGTCCACCATTAAAACCATCTTTCCAAAGAGCCATCATGTTTCCAGTGTCTTTTTCCCCACTTGGAACTGAAGGACATTTCTTCCAACAATTTTATTCACAAATATAATTGGCTACAGAGGGCACATTGGTTCATTGGCTAATCCCTGGACTATCATTTACCAAAATGCCTTCAACTCCAGTCTTCAGAAGATTTATCCAACTATGTTGCAGGTTTATGTCTAGTTTAATGAAAAGAAGGACATGATAGTAGTCTTCCAATATTTGAAGGGCTGCCACAAAGAAGAGGGAGTCAAGCTATACTCCAAAGCACCTGAAGGCAGGACAAGAAACAATGGATGGAAACTCATCAAGGAGAGAAGCAACCTAGGACTAAGGAGAACTTTCATGACAGAACAATTAATAAATAAAATGACTTGTTCTCAGGAGTTGTGGGTGCTCCATCACAGGAGGCTTTTAAGAAGAGAATGGACAACCATTTGTCTGAAATGGTATAGGATCTCCTGCTCGAGCAGGGGGTTGGATTAGAAGACCTCCAAGATCCCTTCGAACTCTATTATTCACTGAACTTAAATGCTATACGGTGGCGCAGTGGTTAGAGTGCAGTACTGCAGGCTACTTCTGCTGCCTGCTGGCTGCCTGCAATTTGGCAGTTCGATTTTCACCAGGCTCAAGGTTGACTCAGCCTTAAATCCTTCTGTGGTCAATAAAACGAGGAGCCAGATTGTTGGAGGCAATAGGCTAAGTCTGTAAACTGCTTAGAGAGGGCTGTAAAGCACTGTGAAGCAGTATAGAAGTCTAAGTGTTATTGCTATTGCTACACAGGACTGGATATGATTGGAATATGGATAAAGTCACAGAATAGCAGAGCTGAGACTAGACTGGAAGTCAAAAAATCCCAGGAAAATGCAGCGACCACTTCCCTATCTTTGCAATGACAGCCAGATGGTTGGGTCTGTATAGTCAAAAAAAAGTGGGGGGGAGCATGAATCATGAGTACCTTTACTCAGGGGTGGGCTGCTGGAGCTTCACACGGGTTCAGGCGATCGTCTAGCTAGGATTCTACCCAGTTCGGCGAACCCCCAAATCCCATGCCTGGCTGGCGCCGCCCACATCTCCTTGCCCCACCCAGGAGTCTCCACACGGCCCGTTTTGGATCCCAAGTAAGTACAGGGCTCGCGCAGAGGCTCTGGGAGGGTGAAAAACAGGCCTCCCGGAAGTTCTGGAGGGCTGGGGTCAGCCATTTTCGCCCTCCCGGAGGCTCCAGGAAAGCCTCCGGAGCCTGGGGAGGATGAAAAACTCGCCCCCACCACCATGGTGCAGGAGGCCAACTAGGCCACGCCCACCCAGCAGCCGGGCAGCGAACCCGTTGCTGAGATTTTTGAAGCCCACCCCTGTCTTTACTTAAATACGGTAGCAAACCGGGATGACTTTGGCTGGGCTTCAAAAGCTAAGCAAAGTTGGGCCCATTTGGTGCAAGGATATCCCCGGGGGAAGTTAATAAAGCATCCCAAAAGACAGCAGTTATGAAACATTTGCAATCTGCTGCTGATAAAACTGTATAAAAATACCCATGAAATCCTCAGAATCACTCTAGGGAAGTCTTCTTTTTTTAAAAAAAAATGAAACCATGGTTGATATTATTTTTAAAAATGATCGCCGGTAATTGACAATAAAGACATAGCTCTTTCAAAACTGCTCAAATCGCTGCAGTTGTTAAATGAATCATGGGGTCATTGAGTGAATCTGGCTTCCCCCATTGATTTTGCTTGTCGAAGACAGCTGAGAAGGGTACACATGACCCTGGGACATTGCAATTGTCATAAATGCAGGCCGGTTGCCAAGTGCTCAAGTTTTGATGATGTGACCATGGGGACACTGCAACAGACATTATGAGTGCGACTTCTTGTCGTTTTATTTATGAAAGGATGATTCTGTTTCAAAGTTTCTGTTTTTCTGCCAGGCACCAGGTGGCCTGCAGCAGTGTTTATTAAAAAACAGTACCCAAAAGTCTTTGGAAAAGTGTTGGACTAGAAAAAGATATGTTGAAAAGAGACTGCAAAAATTACTTGGCTTTTCTTGCTAAGGAAAGCAGTTCTACATATTTGACGTGAATCTTTTGCTCTTTTATGCTTTGAGAAAGATAGACTGTTCTGGATTTTCATGTTCTTCCCCAAAAGGAGGATGCCCTTTAATGAGTCTGCAAAGCAAGTACCGTGGTACCTCGGTATTTGTCGTTAATTAGTTCCGGGAAATGCGGCGAGTATTAAAAATTACACATGCCAAACAATTGAAGTGACTTACCACATGACCCTTTGCTTCCACTGGGAAGGACTTCCTATCTGTCCAGTGGCGAAATCTAAAATTTCTTACTACCGGTTCTGTGGGCGTGGCTTGGGGGGGTAATGTGACTGGGTGGGCGTGGCCTATTTTAATTTTTTTTTACTTTTAAAACTATTTTTTCTACAACCTCTTCGGCGAAGAGGTTGTAAAAAAATGCTTTCAAAAGGCTCTGACGAGCCCAGCTGAGTTGCCTGCTCAGCAGAGACTTTTCTTCTTTTAAATGCCTCTGACGATCCAAGCTGAGTTGCCTGATCAGCAGAGGCTTTTTTTCTTTTAAAAGCCTTTGATGATCCCAGCTGAGCTGCGCGATCATCAGAGGCTTTTTTTTTTACTTTTAAAAACATTTTTTCAGTGGAAGAGGTTGTAGAAAAAATGCTTTTAAAAGTAAAAAAAAAAAAGCCTCTGATGATTTTGCGGCTCAGCTGGGCATGGTGGGGTGGGGGTGGGGGGCGGCAGGGATTTTTGCTCCCGGTTCTCCGAACCACCCACCTCCATTGCTACCGGATCAGGAGATCCGGGCCAAACCGGGAGCATTTCACCCCTGTATCTGTCCCTTTTCCTATGTCAATGACCTTCCCAACATGGCCAACTTCCTGTCCATCCTCTATGGCCTTTTCCCGCTTCCTTTGCAGCGATCTTCCCAGCTTTGTCCATTCTCCGCAGCCATTCCCCTCTTTTATCGTAGCGTATCAAGTACCAAACAAATAGCGAGTCCCGGGATAAAATTATCACAACAAAATGCTTCATGTACCAAATTTGATGACTTTCGAAGATACCACTGTACCACTGTATAATAGCACTGGCATTACCACTTAGACTTATATACTGCTTCATAGTGCTTTACAGCCCCCTCTAAGTGGTTTACAAAGTCAGCATATTGACCCCAACAATCTGGGTTGTCATTTTACCAACCTCAGAAGGATGGAAGGCTGAGTCAATCTTGAGCCAGTCAGAATTGAACTACTGGCAGTCAGCAGAGTCAGCCTGCAATACTGCATTCTAACCACTGCACCACCAGGGCTCTTCTGTAATACATTTCACTACCTTTGGAAGAACACTTCCTACATTGTTCCCCTGTAACTATCTTGGTATTTTGTTTCCCCCATAAAAAAACACATCAGACAGATGGCATTTCTGAGCAAAGTATTTGCAATCCCAGAGTAGCTGATCAGTTATTGGTCTAATAAGCACAAATATTGTTTTCCAAGAACTGGATGATTCTTGTGGAATTGGGATCGTAGAAACACCCAGGAGCATAGAAGAGTTTAGAGGCAGATGCATAAAAAAATGTCTTAAATGTACTTATGCATATGATAAATCATATTAACCATGTACAACAGAGATCAAGTCTCATGAGGAACAAACATGAAGAGAGAGAGATGGAAAGAGCGAGAGAGAGCAAGGTGGAAAAGGTTGGAGGGGGTTTTACTCCTTTCCACATGGGGTGGAGACACTCTCTGCCTCCACTGGTGTCTATATGACACATGTGCCAATGGCTTGCAAATACTTGACAATTCTCAAAGACCAACTCTGTGATCAACCAACTGCCACAGAAAGAACTTAAGAAGCCATTAATCTTCCTGACTGATCAGCCCACTAATCATCACATTTCTGCTTTATACTGCACAAGTGAAACCACTCTTAGAATACTGTCCAATTCTAGTCAACGGAGAGTAAAGATGGGGCTTTACTGGAGGCTAAACTATATTGAAGGGACCAGGTATGTCTGCCTAACAAAAAGAAGGACTAGGAGTGATACAATAGCTGTCTTCCGGTATTAGAGGGGCTGTTACAGGGTAGAGAGGGTTGACATATTCTCCAAAGTACCTGTGGGCAGGACAAAAAGCAATGGATGGAAACTAATCATTGAGAGGACCAACCTAGAACTAAGAAGAAATGTCCTGACAGTGAGAAAAATTAACCAGTGAAACAGCTTGCCTCCAGAAGTTTTTTTATTTTTATTTTTTATTAGTCATATTTCTATGCCGCCCACTCTCCGAGGACTCTGGGCAGCTTACACCAAAGACAGTATACTAAATAGCATATTGCCCCCTAACAATCTGGCTCCTCATTTTACCCACCTCGGAAGGATGAAAGGCTGAGTCAACCTTGAGCCGGTGAGATTTGATCCGCTGATCTGCTGAACTAGCAGTCAGCTGAAGTAGCTGCAGTACTGCACCCTAACCACTGCACCATCTCGGCTCCTCCAGTTGTGGGTGCTCTATCACTGGAGGTTTCAAGAACAGACCAGACAGCTATTTGTCTGAAATGGTATAGGGCACGGGTCTGCAACCTTAAACACTCAAAGAGCCATTTGGACCCGTTTCCCACAGCAAACATCAGGAGCCACAAAATCTTTCCCATGCCTGACTATTTCTTGAGTGGACACAAAACTAGCATATGTAGTTGAATTAAACATTCTGTTTTCTTCTGAAACTTTTCTTTTCTTGGATTTATCCATGGTTGGCCTACTGGGGGTTGAAAAGCTCAATAAATCGCGTGCCGGCAGGTGTCACACATTGGCGGTTGGGACGCATATTTTGAGTGACAGGGAGCCGCAGCAGAGGGGTGACAGAGCCACATGCGGCTCCAGAGCCACAGGTTGCTGACCCCTGGTATACGGTGTCCTGCTCAAGCAGGGGTTGGAGTAGAAGATCTCCAAGGTCCCTTCCAACTCTATTATTCTATGTTCTACGTTTGTCATATAAGCTAAGAGTCACCATGGGTGTAATCAGTGGTGGGATTCAAGTAATTTAACAACCGGTTCTCTGTCCTAATGATTTCTTCCAACAACCAGTTTGCCAAACTGCTCAGAAAGTTAACAACCGGTTCTCCCGAAGTGGTACGAACCGGCTGAATCCCATCACTGGGTGTAATCACAGCTGGGCAATTCATTTACTCCTTTATAATCTGTGCAATTAACCACTGCAAAGTTTTCTAAACTGAGGTCCTTCAAATGTGGTGGGACCTTTGTCAAGGTCCCCAACCAGCAGGCTGACAAGAGTGAAAATAGTAGTCCAACATATTTGGCTAACCAAAGATCAAAGGTACCCTGTGTGGCTCTTGAAGATTAAAGTGAAGGCAATTCAAAGGCTGATGTTGATCAAGGAATAATTCTGAGCCACCTACTTTTCCCAGAAGAAGGTGGGAAGCTTGGTCATTGTATAACAGCAACCAGATACATTTCCTGATTCCCCAGTTCAATTCAAGGGGGAACCTTGGTGTTAGCTTTTAACATGCAGGAATCTGTAAGATGCTAGTTAATCAATAAAATTATTCGTGGAGAATGAAAGAAGTTAATGGTAAATCTAGTGTAAAATAGTCTACAGATCAAAGGACATGCAAGCACACCCTTAGGGCACAGCTTGCTTTGAAACTTAAGAAAACAACACAAAACATTGCAAATGCAATGGAAAATATCTGCTTTTTAGGCTCAGCCATCAAAATAAACATGAATATGCACCAAGACGTCTCTTCTGTGTTTCACGTGATCTGTCTAGGAGCTGAAATTAAATGCTAGGCTCAAGATTAACTCCTTAAATTTAGTTTCTGGCTAATTTCTGGACAAAAGTATTGTGTTGAATCATGGTTCTTGTATTATGATTCCACTGCTTTGTTTTTTGTCTAATATAATGTAACATATCAGTCAGTTAAGGAAAACGTTAAAATTAAGGAGGACATAAAAGAATTAAAATAACAAAACCTTACTTCTACATCTGAGGTGAAGGAACTTGAGAAATGTTAGTAAACGGTTGCAGGAAGCATAACCAGCAATGAGAATTTCACGGCAGTTGTAAAGTATAGCAACACAAATTCCCAATAGGATTATTATTATAGTGAAAATTTCATGCATTTAGTTAGCAGAGCGAAAATTTCAAGCAAGTGATAAGTCTTGAGGTTGATGGTTTGTTTGTAGACATTTCATGACCCAGCTATGAAACATCTTCAGTGCAAGCGGGTGTGGAGTTCGCAAACAAGCAAACAACCAAGCAAACAAGAAAGCTTGGAGACCATCAAGAATTCCACAGTCAACTCTGAGCTCCAGATATTCCCTTCCACTGGCATTTCAAGCATCTCAATTTGCAGCTAAATCAGCTTTCCCTAATTTAATTAGAACTCATAATCCCCAACTGAGACAGGCATATTTAATGCAATTGTCCAAAAAAGTACCAAGTCGAAATATTTAAATATCCTCACCGAATAATCAATAGGTGGCATCTTAATTTCATCCATTAAAACAATGGTGAGTCACGTAGTAACCCTGGCTTTTATTGCCTTGATAAATCATGGTTTGCTTTCATTACGGTTTGTTAAAATGCCCTGCCTGACTCAAGTTATACAGGTAGTCCTTGACTTACAGCAATTCATTTAGTGACCGTTCAAAGGTACAACGGCACTGAAAAAAGAAAGAAAAAAGTGACATTACTATTTTTCACATTTAACAATTGTTGCAGCATCCCCATAGTCATGTGATCAAAAGTCAGATGGCTAGCAACTGGTATGTATTTATGATGGGGTACCGGGATCATGTGATCCCCAATTGCGACCTTCTGACAAGCAAAGTCATTGGGGAATCCAGATTCACTTAACAACCATGCTACTAACTTAACTTCGGTGATTCACGTAACAAGATGATTCTTGTTAAGAATTAACTTCGGTGATTCACTGGCAAGAAAGGTTGCAAAATGGGGTAAAATTCACTGAACAAATCTCTCGCTTAGCAACAGGAATTTTGGTCTTGTGGTTGTAAGCAGGGGTGAATTTCACTTCCTTCCCTACCGGTTCGCCAATGTGTGTGCGCCAGTGGTGGGTTGCCCTTGGTTCGCACCGGTTCTATAGAACCCGTAATAAAACTGGTGGGAGGCTCCGCCCACCGACCCCAATGTCATCAGAATGCTTCTGCGGCGTGGCCCCATTGCGAACCGGTAGTAAAAGTAAGTAGAACTCACCCCTGGTGTGCGCCGTCGTCTGCGCATGCGCAGAGGCTTAAAATGTCACAAAAAAGCAACATCATGATATCCACGCGGGTGGGCGGACCCTCCCGCAGCCGCCGCTACCAGTTCGCCTGAGCCAGATAGAACCGGCTGGATTTCACCCCTGGTCGTAAGTCGAGGACTACCTGCAGTACATCATGTTTCAGAGATGGTACTGAGGCAAAACTAAACCAACCACATGAAGGTAGCACCCCAGGTGAGAACAGTTTCTATGTTGGGTCAAAGAACCTTAGCAACGTTGATTAAGGCTTCCCTTGGAGATCTTTTCAAAAGCTTCAAAAAGCTTCATGCCCTGGGAGGGATTTAATTTGGATGCTTTGCACTTGCAGTTCCAGAAGCTCATTTATTTTAATATCTGGCCCATGGAGTTTATCATTGTTGTGATGAAAGTTCAGTGCAATTCACTTATTCATTGGGAAGAGAGGGACAATTGAAGCAATTGAAGGATAAGAACAAAAGGAGGGCAATGGCTGACTGGGAAACCTGCTTTCAGCCTCCACCTGCACACCTAGAACTACAAGCCAGCATTGCAAGAAAATGTGGTGAAGGCTCCTACTCAGAGCTGTAGTCAGGCAGAAGTGCTGCTTCCTTCCTGATGTTTCATTTTCCCATCTTCCAATTCACCGCAGCCATCATTTCCTCATGAGGTAAAGCAAAAACAAAAAAAACAAAAAAAAACCCCTAACCTAATGACTTTGCCTCCAATTTTTTTTCTAGGCATTTCTAGGTTTAAGGCTACCTCCAATTTCTTTGGGTCACCGATGAAACCCCTCTCTGAAAAATCACTTTTGTGCCTCTTGGCACAAAAAAAATTAGATCTTACCTATCAATCTAATGGGATCAGAACTTGCCTTGATAAATCAGGAAAGGGATCTTGGGAAATGTTGCTCAGCCCAGGGGTGGGCTGCTGAGGGTTCGCAGGGTTCGGGAGAACCTCTAGCTAAGATTCTGTGCAGTTCGGAGAACCTCCAAATCCCATTCCTGGCTGGCCCCACCCACCTTGCCCCGCCCCTCCCCAGAGTCCCCACGCAGCCTGTTTTGGATGAAGTAAGTGTAGGGCATGCACGGAGGCTCGGGGAGAGCGAAAAACGGGCCTACCGGACATTTGGAAAGGCCAGAACAGGTTTCCGGCCCCTAGTGGGCCTCTAGAACCTGAGGAAGCCATTTTCGCCCTCCCGGAGGCTCGAGGGAAGCCCTGGAGCCCAGGGAGGGCAAAAAGCCCCCCCCCCCCCCCGCCATGGTGCAGGAGGCCGACTAGGCCATCCCCACCATGGCCACGCCCACCCAGCAACTAGGCAGAGAACCTCTTGCTAACATTTTTGAAGCCCATCCCCTGGCTCAGCCTGATGAATTTGCTAACCCAGTGTGCAGGAGACGAGAGGAGGAGAGGGGAGGGGAGAGGAGATAAAAGAATGAGGAGAGAAGTGGAGAGGGGAAGGGAAATAAAAGAAGGAGAGAGGAGAGGAGAGGAGAGGGGAGGGGAGGATGGGAGGGAGGGGAGAAGGGAAGGAAGATAAAAGAAGGGGAGAGAGGAGGGGAGGAAAGAGAGAGGAAGATAGAGGAGGAAGAGGAGGAAAGGAAGTAAATAGATGGGAGTGAAGAAGATAAACAGATTTCATACTTAGTATCATTAGAACTGAAAAATATCAACGTATTTATTCCCTGATCCAATCATACCATACATGCTAGACTCGTGATGGCGAGCCTATAGCACGTGTGCCTGAAGTGGCACACGGAGCCATGTTGCCTGGCACACGTGGCATTGCCCGTTCCTCTTCTGGGTTTCTGGCACGCATGCACGAATGACAATCAGCTGGCCTTTTTGCGTGCATCGGTGCAGGAAACTGGAAGAGCTGGTCTTCCATTTTCCTGTGTGAGCATGTGCGCCAGCCAGCCGATCATCGCGAGCGCATGTACACCAGAAACCCAGAAGACTAGCTGGCTGGGGCGCATGTGCACACCTGAATCCAAAAGTTCATTTTCAGGCGCCATTGGCAACTCCTCTCCCGGGTTGCGGCCCAGAGCGCACACTCGGTGCCGAAAAGGTTTGCCATCACTGTGCTAGACTGTTCTAGTCACCAACCCTTTATCATAAAAAGAGGTAGAAAAGATGTGAAAAACTACAGCTAAAACCATTAGGAGGCTGCAAGGTTTCTCCAAGGAAGAAAGAGCATAGATAGCCACTGGGAGTCTTTTAGACAATAACAGAGGTCTATCAAAACATCCCATTGCACATATCACATCTCCCCCACTGCTGGAATGCCAGCCCAAAGTTGTCAGGACCAACTAAAGGAGACGCTTTTTTCATAAAAAGCACGTGGTCAGAGAGTAGGATTTGCTGCCCATCATTATGGTGCAGCCCACAGAGATGATTTTAAAAGGAGACCAGCTGGGTTCATGGAGAATCAAGCTCTCCATGGCTGCTAAGATTGATGGCCGCTTGCAAAATCTGAGGCAGCTGGCCGTAAATACAAGGAAGCAGCAGTGGACAGAAGATAGCCCTCCGATGCAGGCTTGCGAGCTTCTGAAATCCATCCTTTTATGCTGTTTTAGCCTCAGATGATAACAAATCCATCTTTAAAAGAAGGATCTAGACAAGCTGATATCCATAAGCCTCAAACAGAAGAGGAAGTTGCCAGCATCACCCATTTTTGCTGGACGAAAAAATTATGTCTACATTATGCAATCACATTTCTCATCTCTGGCTGTCAGTGGAACCTTGCTTTGTCCTGTCATCTTATATCACACTTTTCAAAAAGGCTTATCACCCACTTCAAAGGTAGAACAACAGCTTTTCCCTCAGCAACAGAGTTCCTGAAGCCAAACGAAAATAAACCAGTGGGGATTGAAGGGGGGGATGAAAAGCTCCCACAGGGAGTACCAAAAACAGGATGCTAAAAACTAACAAAGCAGCCCTTCCTAAGGATTCACTCCCAGCAAGTAGAAAAGAGGGATAGAAATGGCAAATAAAGGATTGAAACTGGTAAAAAAAAAAAAATGATGTTGAGACTGCAAGGAAGAGCAACTAACATGATTATAAGACCTGGAGACTAAAACATATGAAGAATGGTTGAAGGATTTGGGAATAATAATAATAATAATAATAATAATAATAATAATAATAATAATAATCAGCAGCAGCAACATACAAAAATTCATGGAATCTTCAATGAACCTCTGGAAAACAAAACTTATGGCTAATGAAGAAGAACTGGGTGAAGTTGAAATTAAACGAGGCATTTTCCAGGGCGATTCCCTTTCACCCCTACTTTTTATACTCTCAATGCTACCACTGACAATCATTTTGAAGAAGATGAACTGTGGATACGAACTTGCAAAGAAAGGACTGAAAATCTCGCACTTGATGTACATGGATGATTTGAAGCTGTTTGGTAAAACAAAAGCTGAACTGAATTTATTAATTGAAAACACAAAAGAATTCAGCCAAGACATTGGTATGCAGTTTGGAATTGACAAATGTGCAACAATAGCAACCAAAGCAGGCAAGATCATAGAAGAGGATGGAATAGAACTAGAGAATGAAGAAATGATAAAGGCAGTAAAATCAGAAGAAGGCTACAAGTACTTGGGGATTTTAGAAGCCTCTGACTTAATGCATAATAAAGTCAAGGAATTAACTTTAGCCAATTACATTTGGCGAATTCGTAAGATATTAATGTCCAAATTGAGTGGAGGAAACATCATAAAAGCCATAAATACCTGGGCTATACCTGTGATTAGATACTCTGCAGGAATAATTGACTGGACCCAGATGGAGTTAGACAATTTGGACAAAAAAACAAGGAAGCTTATGACAATGAATCATGCCTTGCACCCTAAAAGTGATGTTGACCGATTATATTTACCAAGAGCAGAGGGTGGTCGAGGACTCCTACAAGTAAAGCAGACTGTGGAAGAAGAAAAATGCAGCTTGAATGATTACATCTAGAAAAGTGAAGAACCAATGATTAAGGAAGTAAATAAAGGAGGCCTTTTAAAGACAACTAAAACAAAAGCAGAATATAAGAAAGTAGTAATTGAGCAGCGAGCTGAAAATTGGAAACACAAAGCTCTGCATGGCCAATACTTGAAAAGTATTGAAGGCAAAGCTGACCAGAAACTAACTTGGAACTGGGTAAGATCAGGAGTACTGAAAAAAGAAACAGAAAGCTTTATTTTGGCAGCTCAAGAACAAGCCCTAGCCACAAACTGTATGAAGGCAAAAATTCAACATGTTATCACCAACAGCAAATGCCGCCTCTGCAATGAGAAAGATGAGACAGTCGACCACCTGATCAGTGGGTGCAGCAAAATTTCACAAACTGACTACCTACAACGCCATGACCGTGTTGCTAAGATCATACACTGGAAATTGTGCCAGAAGTTTGGATTTAAGTACAGCAAAAACCACTGGGAACATCAGGTTGAGAAAGTTTTAGAGAATGAGAAACTCAAGATCTTGTGGGACTTTAGGATTCAGATTGACAGGCACTTGGTCCATAACACACCTGACATAACAATAGTTGAAAAGAAAAAAGTATGGTTCATTGACATTGCAATACCTGGTGATGCACGAATTGAAGATAAGCAGTAAGAAAAAATCACAAAGTGAAGTTGAAGTTGAGCGACTGTGGGAAAAAAAAGCATGTGTTGTCCCGTTTGTAATTGGAGCCCTTGGAGCAATACCCAAAGGGCTACCCTGCTATTTAGAAATTCTAAATTTGCCGGACTTCAACATTTTGACTCTACAAAAAACCACCTTACTCGGAACAGCTTACATCCTCCGACGATACCTTAACAGTTCCTAGGTCCTTGGTTAGGATTTGAGCTGCTGAGCTATTAACCAGCCTCAAAGGCTGTGAATCTCACTAAAGATTAAATAATAATAATAATAATAATAATAATAATAATAATAATAATAATAATAATAATAATTTTATTTCTATACTGCCCTTCTCCCGAAGGACTCAGGGCGGTGTACAGCCAATTTAAAAGCACAAGACACAACGATTAAAAATTAAAATAATTAAATAAATTTGGCCAGTTTAAAACCCCAAAAAAATTTAAAATACCCCAATTTAAAATTATTATATTGATAGCCCGGCCTGGCGGAACAACAGGGTCTTGAGTGCGCAACGAAACACCCGGAGGTCGGAGATCTTACGTATTTCCGGGGGCAGTTTATTCCACAGGGCTGGGGCTCCCACAGAGAAGGCCCTCCCCCTGGGTGTTGCCAGCCAACATAACTTGGCTGATGGCACCCTGAGGAGACCCTCTCTGTGGGAGCGAACTGGCCGGTGGGAGGCTATTGGTGGCAGAAGTCGGTCTCGAAGGTACCCGGGTCCTGTGCCATGGAGCGCTTTAAAGGTGATGACCAACACCTTGAATCGCACCCGGAAGACCACTGGGAGCCAGTGCAGCTCACGCAGGAGGGGTGTCACGCGGGCACAACGAGTTGCGCCCATAACCACCCGCGCGGCCGCATTCTGGACCAGTTGGAGCCTCCGAGTGCTCTTCAAGGGGAGCCCCATGTAGAGAGCATTACAATAGTCCAACCGGGAGGTGACAAGGGCGTGAGTGACCATGCACAAGGCGTCCGGGTCCAGAAAGGGCTGCAACTGGCGGATCAGGCGAACCTGATAAAAGGCCCCCCTGGCCACGGCCGTCATATACTCTTCTAAAGACAGCCGTGCATCCAGGAGGACACCCAGATTGCGAGCCCTCTCTGTGGGGGGCAAAGATTCACCCCCAATAGTCAGCGATGGCACCTGCTGACTATATCGGGACGCCGGCAGCCACAGCCACTCAGTCTTGGACGGGTTGAGTCTGAGCCTGTTCCTCCCCATCCAGACCCGCATGGCCTCCAGGCAGCGAGACATCACATCAAGGGCAACATTGGGGTGGTCTGGGGTGGAGATGTACATTTGAGTATCATCAGCGTACAGATGACACTTCACCCCAAAACCACAGATGATCTCACCCAGCGGCTTCACATAAATGTTGAACAGAAGGGGCGAGAGGACCGACCCTTGTGGCACTCCTCATGCAAGACGCCTCGAGGTCGACCTCTGCCCCCGTCAACACAAACTGCGAGCGGTCGGAGAGGAAGGAGGAGAACCACCGCAGAACGGTGCCCCCTATTCCTAACCCCCTCAACCGCTGCAGCATGATACCATGGTCGATGGTATCAAAAGCCGCTGAGAGATCTAATAGGACTAGGACAGAGGAGCAACCCCTGTCCCGAGCCCTCCAGAGATCATCCACCAACGCGACCAATGCCGTTTCTGTGCTGTGCCCCTGCCTGAAGCCCGACTGGTATGGGTCTAGATAGATAGCTTCATCCAGGTGCCCGGGCAGTTGTCGTGCCACCACACTCTCAGCAACCTTCGCCACAAAACGAAGGTTGGAGACTGGACGGTAGTTGGCTAATTCAGCCGGGTCCAGGGAAGGCTTCTTGAGGAGGGGCCTCACCACCGCCTCTTTCAAGGCAGCGGGAAAGGCACCCTCACTCAGAGAAGCAGTTATAATCTCCTGGAGCCAGCCTCGTGTAACCTCCCGGGAGGCCGGTACCAACCAAGAGGGACACGGGTCCAATAAACATGTGGCGGCACTAATCCTACCCAGAACCCTGTCCACATCCTCGGGAGCCACAGGATCAAACTCCTCCCAGGTAATATTCTCAAAACCTACCCTTCTCTCCTCCCCCGGACTCACCCAATCGGAGTCCAAGCCTTCTCGAATCCGAGCAACTTTATCATGCAGGAATTGCACAAAATCCTCAGCTCGACCCTGCAAGGGATCTTCCCGCACTCCCCCCCGAAGAAGGGAGTGGGTCACCGTAAACAGGGTGGCTGGGCGGTTTAGCTCAGTGGTGGGTTCTACTTACCTTTACTACCAGTTTGCATCACGCAATTGTATGTGCAGAAGCTTCTGTGCCTGCGCAGATCACCTTTGATGACATCTGGGTCAGTGGGCAGAGCCTCCCGCCGATTTTATTACTGGTTCTTGTGAACCGGTCTGAACCAGGGGCAACCCACCACTGGTTTAGATAGTTTAGAGAAAAGAAGGACTAGGGGGGACATGATAGCAGTATTCCATGGGATGGATGGATGGATGGATGGATGGATAGATGGATGGAAACTAATCAAGGACAGAAACAACCTGGAATTAAGGAGAAACTTCCTAACAAAATCTCCATTCCCACCCTACTCCAAGGCCAGCCAGAGGTGGCATTTGCCGGTTCTCCGAATTACTCAAAATTTCCGCTGCTGGTTCTCCAGAACCTGTCAGAACCTGCTGGATTTCACCCCTGCTTCCAGCTACCTAAAAAAAAAAAAATCACCACCAGAGCAGCAAAAACCCTCCATGGCATATAAATAAAACAAAAGAAGATTCTAGGTACAAGAATTCCACCCTTGAACTAAAGGCAAAGGGGTATGTTTTTCCAATAATAATTAACCTGAGCATTAGATCCATTAGTCTCAGGGCAAGCTATTTCCATCCCCCTCTCTCTTTTTTTGTTGCCCTTGCTCATTTTCAATCTGGTTTGCATATGTGCATTTACATAATTAAAAAACATTTGCCACAGGGCCATCGGGCATGCAAACAAACAAACAAACAAACAAACAAACAAATAATAAATAAATAATAAATAAATAAATAAATAATAAATAAATAAATAATAAATAAATAATAAATAAATAAATAAATAAATAAATAAATAAATAAATAAATAAATAAATAAAGGAGCATTTATCACTGCAGTTAGAAGCCACTCCACAGACTGCCATCTGCCCCCGTGTTCTCAAGATGTCATCGGTTTCTTGGGAGAAGAAGGCATGAGGATGCTTTGTGCATTGTGACAACTTTGCACAAATAATGCACCTGGCGCCCTCGTGTCGTTAAGTTGCCAGTAAATAATTTGTGTCCTCCGGGCAATGGGTGTCGTGAGAAACACAGAGTTTCAAAATTCCTGTTGCAACTAAAAACAGCCCTAATCAAGGAACTACCAAGAACAACACTCCCACCAACACTGATAGGACAAGCCACTTGTATATAAACAGAGAGCAAACCCTGCTCCCTTCTAGCACTGATGATATTAGCTAGTTGGGTAATGAAATGTCTGCAAGAAAAAAAACCCCACGCTCACAGAGCACCAAGGACTCGGCTGTTTATCCCTGAGCTACAAATACTCTCTTTTATTGGTTACAGCTCCTGTCTCATCAATGGTGCAGGAAGGATCGTAAATCTATCTGAGACCCTGGAATTCTGACTTGCTGGAAGGTTTCCAATGGGTGAGTGTTCTGACCTAAGCTTCCCTATAAGCATGAAGCAGAATCCTGGTCCTGACAAAACCCCTTTTAGTAAACAAACAGTGAATTCCTCTCAGTCACCTTCAACAAAGTCTTTCAAGGGAGAATTTACAGTCACAGACCTTATCTGGCTTGGAGAGCTGCCAGGCCGATATCTTCAAAACTTGGCAAAGAGTCACTGAGAGTCACAAACCAATTAGACAAACTAATTGTCTCCTGCAAACTCCACTCCCCTTTCGCTCCTCTTTTATTCCCTCTCGGAGGGGCCATTCATCGTCCACCTATTGCCTTACTCCCAAGTCTACCCATGTTCTTTAGCTGTTCCCTTTGCCTGGCAACTCTGCCCGTGCACATACTGGGAACAGGCTCCAGCTGTCCATCTGCCTCACTGATGTCTGACTCTGAAGGCAGCTGATAACTGGCATCTGGCTCTGGCCCTCTCTCTGCCTCTGACGCAGAGCCCTCATCAGAGCCTTCCCCAGACTCCAGGACTGGCCCATGTTCCTCCCCAACCTCGTGACTGTTCGAATCTGCTGCCAGTTCCACTGGCCACTGGTGGGCCACAACAACGAGTGGCCCTTCTTTATTTAATTTTAATTTAATTTTTAATTTTTATTTATTTTTATATGCTGCCCTTCTCCGGAGACTCAGGGCGGCTTACAATGCGTTAAGCAATAGCCTTCATACTTTTGTATATTTTTATATAAAGTCAGCTTATTGCCCCTACAAACCGGGTCCTCATTTTACCCACATTAGAAAGGATGGAAGGCTGAGTCGATCTTGAGCCTGGTGAGAATTGAATTCGCAGTAATTGCAGGCAGCTGGATGTTAAATGCTGCCTTAGTAGGAGGCTTAGCCTCCTATGCCACTCAGTCTCCTCCTTTATACCACCTACCTCCTCCCAGCTGAGAAACAAAGGGGCGATTTTTTGCCTATCTCTGCCACATCCAGGCCATTTCTCTATTCATGTTGTACCTTCAAATCATTTTGGACTCCTAGCAAGATATAAACAGGGCCTGATGTTTTTTGGCAAGATTTTTCAGAAGTGGTTTGCCCTTCAGGTCTTCTTCCTAGGGCTGAGAGAAATGACTGAACTCCTAGCTGGTTGAACTCCCGGTCTCCACGTTCCTAGTGCTTTAACCCCTACACCAGACTGCCTTTCCACGATATCTTTAATCCTTGTGGCAGGAGGTCAGCGCAGAGAGAGAAAGCAAGAGGCTTTCAGCAGAGGTGGTATTCAGCAGGTTCTGGACAGTTCTGGAGAACCGGTAGCGGAAATTTTGAGTAGTTCGGAGAACCGGTAAATACCATTGCTGACTGGCCCCACCCCCATCTATTCTCTGCCTCCCGGTTGAGTCCCAATTGATTGGGAGGAAATGGGGATTTCCTCATTCCCTTCCCCTGGAGGGGGGAGGGAATGGAGATTTTACAGTATCCTTCCCCTGCCACGCCCACCAAGCCACACCCACAGAACCAGTAGTAAAAAAAATTGAATCCCAACACTGGCTTTCTGGTTGTTTTTTGGCTTCTTAGTTCCCAAACTGGCAAGACTGTTCACATACAAATATGAGTTGTTTACCTTCATATTCATTTAAAAGATTCATGGTGTACGTATTTCCCAACTCAGCAAAGCTCCCTATTAAAAACATGTTAGCCAATTCATCAAACACCTTTTAAAAGACAAGTTCCATGTGGATTCCAATCTCACATCAGCCATCTAGAGATACGATAACATTGCTCCAATATTTGAAGGGCTGCCACAGATGCTATTCTCCAAAGCATCTGAAGGCAGAACAAGAAGGATCAATCAAGGATTAATCAAGGAGAGAAGCAACCGAGAACTAAGAAGAAATTTCTTGATAGCCAAAACAATGAATTGTTGGCATGGCTTGCCTTCGGAAGTTGTGAGTGCTCCATCATTGAAATGTCCTACGTTTCTCTTTAGAGAAGCAGAACAATTAATCAATGGAACTGCTCATCTCCAGAAGTTGTGGATGCTCCAGCACTGGAGACTTTTAAGAAGAGATGGGACAGCCACTTGCCTGCAATGGTATAGGACAGGGGTGTCAAACTCGATTTCATTGAGGGCTGCATCAGGGTTGTGTTTGACCTCCGGGGGCCGGGGTGGGCGTGGCCAGGGTGGGCGTAGCTGGCTTGACGTCACTTGTTTTGGGGCATCTGTGGTGGCCCAAGCGCTCTGCCAGCAAAAACGAGCTCCCGAGCTCCATTTTCGGCTGTCACGGCCTCCTGCAAACCTCTGCCAGCGAAAACAGAGGGAGAGCTCCATTTTTGCTGGCAGAAGCACCACGGGCCAGTTCTTTGTGGTTTCCAGGGCAGCCCCGCGGGATAGATCTAACTATTCCGTGGACCAGATCTGGCCCCCAGGCCTTGAGTTTGATACCCCTGATATAGGGTCTCTTGCTTGAGCAGGGAGTTAGACTAGAAGACCTCCGAAGTCCCTTCCAACTCTGTTACTCTGTTACCTGGGAGGAAGCACTAGCGAATTTTCTGGGCCTTCCTTAGGAAAGATTCTAATCTCAGGATTGTCTCTTCCGAGAGAGCAAGTCTATTGTTCTTAAATATATTAATATTTTTAAAATGTGTTACTGTATAAAAGTGATTATTTTCTGTTTAACGAGGTATGCTATTGTGTTGATTTCAAAAATTCTTAACCAAGGAATCAATTAAAGTTCACAATTCTAGTTGTACTATTAGGAAATACCAACCGACCAATACCAATCCAACTTCCTTTTTTTGGATATAGAACAGCAATCAGATGATGGAACTGTAACAAACTACAATTTACCTGTAATCTAGCCTGCCATTGATGCTTAGCATATTGAATGATCAGTCTGTTGAGGTCTATTCAATAAACCATAATTCAACAGTTTAGCATGTTTTGGAAATGCGGCCCCTAATTAACATAACGTTTGAGACTTTTCAGTTAAGTGCAATGATCATATATCAATTATTAGTGCTTTCAAGTTTAATACGAGCTTTTGAGAAAGCAAAGTACTCTCTGGTGTTCATTTTCTTGGTCCTCACCAATGACCTTGTCAATGAGAAAAACATTCATTATTATTGCAGGAGCCTTGGTGGTGTAGTGGACTAAAGTGCTGTTAAATAGCACTTAGCTGCCAGCTGCCTGCAATTACTGCGAGTACAAATCTCACCAGGCTCAAGGCTGACTCAGCCTTCCATCCTTCCGAGGTAGGTAAAATGAGGACCCAGATTGTGGGGGCAATAAGCTGACTTTGTATAAAAAAGAATACTGCTTAGGAGGGACCAAAAGCCCTACTAAGCAAGTATATACAAAAATATGAAGGCTATTGCTTAACGCATTGTAAGCTGCCCTGAGTCTCCGGAGAAGGGCGGCATATAAATCGAACCAATAAATAAACAATAAATAAATAAATTATTAATGACCATTTTAAAGCAAGTACAGTACCATCAGTGACATGGAAATAAACTGATTTATTTTTCTTTCCTCAGACAGGACAGCCTATCAATCTATTCTCTGTTATCCCAGAACCAGACAGTTAAAACTACAAAGGAGGTTCAGAGGCTAAAGATGTAGAGGAATTTCCTAACAGTATGAACTGTCAGCCAGTGGAATGGGCTGCCACATGAAACGGAGAATTCTCCTTCATTGCTGGTCTTTAATCACAAGCTGGACAGTACTACTGCTGTCACCATGTTACTGAATACAACTCCCAATAGCCCTAGGAAGCACAACCAATGGTGAGGCATGTTGGGAGAAGTAGTTCAGCAGGATCTAAAAATCCACAGGTCACTGTTCTTGTTTAAAAGACACTTGCTTTAAATTATGCACGTGTCATTTCAAATGTGAAGACACTTAACATCAATAACCAGCTTTCAAATGAGATCTGCTCATAATCTGACATCCAGATCGGGTTCACAGATCGTACCAAGTCAGATTTCTTTAAATAGCATCTCTAAATAACATGACTGTTATGAGCAGAATAACAGCGTTGAAATCTTCTGCTTAAGCTAGAGACTCCATTCCATTTTAGAAAATGGTTGTCCTATCTTAAGAACCTCCAACTTCTGGAGGCAAGCCAGTCCACTGATTAATGTCAGTAAATGTTTATTTAATTCTAGGTTGGATCTCTCCTTGAGTAATTTCCATCCGTTGCATTTTGTTCTGCCGTCAGGTGCTTTGGAGAATAAGTTGCCCCTACTGTGACTCCATTATCTGAGCCGGTGTCATCGGCAGGAGAGGACTCCGAGAGTGAAGGAGAGGAGTTGGCAAGACCTCCCTCTCCAGGACCCTCCTCTCTGGCAATGCCTTTGGTGTCCGCCGAAGGGCAAGAGATAGGGCCGGAGCCAAGCACGTCCACACAGCCACAGATGGACAGTGATGAGGGTAATGAGTCTTGGCTGGATCCACGCCAGCGTCGCAGAGATAAGCGCGCACAACAGAAGAAAAGGCGTGCCCGAGATTAGGCTGAGTCACTGGACCACACCCCACAGGATATAAAAGGGAGCGTGGTGGCCAGTCAAACCTTGTGACTAACAAAGCTGAAAGCTTCCACACCATTCTGCATTGCCGGACTTTTGGCTATAGACTTTGCTGGATTATCTCTGGACTTGATTGACTCCGTAATTATTGAGCTGTTTCTTTTGATGTATCAGAAGTGGGGAGAAGTTATCTCTCCTCTTTGTAAATAATAAACTCTTGGCAGGCAGCCACTAGGTTGTTGCCAAGTTCCGTTATCATAAGGAAAAGAATTTTGCCGGCTGGTTTGGTCTTTAACTCTTGAACGTCTGTTGGTGTGTGTGCGTGTGGTTGGGGACAGAACAGCCCCTCTCCTCTTTGTGGCAGCCTCTCAAATATTGGAACACTGCTATCAGGTCACCCTAAGTCCTTCTTTTCATTAAACAACGCCTGTTCTTGGAACCGTTCTTCATCTGTTTTAGCCTCAAGTCTGCTAATCATCTTTGTTGCTTTTCTCTTTACTCTTTTCTAAAGTCTCAAAATTTAGAGGCGGCCAGATAATTCTTTTTTTTTATTGAAAAGTTTTACAACAAAGAAATACAAAAAAAATTCCCCCCCTCATGTTCCCCCCCCCTTTCCCCCACTTCATCCCACTCTCCCCACCCCCAGACTTCCCAGAGCAAAATACAAGGTATTTCATTTAATCAATCATAAACTAGATTAATCTACTTATCCTCAAAGTACTAACTCCCCCCCTAAAACCTTAACTCCACTATAGATAACTTAATACTTCTAATACTAACATTCATTCATAAGCTATTTGATATTTTCTTGTCTGATACTTATTTTGAATATAATCAATCCATCTTCTCCATTCCAATACGTATCTTTCTTGTGTGTGGTCCTTCAAGTACGCTGAGATTTTTGCCATTTCTGCTAGGTTCGTTACTTTCAGTATCCACTCTTCAATAGTAGGCAAAGAGTCCTTCTTCCAATATTGAGCTACCAGCAGCCTAGCTGCTGATATTAAGTTCAAAATCAATTTAGTCTCTGAAACTGTACAGTCCATAGTTATACCCAATAGAAACAATTGAGAAGTAAATTTCAACCTTCTTTTCAAAATGTTCTGCATCACCCACCAAATTTTTATCCAAAATGCCTTGATTTTCTTACAGGTCCACCATATATGATAATAGGTTGCATCATTACATTCACATCTCCAACATTTAGCTTGCAAATTCGAATACATACATGATAATTTTTTAGGATCTAGGTGCCATCTGTAAAACATTTTATAAAAATTCTCTCTCAGATTTTGTGCTTGCGTAAATTTAACATTTCTGACCCAAATCTTTTCCCACGTTTCCATCATCACTGGTTCCTGAAAGTTTTGTGCCCATTTATCATACAGTCCTTAACCAATTCCGTTTCTGAGTCAATTTCCAGTAATGCATTGTACAGCCTTTTAATATGCATCTGATTTTGATCTCTAATCTGTTTTACCAGATTTTCCTCATTTTGCATAACCCCAAGGCCAGATAATTCTAATCTTCACAGATGTCGTAGAATTGTGAACTTCTAGGTTTTCCCAGTTGCAATATGTGTCTGTGGAAGTTGGACCATAAGAATGGAGGCCTTTGAACTCTGGTGCTGGAGAAGACTCCTGCGTGTCCCTTGGACTGCAAGGCGATCCAACCGGTCAGTCCTAGAGGAGATCAACCCTGACTGCTCTTTAAAAGGCCAGGTCCTGAAGATGAAACTCAAATACTTTGGCCACCTAATGAGAAGGAAGGACTCACTGGAGAAGAGCCTAATGCTGGGAAAGATGGAGGGCAAAAGAAGAATGGGACGACAGAGAATGAGGTGGCTGGACGGAGTCACTGAAGCAGTCGGCGTGAGCTTAAATAGACTCCAGAGGATGGTAGAGGACAGGAAGACCTGGAGGAACGTTGTCCATGGGATTGGACACGACTTCACAACTAACAACAATAACAGGTACAGATTCTCATTGAAGCTATTCTTTTAGGGCTTATCACCAATTGTTATCTCAGAGCAATTTAGTTTTGTTACTATGTTACTAAATCAGTTGCATGCAGTGAAAAGCGCTGCAACTTAACAATACAGTTGGTTCTTGCTTAACAGTTGCCCTCTTTAAACTAAAACCAAACTTTGAACTAAATTGCCCTCTTTTAAACTAAATTTGTGTATCGGTAGTTGCATGACTTCTGTAGATGCTATATGCTAAATAATAAATAAATAATAAATCAACAAAAAACAGCCCTCTTTAGGACTTTAGGACTGAAATGATGACGGCAGTGAAAAAGTAATCTTACAACTTGGTCCTCGCACTTAGAACCATCGCAATGTCTCCATGGTCATGTGATAGAAAGTCAGGTGCTTTGCAACTGACAGGCTTTTACTGGCAATCCTCAACTTACAACCATTTGCTTAGCAGCACTGGAAGCTACAATTGCACTGAAAACAAGTGGCTTTGGCCATTCTTCACACTTCCGACCGTCATCCAGTCGTAAGTTTGAAGGTTGCATCATTTGCAACCTTCCCAGGAAGCTTCTCACAAGCAAAATGAAAAGGGGAAGCTGAATTCACTTAACAACCACTTGGCTGTCAATCAAAGACTACCCGTATGATGTTTCGTCATTGATCACCATTTGTGGTCTTTGCAACTGCCTTCCCCAAGCAGAATCTTGGAGAAGCCCCCAGTAAACCTTTGCACTTGTGACATCTCACTTAATATCTGAGTCACTCAGTGACGGAGTTACCACAACAACCAATTGTGGTTGTTAAGCAAAGATTACCTCTTGCCATTGCAAAGGCAGCTTACAGCTGGGGTTCCAGCGAAGGCATTTCAATTTTTATAGCATCCTCTCCAGTGGTGAAATCCGAACCGGTTTGCTACTGGTTCGGTGGCCACACATGCGTAGTGCACACCAAACACGCACTCTGCATGTGTGTGTTCATGCGCAATACACACACCAAAAGGAGGTTTGGGAAGGTAAGTAGAAGCGAGGGGGGAGATCAGCTGTTGTGCGGGAATTAGCTTTGCTAAAAAGCAGGATTTCCTGCTTTCTAGCAAAGCTAAACAGCTGATCATCGGAAATACCAGTTCAAAGGAACCGGTAGCTTTTTTAAACTACTGGTTCAACCGAATGGATAGTTTTTATCACTACCGGTTTGCCCAAACTAGAGCGAACTGGTAGCATTTCACCCCTGATCCTCTCTTCAACCCACACAGTCCAGCATCCATTACGCAGGGGCTCAGAGAGTAAACAAAGCACCGATATTCTTGCAACCAATTGGAGAGGAATTACGTTCTTTTGCATCACCGCAAAAAACTCATTCATACTAAACCTCTTTGGCAACAGATATTAATGGAACAGAAATATCTCTTCCTACAAGAGAAAGTGGGTGTACAAAGAACAGAGGGCTTTGAAGTTTAACTTCACTGTTGGATTACTTGTTAACTACCTTTTTTTCAAATACAGCAGATAGATGACTGATCAGTTGGTTGCAAATAGATTTGTAGAAATTTATAAATTGTGGCTCTCTTTTGCAAGAGGGGGGAAATCTATTATTACCATAATACATCTATCAGTATTCAAATAGGGGAGGACAATATAGGAATATGTGTTTCTGTCTTTTGCTTTTTTCTTAATGCACATTTTTAAATGCTCTGTCTAGTTTTATTTTTGTATTTTTTTTCTTTTCTTTTGATTTTTGCCTTTTTATTTTTCCGAATAAAATACAGGTAGTCCTTGACTTACAGCAGTGGTTTAAGTGACCATTCAAAGTTACAACAGCACTGAAAAAAGGGACTTATGACCGTTTTTCACACTTACGACCACTGCAGCATCCCCATTGTCACATGATCAAAATTCAGACTCTTGGAAACTGACTCATATTTATGACGGTCGCAGTGTCCTGGGGTCATGTGATACCCTTTTGCGACCTTCTGACAAGCAAAGTCAACGGGAAAACCGGATTCCCATAACAAGAATCTTACTTAACATCTGCAGTGATTCATTTAACCAACCGGGGCAAGAAAGATCATAAAACGGGACAAAAGTCAAATGAACCAATGTCTCGCTTAGCGACAGAAATTGTGGGCTCAATTGTGGTCGTAAGTCAAGGACCACCTGTGAAACCGTACCGCAAATAGACATCGATGCAACAGAAGTATTTCTTCCTTCTACAAGGGAAAATGGATGCACAAAAAGCATTTGGTAAATGCTGGTTCCAAACTTCTAAACATTTAGAGCAGGGGTCAGCAACCCACAGCTCTGGAGCCACATGAGGCTCTTTCATCCCTCTGCTGCGGCTCCCTGTCGCCAGTCAGCTCCACAATTGATAGGGCTTTTGGTTAAGACCCGTAGAGGAAAAAATGACCCCTCGCTAGGAGGAGACTGTGGTGGGGGAACAGGACTTCCAGTCGGTTCCAGAATTGAATGGGGGGCTTCCAGTTAGGACCTTTGAGTGTTTAAGGTTGCCGACCCCCCGGTTTAGAGGGATAGCAAATTAAAAGCAAATTAAAAGCAAGTCCGTTGCAAGGGAAATATGACCAGGTCATATTTATGTGGGAGGCAGTTTGGAAAGAAATGCAAGAGATAATTCCTTGAAAAATTTGGGGGGGGGGGGGAGAGAGAAATGGAAGATCCCTTTATGAAGAGCAAAAACTCACCTGCTCCTCTGTCCTGATTCTGACAGCTGCCAGAAAGGTGAGCTCTGGAGGAGGTCTGCAAGGAAGACAGGAAGACAATGGCTGTCTCTGAATGTGAAGGTTGCAGAGATGCCTCATGATCTAAGATGCCCTTAGCTGACCTTTCCCCGGTGAATCTGTACACACTTCCTTCGAAGCTATCAAAAGCAGCGATTCCCACCTTCTGGCAGGACATGCCAAAAACTCACAAAAACATTACACGAGGGAAAGAAAGCCTTCGTTCATATCCTGAATGCGCAAGCCATCGATATGGTGATAGAATATCGTGATTCCCATCGTTCAGTATTCTTTATGTGCAAATGCAGCATTTCCCTTTGCTTTTTTCCTCTCATTCAGTGCTGTTATCCTAATGTCAAACTCGATTTCATGGAGGGCCGCATCAGTTGTGTTTGACCTCGGAGGGCCAGAGGGGGGATGTGGGGTGTGGCCGGGAGCGTGGCCATGGTGGGCATGGACTTGTGTCGGGGGCACCTGTGGTGGCCAAGTGTTAAAACAGGACTTCCCTCAGACTCTCCCTCACTCTCATTATAATCTCCTACTTACTTTCCTTCCTTCCTTCCTTCCTTCCTTCCTTCCTTCCTTCCTTCCTTCCTCCCTCCCTCCCTCCCTCCCTCCCTCCCTTTTTTTCTTTTTCCTTCCCTCTTCATTCTTTCTTCTTCCTTCCCCTCTTTCCTTATTTTTCCTTCCTTGCTCTCTTCCCATCTTCCCTTCTTTTTCTTTGTCTTTCCCTTTCTCCTTTCCTGTTCCTTCTTGCATGCTCAAATGCAAAAGGGGAAAGAAACATTTCTCCTTTTGTTTTGATTTGTTTTTAGTTTGTTTGGATAGCTTTCTGCCAGCAAGAACGGAGTCTGGGGGGGCCCGCAAACTCCATTTTCGCTGGCAGAGGCACCGTGGGCCGGTTCTTTGGTGTTTCCAGGCCGGATCTAAGCTCCAGCCCATGGGACTTGAGTTTGACACCTCTGTTCCAAAGCTACTGAGAAGATATACCTAGTTAGAGCACTGTTCCTATGGTGCTCAAAGTAATTTCCTTCCGTGGTTGCATTCACATGACACCAATACAGGTCGTGCTCAACATAGAACCATTTGTTTAGTGACCATTCAAAGTTATAACAGCACTGGGAAAAAAACCAGTCCTCGCCAGGGGTGGGTTCTAAAATTTTTTACTACTGGTTCTGTGGGCATGGCTTATTTTGTGGGTGTGGCTTGATTGTCATGTGACAATTATTTAGGATTTAGCAGAGCTACTGGTCTACCAGGATTTTAACTGCTTGCAGAACTATACCAGTCTACCCATTTATTTTTGCAGGCACCAGTCTACTCATGTATTTTTGCAGGCACCGGTCTACCTATTTATTTTTGCAGGCACCGGTCTACTCATTTGTTTTCTTTTAATACTGATCAGCTGTAGGGTGGCCCTTTGAAGCCCGGTAGCAAGAGTTTAAACAGTTTTTTCCCCTCTAGCCATCAGCTGGGACTCAGGAGGCAGCAATAGATTGGGGGTAGGGCCAAATAAAAGGTAAGAATAATGTGGGGGGTAGGTGAGTGGGACGGGGGGGCAGAACCGGTTCGGTAACTCATATCATCACTGCTACTGGCTCGGCGGAACCGGGCCAAACCGGGAGGAACCACCACTGGTCCTCGCACTTACAACCGTGGCAGCATCCCACACACACACACACACAGTCACGTGATCAAAATTTGGGCACTTGACAACTTGTATTTACAAAGTTGCGGTATGTCTTTGGGGGTCATGTGACTGCCATTGGCGACCTCTTCCCACAAGCAAAGTGAATGGGGAAAGCCAGATTGGCTTTAACAAAACAGTCTGATTCGCTTAATAACTGCAAGTGATTTGCTTAATAATCTTAGCAACAAAGGTCATAAAATGGGGCACGACTTACTTAACAACCGCCTTGCTTAACAATAGAAATTCTAACCCAATTGTGGTTGTACGTCAAGGACCACCTGTAATATGTAGGCTTGCTTCTTTGCCTGTCAGCCTGAGATGTGAATGCAGCGTGGAAAGTCACTCCATACTGACTCAAATGCCTTGTTTGCTTCAGAGAATTAAAAATCTTGCTGGAAAAGATATGGATGAACCAAAACTTCTGAGACCTTCTTTTAACACATTCAGGACCGAGATTGCATTGTCTTACGCTAATGCCAAACATAAGTTGCATGTTCAGGTAATTGACCATTTCTTTGCATTTAATTTATTATCCCAAAGGTGCTTTTTCAAGAGGCAATTGGATTTTGTTTTTTCTTTGAAGACGTTTCACTTTTCATCCAAAAAGCTTCTTTGGCTCTGAAGAAGCTTCTTCGATGAGAAGTGAAACATCTTCAAAGGAAAACCAGGAAGTCCAGTTGCCTCTTGAAAAAGCTCCTTTGGGACAACCATGACCTGGATGACTGAGAATCTCCATAGACATTTGATTTATTCATTACATGCTCTCAGGTGAGTGTTGATTCTTTACATATTGATAGAATTTCTCATTCTTTGCATTCAGTGTCCTTAAGATAAAACTTCCAAGCTGAGGCCAGTTCCAGAAATGTACATAAGTAGCTCCTTGCAATTTTATTGCAATAGAACAGAACTCAGTTGTTAATACCTGGTCTAGTAATTAAGGCTCCGGAGTAGAAAAGTGGAGATCGGGAATTCTAGGCTTGTATTAGATACAAAAGTCAGTTGGGTGATTTTGGGCCAGTCACTCTCTCTCTCAGCCCAATCCTCCTCACAGGATTGTTGCTGTGGGGCAAATAGGAGGATGAAGGTATATTCACTGCCTTGAATTTTTTAATAAAAATAATACAAGCAAGATACAAATAAAGAATAAATATAGCATGGTGTTTCTGTTACCTTGTTCAATGCTTCTCTGTGAATGGAAGATAATCTGAGTTGTCTTAAATAGTAATAAAACTTGATAACTTGAACATAGTTAATGTTAATACAAGGAGTTGCTGCAGTTCTATCAAGTAAATGTTTCAATTTCATTCCTGGGTTCTGTAATTTCCAATGTTAAAATTTGTTTGCCCCGCATTTTAATACACGCAGGTTGAATAGAGGATTTCGCTCAGATGTGGAATCAAAATACTTCCGTTAGACACAAGAATAAAAATATATGTATATGAAGAATGTTAAAAAAAAAAGAATACTTGAAGAAAGTATTTATTCTTTATTTGTATCTTGCCTGTATTATTTTTTATAATTTTTATTTTCAAAAAATCTTAATTTAAGCCAATGCTTCCCTGACCCTTGTCAACCCCGCTCATCACTCTATATTCTAGGAGAGTATTTATTGAGATTAGAAGCAGCATTTTTTATTATTCATATTAAAAAAGAATTAGGAGAAGGGAATGCAATCAGACAGAAGTAGCATTCCGTTTTAGAGATCTAACATTGGATCCACTCCCAGCATCTCGGGCTCTTTCCCACCAGCTGATCCCAGCGCTCAGCTCAGCACCACAAACGGCTGATGCCCCCCTCTGGGTCGGTGCTCACCCACCAGCCGCACTGCCAAATTCCCAAACCAGGGCAAAATTACAACCCCCGGAAAGATGCTGCAGCGCTAATGTCAACACAATGCAACACAATACCTTAGAATGTCAAAGGGGGAAAAGGGTCTCTCTCTTTTGCTTCAGCAAGGTTGGTCTGTTGTAAATAAGCCACCATCGACCGGGTTTCCCATCTCGGCTTCATTCACAAACCAACAGCTTCAAAGCCCAGCTTAGTGGGGGCTTCTTGACTTTGGGGTGATTTAATTTTTTTTAAAAAAATCTGGGTTTATATCCCGTTGCTGGTTTAGTAAAATGGGGAAGGGGGGGCAGGTTAGATAAGGAGGCTCTGGTGACCAGGGTCATTCATTCTGGGCACGTCTGAACGGGTCCCTTTCGGAACAAACCAGCATCGGATCGGGACTGGGTTGCTCCCAGGTCCACAGCTCTGCTCTTTTCTTCTCCTGCCATGCATCTCTACCCCGTTGGGGATGCCGCCGGCTCAGCTCCGCTTCTGGGCTTTCCAGCTCGGATCGTGGCTCGAAAGACTTGCGGGGACGCCTCGTGGAAGCGAAGAGCGAGAGAGCCCCCGGGAGGCAGGCAAGGCTGCCTGGCTCCCTCGCATCCTCCCGCGTCCTGCGTGGGCGCCTTTATTTATTTATTTCGATGCCCGGGACGCCTCCCTCCCTCCCCCCGGGCTCTTCTTGGCTTGCAACTCCTCCAGGGAGAAGCGGGAGAAAAGCAAAGGTTACTCACCGACCAGGACCCAGCCCTGCCCGCCGGGGCGCCCGGAGAGCTCGTCGGCTCCTCTCTCTTGACCTGCCCCGCTGGCTCTTCAGGGCTGAAGATGCTGAGGAAACCTCAAGCGGGCGTCTGACCACTCAGGCGCGCCGTCCTGCTGCCTCCTCGCCCCGCACGGGCTGCCGAGGGGAGCCAGCAGCCCTCCCCGTGTCGGGACCCGCCGCTGCCTCTTTTCCAGTACAAAACCCGCAGCAACAGAACGCCTCCCGGTGCCCGGCCCACCTGCATGACGTCATGGGAGGCCTGTCAATCATTGGGCAGCCACCTGCTGTTAGCTCGGGTTGATTGCAACCCGGGTGGAGGGCGGGGTGCGATCAAGGGGGAAGGGGGGGGCAGAAGAGAAGAGCCAGGGGTGAATAACAACGTTTGGGAAGGGACCTTGTAGGTCATCTAGTCCAGGGGTGGCCCTTTTACAACCTGTGGACTTCAACTCCCAGAATTCCTGAGACAGCCAAGCTGGCTCAGGAATTCTGGGAGTTGAAATCCACAGGTCGTAAAGGAGCCATATTTGCCCACCCCTGATCTAGTCCAACAACCCCCACCCCAAGCAGGAGACCCTATAATACCATATGGCAGTCCAGTCTCTCTCTTTTTTTTAATTTGATTTATATGCCGCCCTTCTCCGGAGACTCAGGGCGGCTTACAGTGCGTTAAGCAATAGCCTTCATACTTTTGTATATTTTTATACAAAGTCAGGTTATTGCCCCCCCCCCAAAACTGGGTCCTCATTTTACCTACCTTAGAAAGGATGGAAGGCTGAGTCAACCTTGAGCCTGGCGAGATTCGATCTTACTTTAATTGCAGACAGCTGGTGTTAAATTACAGTGCTTAGTATGTTGAGCTATCCAGGCTCCTTCTTCTTCTTGAAAGCTTCTAGGAATGAAGCTTCCACAACTTCTGAAGGCAACTTCTGTTCCATTGATCGATTGCTCTCACTGTCAGAAAATTTCTCCTTATTTCCAGGTTGAATCTCTCCTTGGTCAGTTTCCATCCATTATTCCTTGTCTGGCCTTCAGGTGCTTTGGAAAATAGCTTGACGCCCTGCTCTCTGTGGCAGCCCCTCAAATATTGGAACAGTGCTATCATGTCTCCCCTGGTCCTTCTCTTCATTAGACTAGCCATGCCCAGTTCCTGCAACGGTTCTTTATACGTTTACCCTCCAGTCCCCTAATCATCTTGGTTGCTCTTCTCTGCACTCTTTCTAGACTCTCAACATCTTTTTATAGTGTGGTGACCAAAACTGGATGCAGTACTCTGGGTGTGGTCTTACTAAGGCATTATAGAATGGTATTAGTACGTCACTTGATCTTGATTGTATCCCTCTGTTAATGCAATGTAGGATTGCATTGGCTTTTTTGGCTGCCACCACACACTGCTGGCTCATATTTAATGGATTGTCTACTAAGGCTCCAAGGTCACAGTTACTGCTATGTACACTGAGAGCATATGCACCAAGACAAATTCCTTGTGTGTCCAATCACACTTGGCCAATAAAAAATTCTATTCTATTCTATTCTATTCTATTCTATTCTATTCTATTCTATTCTATTCTATTCTACTCTACCCTACCCTACCCTACCCTACCCTACCCTACCCTACTCTACTCTATTCTATTCTATTCAGCCATGCTTTACCCAATCTGCATATATACTTTTGCCTAAGTGTAGGACTTTACTTTTCTCTAGATTGAATTTACATTGAACAGCTGGACGGGCTCTCCTGGAAGGCCAGCTGTGGATGAAGCAGCCTTTCCTCCAGCCGAGTGGATGAGCGAAGCTGAGCAGCAAAATGAGGGTTATTATAACTCTCTTTTCCAAAGGGAAGAGCAAAGGGGGGCGTGGCCATTATGTGGTTTGCAATAGGTTATGATGGAAAGGCAATGTGAGACACTTGAATAAAGTACAGGTCAACAAACTCTGCTTTATTGCTGTGGAAGAAAGAAGTGGTGGTTTAGAATAGAATAGAATAGAATAGAATAGAATAGAATAGAATAGAATAGAATAGAATAGAATAGAATAGAATAGAATAGAATTCTTTATTGGCCAAGTATGATTGGACACACAAGGAATTTGTCTTAGTGCATATGCTCTCAGGGTACATAAAAGAAAAGATACATTCATCAAGAATCATAAGGTACAACACTTAATGATAGTCATAGGGAACAAATAAGTAAGCAATCAAATCATAAGTTTGGAGAAATGCTAAGTGGGAGCCCCAGATGACTTTGCAAAGAGAAATCTGAGGAGGGAGCATTATAAAGGCACTGCCACAAACTTATGCTGAAAAAGTATCTCACTTATTTTGGCCATGGCATGCCAGGGAATTCACTGGAGAAAGCAATTGTGTTGAGAAGAATTAGTGGTAAAAGAAAACCAGGTTGCCAAGGAACATGATGGCTGGACACCATCAAAGCTAACACCAGCCAGAGCATAGAACAACTCAAAGAAGTAGTGCAAGATTGGAATCGCCAAGATAACAAATGAATGGATAACATCATCATCATAGGAGCACGGTGGCTCATGTGGTTAAGATGCTGGGTTGGAGGTTAGCAAGCCCACATTCAAGACCCGACCTGCTGTCTCAGGGCAGGTGAGCTCATGTCCTTTGCTCCAGCTCCTGCCGGGGATATGTAAGGAGGCCCTAACTGGACATCTCCTGGGCAATGGTGATGTCACCAGCTAAACTTTTCAACCTGTAACCTTGATGCTTCTGACACAAATGCCGCCATCATCATCATCATCATCATCATCATCAATCATTATCATGTACGAGCGTAGTGGCGCAGTGGTTAGGGTGCAGTACGGCAGGCTACTTCTGCTGACTGCTGGCTGCCTGCAGCTGGCAGTTCAAATCTCACCAGGCTCAAGGTTGACTCAGCCTTCCATCCTTCCGAGGTGGGTAAAATGAGGACCCAAATTGTTGGGGGCAATAATGCTGGCTCTGTAAACCGCTTAAAGAGGGCCGTAAAGCGATGTATAAGTCTAAGTGCTATTGTTATCAACACCATCTTGAAAAGATGGGATATAAAGAAGATGGAATAAATAAATTGTTGCCTCAAAGGGCAACAACACAATTAGATAGCTATTTCAAATTCCTTTAACTCAACTCAACACTAACTTCTGAAGGAGAGAGGTTTGCAGCTCAGGAAAGCATTGAAATTGGCATAAACTCCAATGAAAGTTGGAGAAGTCTTCTAAAATACAATTTTCTCCAGTCTGTTACCGCCTGTCTTTTGGACATTAGTTTGATGAGATTGGAGAGTTGACTACCATTTGGTCAGCACCAGTGATGGGGTTCAATTTTTTTTACTACCGGTTCTGTGGGTGTGGCTTGGTGGGCATGGCTTGGCTTGGGCATGGCTTGGTGGGCATGGCAGGGGAAGGATACTGTAAAATCCCCATTTCCTCCCGATCAGCTGGGACTCGGGAGGCAGAGAATAGATGGGAGCGGGGCCAGTCAGAAGTGGTATTTGCCGGTTCTCCGAACTACTCAAAATTTCCGCTACCGGTTCTCCAGAACTGGTCAGAACCCGCTGCATACCACTTCTGATCGGCATCCAACAAGGGGCAATATGAAACAGGCAGACCCTTTTATCCAACTATACAAACATCATGGCCTTCATTTCAGTTTGGCATCACCTTCGTGATAACCTAATCATTGTGGCTCACAAGCTGTGGTTTATGGCTTAGTGTGTTGTGAGAACCCTGCCAATTGGAGTATCACTACACTAGCTAAAACAAGCAACAAATTACCAAAATGTATGCAATCTCTGGATGCAAAATATGGCAGTCAGGCTGCTAACTGATGCTCAAAACGGAGAATATATTATACCTGTGATGAAGGATTTGCACCAGCTGCTGAAATTGTGGTTAAAACACCAACTCGCCTCACAGGGTGATTGTTGGGGGGGAGAAAGAGGATGAGGAAGGAGTGGCGGCCCCCAGGGGGAGAGCCTTCTCTGTGGGGGTACCTACTATCTGGAACAAGCTCCCCCCGGAGATACAGTGGATCCTGGATCTGCGTACCTTCAGTCGCACGCTCAAGACCTTCCTATTTCATCAAGCCGGCCTGACCTAAGTCTTTCCCCTTTTTAAATGGAAATTTTAAATCTGGTTTTAAATTATTGGGTTTTAAATTTGTTTAGCCAAATTATTTAATTCGTTTTAATCTATTTTAAATTTTGTATTTATATGTTTTATTCCATGGCTGTTCACCGCCCTGAGTCCTTCGGGAGTAGGGCGGCATACAAATTCAATAAAATAAATAAATATATAAATAAATTAGGTATGTTCACCACCTTTAGTTACTTATAAAGTATTAAAGGCAGAATAAATATCGAATAAATACATACATACATATAACATACTTTTAAAAGGGGCAGCTTTCAATTATATGATGGTGGTGCCATCTTACCTTCTTTTTAAACACACACACTCTTACAGACATCCCTAGGTTAGTTTAATTTTTAAATTATCAAACAGCTTAGAGACCTGAGCAGGGGTGGGCTGCTGGGGGTTCGCAGGCTTTCGAGAGAACCTCTAGCTAAGATTCTGTGCAGTTCAGAGAACCCCCAAATCCCACTCCAGGTTGGTCCTGCCCACCCCTCACCTCCCATCCCAGGAGTCCCCATGCGGCCCGTTTTGGATGCAGGTAAGTGCAGGCCGCACGCGGAGGCTCAGGAAGGTGAAAAACGGGCCTACTGGAAGTTTGGGAAGGCCTGAAAGGGGGCTATTTCCGGCCTCCAGAGGGCCTCCAGAGCCTGGGGAGGCCATTTTCGCCCTCCCAGAGGCTCAAGGAAAGCTTCCAGAACCCAGGGAGGGCAAAAACACCCCCCCCCCCACACACACACACACCGTGGTGCAGGCGGCCAACTAGGCCATGCCTACCATGGCCACTCCCACCCAGCAACTGGGCAGAGAACCCATTGCTAAAATTTTTGAAGCCCACCCCTGGACCTGAGGGCCACCTCTCTCAACATGAAACTTTGGGGACAATGAGATAAGATAGCCTCACTTTTTGAGTTTGCTGGGACTTTTGTGCTGGTCCTAAATTAGGGAAAACAGCATCAAAAACTGCACAATTGCCTTGCTGTGTCTGGTTTTGAAGAAATCCCAAGATCTTCATTTTTAAATAATCTTTTAAAGATTATATTAATTAAAAGCCATTCTAAACACCTTTAACAACCATCAACTCTTTATGCTTTATTTTTTTATGGCTAGTTACTTGGAGTCCTCTTTCCTCTGTACAGTAAGGCACAAAGTACATCAAATGGATAACTGAATAAATTATAAACAGCGCCATTACCTTCTTTTTTTCTTTCTTGCCATTTCCGTGCAAGTGATGCACCCATCTGTTCCATGATGAAGGTATCTAGAAAGATGTCAGAAATAATAATTGTTTATAAGGATGCTGCAAGCAATTTTGTAAGCTGCATTTTCCTTACCATCGATCCATTCTGAATAACAGAATAGAATAACAGAATAGCAGTGGAAAAGAATTTTGGATGTCTTCTAGTCCAAGCCCCTGCTCAAGCAGGAAACCCTATACAATTTCAGACAAATCATTATCCAATCTCTTCTTAAAAACTTCCAGTGTTGGAGCAGTCACAGCTTCTGGAGACAAGTTGTTCCACTGCTTAATTGTTCTAACTGTCAGGAAATTTCTCCTTAGTTCTAAGTTGCTTCTCTCCTTGATTAGTTTCCATTAGTGCTTCTTGTCCTGCCTTCGGGTGCTTTGGAGAATTGGTAGATCCCCCTCTTCTTTGTGGCATCCCCTCAAATATTGGAACACTGCTATCGTGTCACTTCTAGTCCTTCTTTTCATTGAACCCAATTCCTGCAACCGTTCTTCATATGTATTAGCCTCCAGCGGCCAGCGCCTAATCATCATTGTTTCTCTTCTCTGCACTCTGCACTCTTTCAAGAGTCTTTCAATATCTTTTTTTTTTATGTCATGAATGCAGTATTCCAAGCGTGGTCTTACCAAGGCATTTTAAAGCAGTACCATATTAATACTTCACATGATCTTGATTCGATCCCTCTGTTAATGCAACTTAGGAGCGTGTTGGCTTTTTTTGGCAATTGCAGCACACTGTTGGATCACATTTAAGTGATCGGTCCACCTCTTGGACCTGCTCACTTTTGTGTTTTAGAAATGACTGGATCAGGGGTGGGTTCTACTTACCTTTACTACCGGTTCGCAACGGGGCTGCGCCGAAGCATTCTAATGACGTTGGGGTGGAGCCTCCCACCATTTTTACTACCGGTTCTACAGAACCGGTGTGAACCGGGGGCAACCCACCACTGGACTGGATGGAAACTCAGTTCTACCATGGCGCCTTTAGCTTTTGGGTTCTCATCATTCTCTTATGTAATCTGCTTTACATTGGCAAATAGGTCTTCCCATAAAGCAGGGGAGTCAAACTCGGTTTCAATGAGGGCCACATCAGGGTTGTATTTGACCTCGGAGGGGCATGGCCAGGGTGTGCATGGTCAGCTTGACATCACTCATGTCAGGGGCACCTGCGGTGGCCCGAATGCTCTGCCAGCTCTGTTTTTGGCTGTGATGGCCTCCTGCAAGCCTCTGCTGGCAAAAACAGAACTCCAGAAGGTCACCTGTGGCCCTTGTGTCAGGGGTGAAATCCAGCAGGTTCTGGAGAACTGGTAGCGGAAATTTTGAGTAGTTCGGAGAACCAGCAAATACCACCTCTGGCTGTGGGGTGGGAATGGAAATTTTGCAATATCCTTCCCCAAGGGGTGGGCAGGGAATGGAGATTTTGAAGTATCCCTCCCCTGGAGTGGGGTGGGAATGGAGATTTTGAAGTATTCTTCTCCTGCCATGCCCACCAAGCCACACCTAGCAAGCCACACCATACCCACCAAGCCACGCCCACAGAACCGGTAGTAAAAAAAATTGGATTTCACCACTGCCTTGCATGCTCCGTTTTCAGCTGCAATGGCCTCCTGCAATCCTCTGCCAGCAAGAACAAAGCTCTGTTTTCACTGGCAGAGGCAACGCAGGCCAGTCCTTTGCTGTTTCCAGGGCAGCCCCATGGACCAGATCTAAGCACCCAACAGGCCTGATCCGACCCCTGGGCCTTGAATTTAACACTCCAGCCATAAAGCATTGCAGCAACATTTCATAGCAAGATCTATCTGTTTGCAAAGGTACCAAAGTAAGGTCAGTATTAAAATGTGGCAAATCTGAGATGGAAGGAAAGCAACCCTTCGTGGCAAGATCAAAGCAATAAAAATAATATTGATTTCCACCTGTTTCCTACTTGATATTCTTCAGCCTGCATTGGTCCGCAGTGAGAAAACTATAAAAATGAAACTAGGTTTATCAACTTCTTATCCAAACGCCCTATCTATGACTTTAATGGTATTTTGATATACTGCTAATAAGGGCAGTAGAGTGATATAGAGATGTTATTATTTCCTATTCGTGAAAACGTTCGGCTTTCTTCTTTCTGCTCCTGCAGTTTAAGACACAAGAGCAAAGAAAAGGAGCTCTGGAGGAAAACAATGGGAAATATAAATGGTTGAGTTTTCCCTCTCTTTAACATCAACAGCTTTATTCACTCACTGAAAACAAAGTACACCCTGACTTGCTCTAGAACGGCCGTAGTTTCCCCCAAGGTCCCAATTAAACAGGGTAGCGTTACAGGAGCCTTAATGAATATTTGAGAGGTTTGTAGGCGAGACCGAACAAGAGAAGGGAAAGATAATGAGATGGTCTATTTCTGTGCTGGTTTCCCGTCATGTTAGGGTGAATGAGAACTGCGCAGATGACAAAAGGAAAATGGCAACAAGAAGCTTGCAATAGGATGGGTCAGCCTTTTGGATAAGAGGGATATTTGTCCCGAGTAAATACATAACCAATCTGCTAGGCCAGGGGTGGGCAAATGTGGCTCTTTTACAACCTGTGGACTTCAACTCCCAGAATTCCTGAGACAGCCAAGCTGTGGACTTCAACTCCCAGAATTCCTGAGTCAACCAAGCTGGCTCAGGAATTCTGGGAGTTGAAGTCCACAGGTTGTAAAAGAGCCACATTTGCCCACCCCTTCTCCCCTCCACACTGCTAGGCCTTCTCCCCTCCACACTGCTGAAATGTGGAGCCCCACTGTCTACATCAGTGTTTCTCAACCTTGGTAGCTTGAAGATGGGTGGACTTCAACTCCCAGAATCCCCCAGCCAGCGCTGCTGGCTGGGGGATTCTGGGAGTTGAAGTCCACCCATCTTCAAGCTTCCAAGGTTGAGAAACACTGGTCTACATGCAACCAGGTAGTTAGCTAGGTTTTGATGAACCACCCAAATTGATGATGTTACCTAGTTGGGTAATGAAACATCTTCAGGCAGGCAACCGAACTCAGAATGCATTAAGGATGTCACAGTTGAACTCTGAGCCTCAGTTATTCTCTTCTGTTGACCCACAAATAGCTAGATTCACACAACATACTAAGAGAGGAAAGCCAGCTAGGTGATCTTGGGCCACTTATTTTCTCTTGGCCCAACTCACCTCACAGAGTTGTGGCTGTGGAGAAAATAAGAGGAGGAAGGTGGTATTGTTGTGTCCTGTCGGCCGCCGGTCCCTCCAGCAGCCAAATAAGAGGAGGAGAAGGCGTGGGAATCAAGATCAGCATCAAGGCAACCTGAAAGCTCCGAGGGGGGAAAGGTAATGGAGTTGTCAGAGATAAGAGACAGAGGCGGAGCCTGGGCCATCCGTCAGCCCTCAGATGAAGAGTCAGCAGCCGCCAGGTCTGGAGGTGGCTGATGAGGAAGAGGAGGAACAGCTGGGTCCAGTGCCTGACGTGCGAATGCACAGAAGAGAGAGGAGAGGAGAGCAGTGGAAATCTATGGGCCGATCCTTAGGATGGAAGAGCCACCACTGCTAGTGAAGCCCCACCCTAGCTCTGGGGATAAAAGGCAGGGGGTGGAGATGAATAGATGTGGCAGACAACCATTCATCTCCCTGCCAGATAGACTTGTTAGCCTGCTGTGAGAGAGAGACTTTTTGCCAGGGCTGCTGGCGTTCCTAATAAAGGAATCGTTGATTGATTACAGAGGGTTTGTCGTGTTTGGGGAGCTGGGTCAGAACAGGTATGTTACGATATTTTCAGGATCAGACTCAATAAGTAGATTAAGAATTAGATATTCAAATAAAGCACTGTTTATTTACAGAAGGCATTCTATATTCACTGAATATTCACAGATAGAAGCACAGAAGGAAAGCATACAGCTCCTTATATATACAAGGGGTGGAGCTAGATATAGGAGTGGTTAAGTATGAATATATTAAGTAGTGAAGAATAAGTTAACCCCTGATATCCTGGTCATGTACTATTTACATAATAAAGAATAAGGCATTTACTTGTGACAAATCCCCCTCTAAATGCCGATTCGATATATTACAACAATTACATTCAGATTCAGAACAATATAAAACTTGTAACTTAGAAGTCAAGTATTTATGCTGCTTAGAAAGCAAAGGCTTTGTCAATATGTCAGCTATTTGCTCTGATGTTTCGCAATGAACTGCTTTAATAAATCCATCCTGAGATAACTGCCTCACATGTTTGAATTTTATATCTATATGTCTGGACCTTTGTCCAATAGCATCAGATCTAGATATTTCAATAGCAGCCTTGTTATCTTCGTGTATGATAAATGGTAATGAAGTGTTTGACAATAAGTCATTAAACCATACGAGGTTATTTGAGGCTTTAGACAAACAAACATATTCTGCCTCAGTCGTTGAGGTGGCTACTAAATCTTGTTTACCAGTGTACCAGTAAACTGGACAATCGTTAAGGAAAAATATATAGCCAGATGTGCTTTTTCTACATGTGGTATCACCAGCCCAATCCGCATCGGCATAACACGTGAGGATGGGCTCTTTGACATTATTAGGTTCCAATAATAAACAGAAGTCTAAACTATTCTTTAAATATCTTAATATTCTCTTGACAGCTTCCCAATGATATAATAATGGTTTGCTGACGTGCCTAGACAACAAGTTGAGAGGCAAAGCAATATCAGGTCTAGTCCAATTGGAAATATATAGAAGGGAACCGATGACTGATCTGTAAAGTGTATTATCTTTAAATTCAGGGGATGACTCATCTGTGTTTCTCAAGAAATCAGTTTGCATGGGAGTATCACAGGGTTTAGCATTGTTTAAGTTACATTTGTTCAGGAGTTCTATAATCTTATCTCTTTGAGAAAGTTTGAATCCCTTTTTTGTTTTACTAATTTGAACTCCAAGATACTTATTTACCTTACCTAATGATTTCAAAGAGAAATGTTCATTTAGTTTCGTTACAAATGTTTCTCTCTTCTCTTTGTGTTTACTATATACAAAATATCATCCACATAAATTAACACGAATTCTAAAGAGTCATCCTCTTTTTTAACAAAGAAACAGTTATCAGCAGTAGTGGCATTAAAATTCATAGTTTTGAGCACTTTGACTAAACATTCATACCATCTTTTGCCAGATTGTTTCAACCCATATAAACTTTTATTTAGTAACCATGTTTCATTTTTGTTCGTATATTGACTGTGAGGCGCTCTTACATATATCTCTTTATCTAATTTTGCATGTAGATATGCAGTCTGTATGTCGTATTGGAATACATCAAGGTTAAGTGCTGATGCTATGACCAGTGCAGTTTTAACACTCTCAGTTCTTACTGTGGGAGAGTATGTATCCGTGTAATCCTCGGGATATTTTTGTGCATAACCTTGAGCAACTAGTCTAGCTTTGTATAAGGTGTTGCCTCCTTCTAAGTTTTTGATTTTATATAACCACCTAGTACCAATAACAGTTTTATCTTTAGGTGCATGTGTAGGTGTGAATACATTTAATTTCTGCAAACTATCCATCTCTTTAGTCATGGCTGATTCCCACTTTTCCTTTTCTTCAGGGGGAAGTTTTAGCACTTCCTCGTATGTGTTGGTGTTGATGTTTCTCCATCCGTATACATTATATAATCTTTGTATCTGTTTGGTATTTGGTTTCTGTTATTCCTGATTGTTCTTTTTGGTTTACTATCATTGTCATGTAAATACCTAGCTTCCTTTTTTGTTAATGAATCTGTCTTTATTTTGTATTGACTGTTTGTCCATGTTCTGTTTTTGTTTTTTTGTTTTTTTTTATTGAAAAAGTTTTCAAATACAAGTTTTTCCCCCTTTTCCCCCCCCCCTCTTCCCTAACCCCCCCTCACCACCCATCCCCCCCTGTGACTTCTTCACAACAATAGGCTATTTCATAACTAATTACATACATAATATCTTTCCTTTCCCTTACTCCCTCCTCAGAATACTGACCCTTAGCATATTATTCTTATAACTCCCATTTTTATGATAATCTGCCCTTTTTCTCCTCCCCTAAACTTATAGTGTATTATTACAATTTAACATTTAATCTTTTATATATATTAATATAACATTTTAAAGCGGCCTTCTCCCTACATCCAAATTTAACATTTATTCAGTTCTATCCAATTCCTCCACTCCCCTAAATATATGACTTAAAGATCCTTTTTCTTAGACTAATCAATCAGTAAACTAACCTATTTCAACCCTTCAATTCCTACAAAATCATGCAATACAATTCTAAATAAATATAATCCACTGCCCACTTTACTAAGATATACACATATCTATATATGCATTCCATTTTGTAAAAAGAAAAAAGACAATAACTTTAAATTTATAATCCATATAATATCTTCTTTGGTGTCTTTCCACTGGATTGTTAAATCCATCACCCATAATAGGGTTAAATAACATGCTAGTGCAACAGTTTGTTCAAAATCTTCAATCATCTTCTGCCCCCATCAGTAGTAGATATCCTCGTATATATATAAAAGTAAAAACAACCACCCGAGTGACATTATAATTATATCCATATAGTTATAGTTGTGGTATTCATCAGGATTGTTGATTCCCATCATCCTAATGGGTAACATCCAGATCTTCTGCATGCCCCAGCGTGACTCTCTTGCCTTGTAACTCAAAATAATTATAATATATTTACCAGTAAAAGAAATCCAGAGTAGATAATTCAAATCCAACAAGGTAAGGCTCTTTTCACATCCCAAAATCACGGCATTATAGAGATCTGCCACAATCCTCAGGATAGTATTAAACAATTGTTCGCCTCCACTATCTTTTCAGATATTCATTCATTTTTTAAAGTCCCTGGCTTTACTGTTGCTTGGTTTAGAAACTGCTGTTTCTATGAGATCTATTTCTTTTCTTTTTCTTTTGCGGGTTGAATTTCCATCCTCGTTTCGTGCCTACCAATTGTGTGTCGGCTGATCGATTTTCATTCTGCTTTATGAGTTGATCTTGTTGGGTTAGTTTTGTCATCTCATCTTTCTTCTCCATCACTTGTATATCAACTGGTTGATTTGCGCACTTGTCTGTGACTTGGTGGTTCATCACATTGGAGTCGGATGACACTGCTCTCTTATTTATAGACAGTCCAGCTGGGGTATCCAGGGAGTCCAAAGACAATTTATCCACCACAGCCTCTGTAATTTGATATTTTCCTTTTGTTTCCAACTCCTTTTGCTTATCCTGTATTGTGCCTAAAGATGTTAAGTTCATTTTTAAAATTTTTTGATAAAATTCTTCCGCTTTTTCAACAGTGTTCAGTTGATATCTTACTCCTTGGTGTCTCAATATTAAACCAACTGGGGCATCCCACCTAAATAGGATATTTCTTTTTTTTAACTCAGTCACTAGAAAGCCAAATTTCTTCCTCTCCATTAGCATCTTAGTCGGGAACTCCTTCAAAATCCAAATCTTTCTTCCATGAAATTGCAAAGTAGAATTAAAAGAGTTCTGCACAATATTATTCCTAATTTCTTTATCTGTAAAATAGATCACCACATCTCTAGGCAATTGCCTTTGCTTTGCCAACCAGGAGTTTATTCTATAAATTCTATCAATCCTGCAAAACACTTCATCAGGTTGAACCTTTAAAATCCCAGCCAGAATTTCAGAAGATATTTTCCTTAAGTCATCTCTATTATTTTCCTGCAGACCTCTCAGTCTAATTGCATATTCTGTAAAATTATATTGAATCATTAAAACTTCTCTTTCAATCCTCTGTTGCACATTTTCTTCATTACCAGTCTTTTGGTCAACCTCCATCTTAGGTTTGTCTTCTGAGCTATTATCCTGAATGTTTACCAAATCCTTTTTAATTTTTTGAATCTTGTCATCCAAATTCTCCTCAGTTTCCTTCATTTTAGACTCTAATAATTTAGTCTTTGCATCCACCCGAATCAGAAAGTCTGATAAACCATTAGCTGTATTTAAAATCTTTCGATTCAAAAAGTCAAACTTTGATTTCACCAATTCACCAATTTCTTTAATTTCCTGCTTAAATTTTTCGAGTTGCTGGTTCACAATCTCATCCCTTCTTACAATCTCTTCAAGAAGAAATTCTATTATATTAAAATCAGGTTTCTGACACTGGAGAATTACAACTTGTTGGTGTAATTTATTAATGGGGGAAATCCCCCCCCCTGTTTGTCTAGCTGTGTGAGTCCCGATGCCATTTCCCACACAGAGAAGATTTAGTGGAAAAGAGAGAGAGAAAAAAAAGGCTTGTTTCCAACCAAGATCAATATCAGATCCCCAGGAAAAAAAAAAGAAAAAAAAAGCAAGAGTGAGAGTGAGGTTTTGCCTCAATTACGACCAGAAGTATTCATTCCGCCACTTTGTAATAGAAAACGGAAGGACTTTCCCTTTTCAGCCTCTCTTCAAGCCTCGGCAATCGCCATTTTAAAAATCTTTTTTCCTTTCACTTCTTAAACAACTTCAGTAACTTTTCTAAAATAAGAAAAAAAAATACTTGTGCCTCAGGGTCAGCGGTCCAGCTCACGTCTTCTTTAATTAGTTTAACAAGTTTACAGGCTTGCTTTTGCCACCTAGCTCTGCGTGTAGCAGAGATCTCCCAGAGCCCGGAGCATCGGCTGGGGATACGGGGAGTCTCTTCCGCTCCGTCCCAAAAGTAAAAAAAAAAACTTTTGGGATTAGGCAGAGGACTCAACCCACCCCAGCCTGCTCTATCTCCATTTCCTCATGGAAACGGAGTTTTTTCGAGCTGCCATTCCGCTATAAAGGCGGCTCTTTACAGGCAGTGGGTGCGACGATCCCAAAGGAGCGTCCAGCGGGGACAAACAGCAAACCAGAAGTCCTTCTGTTTTTGTTTTTATGTATGTTGTGATTGTATTCTTCTCCAGTTCTTTCCTCTTGGTGTTTAGTGTTTGTATAGTTGTTTGGGAAAATTTCATTAAGATGTATTTTAGACCAGTTGGCCTGTTCATGGAATACAGCCGTTCTGGATACTATAAATCTGTTATTATTATCGATAAATCTGTACCCTTTTGTTCCTGTTTCGTAACCCATGAACCTGAGTCTCCTAGATACGTTCTCACCTTTACGTCTTAATTGCTTAGGTATGTGTACGTCTGCAGTGACTCCAAATATGTGCATATGAGCTATTTTGGGTTTCCTATTATACATCATTTCATATGGTGTCTTGTTAACAATGCTGGACCAAGTTCTATTTTGTGTATAATTGGAATATTGTAACGCTTCTGACCAGAATTGTTTTCCTAAGCCAGCATCTTCTAATGTGCATCTAATCATGGTTTGTAATGTCGAGTTCTTTCTCTCTACCACTCCATTTTGGAATGCAGAGAAAGGGCTAGACGTGTAATGCAACATCCCTTTGTCTTTAAGCCATTGGGAGAATTCTTTTGACATGAATTCACATCCCCTATCTGTCATAATTTGTTTTATTCTAATATTATGTTGTGTTTCTGTACGTTTGTAAAACTCCTTAAATTTCTGAAAAGTTTCATCTTTGTGCTTTAGTGTATAGACAAAGCCATAACGACTATAGTCATCCACAATGGTTAGGAAATAACGTTTTCTATATGTGATTGATAGTGTTAATGGACCAACTAGGTCCATGTGTACCAAATCAAAAATTTTGTTGGTTGATCTTGTTGACTTTTTGGGTTTGGAGCTAGTTTTGAGTTTTGTAGATTTACATACTGAGCATTCCAAATAGTTTTTACAATTTTTTATTTTAACACCTTCAGCATGTTCAGTCATCTTTTGAACTACAGGAAAACTGGCATGTCCTAATTTCCTATGTAAGACATGAGCACACTCATCATGAATTGGTTTACCAATATTAGGTATTTTGTTGTTGGGTGTGTCTTTGTGATTATGGATAATCTCATGTTCCTCATTGTCACTATTGCTACTGCTTTCGTTGTCTATGTTATTGTTATCTTCCATGTTGGAATCAATGTTGTGTAACCATTTTTCTTTTGTCATTAGATAAGGTAGACCTCCTTTAATAATCACAGTACCTATGTTTGTTCCGTTTTTCTCTAATGTTGCTTTTCCTTTCGAGAACACAATATTTATGCCAGAATCTATGCTTAGTTTTATTGCACTAAGTATGTTATGAGGTATTTCAGGTATTAACAATACCCCCTCTATTTTTCCTAGGCCAGGTAAGGTTATATTTCCTCTACCTATGACTTGAACCTTCTCTTGATTAGCTACCTTAATTACGAATTTATCCTCTACAAATGAAGATAGTATATTTTTATTATTTGTAGTGTGGTTGGTTGCTCCAGAATCGATAAGCCAATCATTGTCCTCTGTCTGTTGTATGTTAGTGCTGTCATGTTTGTTTAACCCATTCAGTGAACCAGACTTTCTATCTTTTGAGTTATCCCTGCCCCCTCTATGTTCTCTATAGATGGGTGGACTTCTATATCTATGTCTATCAATTGATGACTGTCTGTTTTGATACCTATTTCTGTAGTCAGGATTTTTTCTATTTCTGAGGAGTTTTGGACAGTCTCTCCTATTATGTTCTTTGGATCCATAGTTGTGGCATCCTATTGGTTCATGATATCTTTCTTGAGAAACTACCCTCTTATATTGTTTATGTTCCATGTGATTGTTACAACGACTTCTCCTTGAATTATCTTCAGATATTAGCTTGTTAGATAGACTTTCTATGGATAAATATCCTAAATTGATTGTGTCTAAATGAGATATATAGTTATCCCACGATGGGTCTAGTGAGTTAATGATAACACTCTTCATTGTTTGATCTGAAATTATTTCCCCTCTTAAATGCAGTTCTGTTCTAATTTTGTTTAAAGATATTAAATGTTCACTTATGGTAACCCCTGGCTTTATCCTAGCTGAGAAGAAATCTTTAGACATTCTTGTTGTAGTGGCTACACTTTCACTGTGAAACAATTTAAACATGCATTGAATAATTTCTGATACAGTTAGATTTTGCTTAATACTGTGGTACATGGCAGGAGATATACTGGAAATTAATAAGAAAAATGCCCTATGGTGCAGACAGTCTAATTTTAGAGTCCAAGGTCTTTTTGGGGGATTAGTGATAAAAAATAATAAGTTTTCTTTTAGAAAGACAACCTGGAGCTGCTGACACCATTCTTGCAAATTAATGCCATCTATTCTCAGTTTTGGGAAATCATTGGGCAAATTCCCAATATTGTTGGATCCATTACTTACAACTGGAGGCAGTCCGTGGTCTTGCAAATGTTGAAAGTTACAAAATGGCGTGGGTATGCTTGCGACGATTCTGAATGGTTCTCTCTGTTCTTCATGTCCCCCGAAGTTGTCTGTGTAGTCTTGCACATGCGCGTTGTTCATTTCGCTCCTGAAGCTGTCGGGAGAGGTTCTCGTCGCTGCAGCTCCCTCGTAGCGCTCTTCTTCCGATGATTCAGTCTCTGGCTTGATCTTCGGTGTCCAGGCAGCGGCAGAAGCTCGTGTCTTTCTGTTGCGATGACTCTTGTTGAGATCGCTGTTTTCTGACATCGTCTGCGGCGTGGGGTGGTATTTGCAAGGTTCTCTGGGCTCAGGTGTCGGTGCTCTCGTTGATTGAGGAGAAGCGGGCAGACTCCGAGACGTTTGCTTTCTTGCTTGTTCTCTCCCTGTTTCTCGATTGCCATCTTTTGTCAGTTCTTTTGTAATTTTCAGTCCTGGACCGAATGTTGTAAAGAGAGTTCTTATAGCTGATTTGACTTTTAGTTCGATAGGTATTTCTTCTGAGTCTGTATCAGAATTTTCTGAAAAGTAAAGTTTTTATTTTTTCTTTTTTATATTATGTGAATCCTTTCGCGCCAAAGATTTTGAATGATGTACTCTGATTGACTCTGCTTCGCTCTTTTTTGTGATCGGTTGAAAACAAGATGGCTGCCATTCAAAATTTTGAGCGGGACCGTTGGTCTTTCTTTTCATTATTCCTTTTTCTGTAGATGATTCGCTCACCATTTTTGGATTTTTGGGATCATCTGTTACGATACTCCTTTTTTTCGCTGTTCTGCTGTTCTTTATTACGTTTTGGAATTTCGCGTTGAGTTTCAGCAGTTTCAGTACCTCTGATCCGAGGGGGCTGCCTTTCAACTCGTTCTCCTTTTGTTCATCCATTCCATCAATTATTTCCTCATTGTCTGTAGTGTAGTCTTCAGTTTCTTTTGGTGTCATAGTCGTGGGTTTATCGATCTTTTCTTGATCTGCTTCCATTTCTTTACTGTATGCCCTGGTGTTGGGTCTTTCTCTTCTGTTTCTGGAGTTTTCTCTCTCAGACATATTTAAAGTTTTATTGAGTCAATCAAACCATCCTCTGCTACCAAATTGTTACGATATTTTCAGGATCAGACTCAATAAGTAGATTAAGAATTAGATATTCAAATAAAGCACTGTTTATTTACAGAAGGCATTCTATATTCACTGAATATTCACAGATAGAAGCACAGAAGGAAAGCATACAGCTCCTTATATATACAAGGGGTGGAGCTAGATATAGGAGTGGTTAAGTATGAATATATTAAGTAGTGAAGAATAAGTTAACCCCTGATATCCTGGTCATGTACTATTTACATAATAAAGAATAAGGCATTTACTTGTGACAAGGTATGTTCCCTGCCTTGGGTTATTTGTAAAAATAATAAAGGAGGTATGCAAATAAATAAATGCATAAAAATACTAAGAGAAGGATGGGCATTAGGCAACTCACTTCCTTCAGGCTGCATTAAACCCTGCCCTTTGTTGTGGGTCTCAGCGCAGCCCGAGATCACACTGTCAAAATTCAGATTCCACGTTATTGATTTTCAGTGGAACAATTTAGTTACGTGAGATGCAGTGTCTCTTAGTAATGGAGCTCATTATTCATTCAAAAGTCCATATCAATCCTAGAGTCACCATATCCGTCTCCCAATTTAATCTCTATAAAGCCAACTGTGTGGCCCTGAGACATTTATTTCAACTGGAGCTGCACCCATATTGAAGGACTGAGGGACTAGGTGGTGTTGAGGCAGGGGTGAAATCCAGCAGGTTCTGACAGGTTCTGGAGAACCGGTAGCAGAAATTTTGAGTAGTTCAGAGAACCAGTAGCGGAAATTTTGAGTAGTTCGGAGAACCAGCAAATACCATCTCTAGCTAGTCCCAGAGTGGGGTGGGAATGGGGATTTTGCAGTATCCTTCCCTTGGAGTGGGGTGGAACGGAGATTTTGCAGTATCCTTCCCCTGCCATGCCCACCAAGCCACGCCCACAGAACCAGTAGTAAAAAAAATGTGGATTTCACCACTGGGTTGAGGGCAGGGGTGGGCTGCTGGGGGCTCACAGTGGTTCGGGAAAACCTCTAACTAAGATTTTGTGCTGTTCAGAGAACCCCCAAATCCCACTCCTGGCTGGCCCCATACACCCTGCCCTGCCCCTCCCAGTAGTCCCTACGCAGCCCATTTTGGATGCAGGTAAGTGTAGGGCGTGCGCGGAGGCTCGGAGGGCAAAAAAAGAGGCCTACTGGAAGTTCGGGAAGGCCAGAAACGGGCCCATTTCCAGCCTCCAGAGGGCCTCCGGAGCCTGGGGAGGCCATTTTCACCCTCTCAGAGGCTCGAGGAAAGCCTCCAGAGCCTGGGGAGGGGGAAAAAACCCACTACCGGTTCTCCAGAACTGGTCAGAACCTGCTGAAACCCACCTCTGGAATAGACCATCTCAGATGATGGCCCCCAAAAGCCTTAATTTCAGAATGTCTACAGGGTATCGTCCAAAGATGGCAGCCACAAAGCTCCACCCATGTTTTTAAGTGAGCCATGATGTGGCTGAGTATGGATTTGACTCCAGGTGCTTTTGATCAATTCCAGTTCAACTCATTTCAAGAAGAGCTGTTTGTAATCCTCATCACGTGTGTATATATGATAATTAAGGCAGTTGGTGAGGCAATAGAAAAACATAATTATAACATGTACCTATGTCTCGGTTTAATGATATGCAAAAATGCAGAGTGGACCATTAAATTGCAAACAGCATCCCCATTTCATTACCTGGTTTTTCATGTACCAGGCTCCTAATCTCAAATAGAAGACTATTTTCTATTACAGTACATAACTATTAGCAACTTCTGGAACATGAGGAAAATAAACAGGTGACTTTTGTCATTATGTGTATGTGTATACCAGGGGTCAGCAACCTGTGGCTCTGGAGCCACATGTGGCTCTTTCATCCCTCTGCTGCGGCTCCTTGTCACTGGTCAGCTCCACAATTGATAGGGCTTTCAGTTAGGACAGGTAGAGGAAAAAGGACACCATGCTAGGAGGAGACTCTTTGGTGGTGGGGACCAGACTTCCGGTCAGCATAGGAAAAAGGATGCCATGCTAGGAGGAGACTCTATGGTGGGGGAACCGGACCTCCAGTCAGCAGAGGAAAAAGGACACCGTGCTAGGAGGAGACTCTATTGGGGGGGGGGCAGGGGCGGGGGAGGAAGGGACTTCCGGTCAGCTCCAGAATTGAACAGGGGGTTTCCGGTTAGGACCTTTGTGGCTCTTTGAGTGTTTAAGGTTGCCGACCCCTGGTGTATACACACACACACACACACACACACACACACACACACATTAAACTATTTGATACTTGTGAAAAATATTTGTTTGTAAAATAGAACAAGCCCCTTTAAAAGTTGAAAATTACTTATGTAAAATTTCCGGAGAAATATGGCTAGTTTTATCTAAAACACTTTGGTTTTCTTCAATGTTCATTACATGCACATCAGAATTCAGAATAGGTAACACTTTTTATCAGGATGGACCAAAATTCCATTGAAAGATATACAGGCAGTCCTTAATTTACAACCATTTGTTTAGTGACTGTTTAAAATTAGAATACAAAAAAGTGATTTACAACTGGTCCTTGAACTTATGACCATTGCAGTTTCCCCACAGTCACATGATCAAATTTTGGATGCTTGGCAGCTGGCATATTGGTTGGGGTTATCCAGCTGCCATTTGTGGCTTTCCTAACCAGCTTTTGACAAGCAAAATCATTGGTGAAGTCAATTTCACTTAAACCAGGATCTGCAACCTTAAACACTCAAAGGGCCATTTGGACCCATTTCCCACAGAAAAGAAAACACTGGGAGCCACAAAACCTTTCCCGTGCCTAACTATTTCTAGAAAGGCCACAAAACTAGCATATGAAGTTGAATTAAACATTCTGTTTTCTTCTGAAACTTTTCTTTTCTTGGATTTATCCATGGTAGACCTACTGGGGGTTGAAAAGCTCAATAAATCGCGTGTCAGTGGATGTTGCACATTGGCGATTGTGACGCATATTTTGAGTGACAGGGAGCCGCAGCAGAAGGGTGAAAGAGCCACATGCGGCTCCAGAGCTGAGGTTGCTGACCCCTGACTTAAACCATGTGGTTTACCTAGTGACGTTGGCAAAAAATGATCATAACATTGGGTGCGACTTACTTAATAACCACCTCACATAGCACAGAAGTTCCAATCACAATTATGATTGTAAGTTGAGGGCTATCTGTGCAAACCTTTGGGGTCCACAGAACTTTTCACTGGACTAAGTAGTATTAAACTAAATAGTATAGTACATGATGAAGTTCTCCTTGTAGATTTTAGATTTAAGTTGCAAGACTGATCCCCAATATGGATTTAGAATCTTCTTCCCCTCCCCTTTTTTTTTCTTCTTCTTCTCAATCAGCAGTTGAAGACAAAATACACAGGAGAAAATGTTTCTTTCAAATTTCACTCAGCAGTGGTGGGTTCCTCCCAGTTCAGCCGAGCCAGTAGCAGTGACATTATGACGTCACCGAACCGTTATTCCTACCTTATATTTCCTTATTTGTAGCCCAGCTGATAGGCGCGGCAAAGTGAATTGCCGCACCTCAGCTGGGCATATTCCTAACGCGTTAGCCCGGAGCAGCGATCACGCGTAAAGCGCATACACGAAAAGAACCGGTAGTAAAGCCGATTAGAACCCACCACTGTCACTCAGGCAAAATTTCATTGGCAGTTCCCCCTTGCCTATTTATCTGCCCATCTATTTCATTCAGGCAGCTGAGAAGCTTTAGTTTCCCTTCATTTGTTAATGAGGCAAATATTAGTTTCAGCCTAGCCTGGAAACCAATTATTAAGTTTGAAAAGGGGAGACTGTTACATCAAAGAAAGACAAGTTAGAAAAGAAGAAGCCGGTTGTCAGTGGAGGCAACTGTTTTTTTATCTGAAGGGTCCTTGGTGCTCTCTGAGCTTGGTTGTTTTCTTGCAGATATTTCATTACCAAACTAGATAACTTCATCAGTGCTAATAAGGAGTGGGGTTGGCTTTCAGTTTATATTCTAGTACAGTGATGGTGAACCTTTGTGTGCCAAAACGGGGGAGCGCAGGGGGGAGGGTCATTTGCACGTGCCCATACCCATAATTCATTGCACCCTGCCCCCCCTGCCCCCCCCGCTTTTGGCACACGATGACATGGTGGGCCTAGTAGGCCCGTTTTTCGCCCAGAGGCTTTTTTGGAGCCTGGGGAGGGTGAAAACGGCCTTTCTCACTCCAGGAGCCTGGATAGCTCTTAGCAGACTTAGCAGACTAAGCACTGTAATTTAACACCAGCTATCTGCAATTAAAGTAAGTTCAAATCTCACCAGGCTCAAGGTTGACTCAGCCTTCCATCCTTTCTAAGGTAGGTAAAATGAGGACCCAGATTGTGGGGGCAATAAGCTGACTTTGTATAAATATACAAAAGGATGAAGGCTACTGCTTAACGCATTGTAAGCCGCCCTGAGTCTCTGGAGAAGGGCGGCATATAAATCACATTTTTTTTAAAAAAACCTTCTGGTGGGCCTGGAAGGCCCAAAAATCAGCTGGCCGGCCAACGCTTGCATGCCACCGATAGGTCTCTGCGTGCCACCTGTGGCACGCGTGCCATAGGTTCGCCATCACGGTTCTAGTGGCTTACCCTGTCAGTATTAGTAGGAGTGGTCTTGGGAACAAAAAGACCAAAACACCGCCCCATGAGCAGTCAACACTCAGATGAGCATAAATTAATTCCAAGATTAACATCAGACCAACCATCAAATAATAAACAAGCTAACAGTAAGCCGCACAACCAAAGAACTTTCAAGATAAAAAAGCCTATCTATACTGACAGGACAAGCCACCAGAATATAAACTGAGAGCAAACGCCACTCCCTACTAGCACTGATGATGTTGCCTAGTTTGGTTAATGAAACATCTGTAAGCTCATTCTCCTTGTTGCTTTTCTCAATGGATGCAAGAGGTCTTCAATAGAATGTTCATCTTCATTGCGTCAATGATGCTATTTAACCATCTCGTCTTCTGACGTCCCCTTCTCCTTTTGCCTTCCATCTTTCCCAACACCAGGGTCTTTTCCAATGACTCGTCTCTTCTCATTTGATGGCCAAAGTACTTCAGTTTCAGTGAAGAGAAGGACCAGGGGAGATGTGGTAGCAGTGTTGCAATATTTGAGGGGCTGCCACAGAGAGGAAAGGGTCAAGCTATTTTCCAAAGCACCTGAAGGCCAGACAAGGAATAATGGATGGAAATGGAACAAGGAGAGATTCAACCTGGAAATAAGGAGAAATTTTCTGACAGTGAGAACAATGGAACAATGGAAGAGAAGTTGCCTTTGGAAGTTGTGGGAGCTTCATCCCTTTCAAGAAGAGACTGGACTGCCATCTGTCAGAAGTGGTATAGGGCAGTGATGACTAATCTTTTTGCCATCGCATGCCAAAAGCGGCGGTAGTGGCGGGGGATTGCGTGCGCGCATGCCCACACCCATAATTCAATGCGCCCCATCCCCCCACACATGCATGCATAACCCCCCCGCTCTCCCCCCGCTTTTGGCACGTGATGGCACAGTGGGCCCGGTAGGCCCATTTTTTTGCCCTCCCCAGGCTCCAGAGCCTTTCTAGGAGCCCGGGGAAGTCGAAAACAGCCTTCCCCACCCCCCTCCCAGGAGGCCTTCCGGAGGCCCGGAAACAGCCCGTTTCCCGACCTCCAGTGGGCCCGGAAGGCCCAAAAATCAGCTGGCCAGCGCGCACATGCGTGCTGGACTGAGGTAGGGCAACGCTCGCGTGCCCACAGATATGGCTCCGTGTGCCACCTGTGACGTTCGCCATCACGGGTATAGGGCTTCCTGCTTGGGCAGGGGGTTGGACTAGATGACCTACAAGCAGTGGTGGGTTGCTCCCAGTTCAGCCCGGTTCGGGCAAAGCGCGTGCACGAAGAGAACCGGTGGTAACACCAGTTGGAACCCACCACTGCCTACAAGGTTCCTTCCAACTCGGTTTATCTATCTAGCTTCAGTATCTCATTTCATTACGGCCGAATTAATTCGTGAATTAACTCAATGGCATGAATTCGTACCACGCTCTGGCCAAATTTTACCTGAATTTTAAATCTAGCTTGCATATTAACCCCGTCCTATTTCATTGTGGCTGGGTTAATATTGCAAGCTAAATTCAAACCAAGCTAATAGAGAGTTTGTGGCCAGCGCATGGTACGAAGAATTCATGCTATTGAGTTAATTCAATAATTGAAGCTCCAGTTAATTTTGGATTAGCAGGTGGTATGAACAAAATCACCTAAAGCTCTACAACTCTTTTCAGAAGTGGAGAAAAAGGATGTGGGGGGGGGAGGTTGCACAATACCGCATCTGTCTGCAAGCTCCTTAAATCAAAATCATCTTCTCCTATCCTTGTGTAGCATTAGAAAGAGAGCGGCGGTGTGCTCCCAGGAAAAGATCCAAGCGGCTTTAAGGGGCTTGCTGACAGGTGCAAAGCCCCTTTTCTTTTCCTTTGAATTGGAAGGATCACAGAATCGCCGAGATGGATAGGCCTTGGAGGTCATCTGCTACAACTCCCTGCTCAGAGGTGGGTCCTCCTCTGTTTGAAAAGCTCAAGTAGAGAAGTCAGTGCACAGCCTTCCAGCTTCCATGTGTAAATCGGTAGCTTTTCAGTGTGAACAAAAATGTGCGTGTAATACATTACCACTGCTTTGTTAACGGTTACAATTTAGAGGCCATTTATTTTCCTCCTTAAAAGTTGAAGAAAGTTAGATCTGGGGGCAAAGCCAGAATAATACCTATTATTTTTCTTAAATGACTAATGTTTTGTCTTTACTACATATTGTTCTCTTTTGGGGATTTTTTTTCTGTTTGACTCTCTGTCTCTCTCTTTGTCTCTCTCTGTCTCTCTCTCTCTCTCTCTCTCTCTCTCTCTCTGTCCCCTTTCTTTCTTTCTTTCTTTCTTTCTTTCTTTCTTTCTTTCTTTCTCTCCTTCCTTCCTTCTTGCTTTCTTTCTCTCTCTCCTTCCTTCCTTTTTCTTTCTTTCTCTCTCCCTCCTTCCCTCCTTCCTTCCTTCCTTCTTCCTTCCTTTCTTTCTCTCTCTCCCTCCTTCCTTCCTTCCTTTTTCTTTCTTTCTCTCTCCCTCCTTCTCTCCTTCCTTCCTTCCTTTCTCTCTCTCCTTCCTTCCTTCCATCTTTCTTTCTTTCTTTCTTTCTTTCTTTCTTTCTTTCTTTCCCTCCCTCCCTCCCTCCCTCCCTCCCTCCCTCCCTCCCTCCCTCCCTCCTTTCTTTCTTTCTTTCTTTCTTTCTTTCTTTCTTTCTTTCTTTCTTTCTTTCTTTCTTTCTCCAGCCTGCACAAAGGGAGAGCTGGCTCTTACCAGAAACATAATTGAACTTGAAGGGCTTTTGAAATGAGTCTGATGGCTGCATGAGATTAAAGTGCAACAGCTGGGCTTTTTCCATGCAAATACTTCAAGGGACGACCTTATTTGGATTCAGAGCCCGCTTTCTACTTGGCTAAGAGACCATCAGGCGATCCCAAGGGCTGTATGTTGGACTGGGAAGTAAAGAAAATTCCCAAGAAGAAAGCAATGACTAAACTGCAGCCAGGAAACCCCCAAGAGGTGAGAGCTTCATTCCAAAGAGACCTTAATTGACAACTGGTTGGGATTTATTAAATAACAAGCAAATTTATCTCCCACTTGCAACTGAAGTGTCTTAATTTTAGTTTTATTAATTATCTTTGTGTGCCATTGAAGGATTTCTAGAAACCATAATTAACCTTATTTATATGTTGCCCAACTTATAGAAATTTATTTTATTTATTTTATTTTATTTCGAATTTATATACCGCACCTTCTCCCGAGGGACTCAGGGCGGTGTACAGCCAGATAAAAACATACAATACAAACATTAAAAAACAATTAAAATGATATATATTAATTTGGCCCCAATTTAAGTTAACAAACCAATTAAAAATTAAAAATATGTTAAAAAATATGTTAAGCCAGCCCGGTTTGCTGAAAAAATAAAGTTTTAAGGGCACGGCGGAAGGCACCGAGGTCTTGGATTCTCCTTATCTCTGGGGGCAGCTGATTCCAGAGGGTATGAAATGTGACGGCATACTATAAAATCATAAAAAGTAATTACAAAAGTACTCTAAAATTAAAACAAATATTCAAGAGAAACTAAAAAGGGTAGGGAGAGCATAGATGTTTATGTGTTTATTTATGTGTATCCCACCTTTACTATTTTTACAAAGGCGGTGAACATATCCAACACACCTCCTATTTTCCCCACAACAACAACCTTGTGAGGTGGGTTGGGCTGAGAGAGTTGGCAAAGTCACCCAGTCAGCTTTCATGGCTAAGAAGGGACTAGAACTCTAGGTCTCCTGCTTTCTCACCTGATGCCTTAACCACTTGACCAAACTGGGTCTCACAATTTAATTTAATTTAATTTAATGAGGTGGTTGCACACAATGTAACCACCTCATTAAATCCCTGTTTCCGTGAGACCCCAAACCTGTTGGGATAACTGAGTTTTAAAGAAGAGTTCCCCAATATTTCCGTCTTTGCAGACTGGCAGGAGTGAGGGGGAGAGGACGTTTCCATGCGAGTGGCTAAAAATTGTGCACATGGCTCCATTTCTGTCACCGGTGTGCACACGTGCCCGCTGCTCATACAAATGGAGTGTGCACACATGTGCTTGCCCACTGCTCACGCAAGTGAGGATGTACATTTATTTATTTATTTATTTATTTATTTATTTATTTATTTATTTATTTATTTATTTATTTTGTTGCATTTCTATGCCGCCCAACTCCCAAGGGACTCTGCATGTATACTCATGCATGTATACTCGCTATGATGACCCGGGTCGCAGCCCAGAGATAACATAGGCAGCTGGCAATTCAAACCACCCCTTTATTGCTCCAAATTTCCCCAAATTTCCCCAAACTCTCCCACGTTTCTGGCAAGTCCCAGAGCAAAGTGATGACAAACCCCCACACACACCTCAAGCAGCCGCTGGCTGCAAATAGTCCAGCCCAGTGCTGGGTACACCAAGGCTGCACAGCAATAAATCCAGCAGGGCAAATCAAGGAGTTCAGGAAGCAAAGGATTCAGTTTAGGTTTAGGTTTAGGTTTATTTAGATTTATATACCGCCCTTCTCCCGAAGGACTCAGCCAAAGATAAAACATATACAATATAAAATTTAAAAACAATTTAAAACATATTAAACAAATTTGGCCCATACTAATTAAAACACCCCTAATTAGTCCAGAAAGCCAGAAAGAATGCAAGGACTATTGGAAAGTTCAAACATCAGCACTCCACACTTCAGAAACTCAGTGTTTGTTCCTGACAAATGCCCCTCCCCACAGTGGCTCCTTAAGTCTCATTCCCCAGGTGTGCTTTGTGAAGACGGGTACTCTTATCCCGAGTAGCCTGCTCAGTCGGCGCTGTTCTGGCCTTCTCTCCACTCTCCGTGCTCTTGGATCAGGAGGGGGTGGTCATTGCCTGAGCTCTGTCTCTCATGTTCATCCTGCCCCTGTTCCTCCCTGTCTATAAACTGTTCTAATCCTGAAAGGCTCTGGCCTGACTGGGCCTGCTCCTCCCCATTTTCCTCCGAAGCCAATGAAGCCGCCCCCTCAATTTCTGTCAGGTATGTTCCAGCTCATCTTCCCCTACAGATTCAGGCTCCGAGGGGACATGACACTCACTGGCCATTTCTGGAGCCCAGTGAGCCACTGCCCACAAGTTCGGGACCCTTGTTTTAAAGGGCTTCTGAAACACCTGACAACAAAAAAAGATAGAGTTAGTAGCACTCTAGTAGACAATCATTTAGCCAGCAGTGTGAGGCAGCCAGCAATGTGAGGTAGCAGCCAAAAAAGCTAACACAATCCTTGGTTGTATAAACAGAGGCATAGAATCAAAATCACCTGAAATATTAATATTGCTTTATAAAGCCTAAGTAAGGCCACACCTGGAATACTGCATCCAGTTTTGGTCAAAACCAATGTTGAGACTTTGGAAAAAGTACAAAGAAGAGCAACTAAAATGAGATTAAAGGCCTGGAGACTAAAACATATGAAGAACAAGATGCAGGATTTGGATTTGACTGCTCTAGAGAAAAGAAGGACCAGGGGTGACATGATAGCAATATTCCATTATTTGAGAGGTTGCCGCAAAGAAGGGAGAGTCAATTTATTTACAAAAGCACCTGTAGGCAGGACAAGAAACAATGGATGGAAACTAATCCAAGGAGAGAAGCAACCTGGAACTAAGGAGAGACTTCCTAACAGTGAGAAAAATTAACCAGTGGAACAGCTTTGTCTTCATAAATTGTAGGTGCTTCATCACTGGGGGGTTTTAAGAAGAGATTGGACAGCCATTTGTCTGAAATGGTATAGGGCAGTGATGGCTAACCTTTTTGCCGTCACGTGCCAAAAGCGGGGGGAGTGCGGGGAAGTCGCCCACGTGCGTGCCTACACCCGTAATTCAATGCGCCCTACGCATGTACACACACCTCCCCCCACTTTTAACACGCGATGGCATGGTGGGCCCAGTAGGCCCGTTTTTCACCCTCCCTAGGCTCCAGGGGCTTTCTAGGAGTCTGGGGAGGGCGAAAATGGCCTTCTCCACTCACCTCAGAGGCTCTCCGGAGGCGGGAAACAGCCCATTTCCCAACTTCTGGTGGGACCGGAAGGCCCAATAATCTGCTGGCCAGCGCACGCAAATGCGCTGGAGCTGAGCTACGGCAATGCTCACGTGCCCACTGATTTGGCTCCATGTGCCATCTGTGGCCATTGGTTCGCCATCACGGGTATAGGGTCTCCTGCTTGAGCAGGGGGTTGGACTAGAAGACCTCAAAGGTCCCTTTCAACTCTATTCTGATTCATTGATCTTTGGTAATCATTACAATATAGTGATGTTATATGTCCTATAGTGTTCCCATAACTAGCTGTGCTTATATACGCTGGATCCATGGCTGTTTCTGAATAGTCTTCAAAGTCAACCTCATGTAGAGCATAGTGCAATATTTCAAACAAAAAGTGACCAAAGCATGACTGATCATGATGAAGACCTTTTGATATAAGAAAGGGCACGATTGGCATACAAGATTAATTTGGGCAAAGGCCTTCTTGGTCGTGGCTGCCACCCACTTCAGCAGGAGCCAAGAGTCCAAGAGGACGCACAAACTGTCCTCTCATTCTTTCTGGTGGGGTACAGCTACATCCAGAACTAACAATAGCACATCTCCAAAATCAGGAGCCCCCAAAACCTACAGCCATTTTTCTTACTAAAGCTGAAGCATTCTTCATACTAAGCCTATTCATCTCCATCTAGAACTCATCTAGACCTCCACACACTGAAAAAGAACCTTGATATCATCTCTTGATCAGTCGGGCTGCAGATTTATAACCAGGGATCATCGATAGATGAACATCTACTGGCAGATGACTTTACTCAGCGGCTTCCTAGAGGAAGGCTTAAATAGAAGAAGAAAGAGTATAGACTTCTGAGAATCCCCATAAAGCAGGCTTCTACAGCTAGGTCTAAAATACAGTTAGATTAATATCAGGTCAACAATCAAGCAATAAACAATAGCCTAATCATGGAGTTACTAAGAAGAAAACAACACTCCCACCAACGTTGACAGGGCAAGCCACTGTATATAAACCAAGGCCCGCAGGTCGGATCTGGCCCATGGAGTGCTTAAATATGGCCCACGGGGCTGCCCTGGAAAGGACCGGCCTACAGTGCCTTGAGTTTGACACCCCTGGTTTATATACAGTGATTTACCCTGTCAACATTGGTCTTGGTAACTCAGTCATCCCAAACTCCATTTTCTACCAGTAGTGGTTTTCACTTACCTTCGCTACCAGTTCAGAACGGTGAGAGTGTGTGCGCATGCTCACTTCGCTCGTGTGCGGCACTTCTGCACATGTGCAGAGCATCCGTGATGACGTCCGGGTGGGGCGGAGTCTCCCGCTGCCATTGCTACAGGTTCGCCCGAACTGGAGCGAACCAGTAGAAACCCACCACTGGTGATGGCCTCCTGCAGCCTTTTGCCAGCGAAAACAGAGCTTGAGGGGGGGGAGGGCATGGCCTCCCCAGTTCCATTTTTGCTGGCAGAGGGCTGCAGGAAGCCGTCACGGCCGAAAATGGATATTGAGCTGGCCCCCCTGGCCACGGCCCCCCAGTCCGTCGAGGTCAAACAGAACCCTGATGCTGCCCTCAATGAAATCGAGTTTGACACCCCTGATATAAACAGAGAGCAAAACCCACTCCCTTCTAGCACTGAAGACGTAACCTAGTTGGATAATGAAATGCCTGCAAGAAAACAACCGAAGTCAGCGCCAAGGCCTCCACAGTTCAACTCTGAGTTACAAACATTCTCTTCTGTTGATCGATCTCCTTCCTCCAGTCATAGGAACCAACCGGTCCTGGAAGAAGGACAACCACTGCAACACCATGCCTCTCACTCCTTGGCTGGCTGAGAATTCTGGGAGTTGAAGTCCACCCATCTTAAAGTCGTCACAGTTAAGAAACATTTCTTGAGACTAAAGCTACAAGCCAGTATCTCCTGTAATTAGCAAGTGAAGCTTTCAGGGTAAAGTATTAATTACAATCTGCTGCTAATTGCCTGGTGAAACAGAACCCTTAGGGAGGTGAAAAAACACCGGCAATTTAAGAATCCAATCCCCAGAGTTTCTTTGCTAACAATGTCTTTGCCTCCAATGATAAGCTGTTTCCTGGCCACTGGAGAACATCTGCTCCAGGGAAGTTCAAGATTTGCATGTCAGGGCCCTCCATTCAAGAACCCCAAATAAATTGTGTTCTTCCATTTAAGAAATCACCTTGTGAAAACGAATCCCTCCCACGGAGGCTGTCTTCCTATGAATTCCTCTCCGCCACAGCTCCTGTCTGGAAGTTTAATTATTCCCTCCCTGCACTAGGCTACATCCTGCTAATTGATGTAAACATTCAAGAACTAAATTGGTTTTATCCCTGTTCAGGAATAAAGTAATTGGGATATTCCTGGTGAGTTTACTGCTGTAACAAACAGAGAAGGCAAGGGATGGGAAGATAACCATTTTAATAAGCAATAGCTCCTTTATTATCAGGCTGGAAGGTTGGTTAAATTATGTCAATTGTGGGAAGCTACCCTCCTCCTAGAAGAATGAAATATTTTGAAAAATATTTTTAAAAAGGCAGGATAAAATATTTCCCCTAAAAGAGAAATAAAAATCTTTTTTTATATATATAATAAGTTTTTATTTTATTTTATAACTTACAAAAATTCCAATTTCAATCAAACAGTGTGTTGTCTGGGTACAAATCGTTTTAGGAAATAATAATCAGCATACTTACAACAATATTCATTACATTAATATCAATTATAATAATAATAACAATAACCATAGTCTTTGTCTAACCAATTTAACATACCTTCCTTATACCGGCCGGTACGCTCCCATAGAGAGGGGCTCCTCCGGGTGCCGTCAGCCAAACAATGCCAACTGGCGGCCCCCAGGGGGAGAGCCTTCTCTGTGGGGGCACCTACTATCTGGAACGAGCTCCCCCCAGAGATACGGAGGATCCCGGATCTGCGCACCTTCCGCCGCGCCTTAAAGACCTTACTATTTCACCAGGCCAGCCTGGCCTAATTTTCCCCCTCTTTTATAAAAGATTTTTAAAATTTTAAATATCTTTTAGTATTTTATATATTCAATTTTAAATTGGTTTTAAAAGTTTGGGGTTTTAAATTTGTCGGGGCCAAAATTATTTAATTTGATTTTATTCTATTTTTAAATTTTGTATTGTATGTGTTTTTATTGTTTGGATGTGCACCGCCCTGAGTCCTTCGGGAGTAGGGCGGTATAGAAATCTAATAAAATAAATAAATAAATAAATACCTAATCCTTTCATATGTTTCTCTGTTTCTAGCTCCTGTTTTTGTCAGCTAACCATTGATAAAGTAAGTCCCAAGTCAAAAAATATTCAGTTTCTTTCTTTTCCTTAATTATAAGTGTTAGTTTATCCATTTCTGCACATTCTAATATTTTTTTAATTACATTTTTATCTGTGGGATTTCTTCAGCCCCAATGACTTTTCCACTGTTGTACAAATACTATTCTAGCTGCAGTCAATACATGTAGAATCAAATATACATTCCCTTTATTGTACTTGTCTGGTAAAATGCCCAACAAAAATCAACATGCTGTTTTATCATGTTTTCCAGCCATGTATGTATTTTTGTCCAATATATTTTTGCTTTTTGACATGTCCACCACATATGATAATACGAACCAGGTGTCTGGTGGCATTTCCAACATCCTTGAACAAGAAAAATAAAAATCTTAAGGGAGACAGAAACTCAGAGCCCCAAATCCCTCAACCCAGCAGATATTTTGTGCCCATTGAGAAAGATCGGGCCAGCCTATCTACAAAACAAAAGACCTTCAGCTTCAGGATGATGGGATTAAGACATGACCTTTCAGGACATAACAGCAGGGGTGGGATTCAGCCGGTTTGGACCAGTTTTGGGCAAACCAGATGCTAATTTTACATCTGGTTCGCCAAACCAGTAGTTGCGAGGACTGGCTGGCCCTGCCAACCCGTCTCCTCCCCTCCCAGGAGTCTCCACGTGACCGTTTTGGATGCCAGATAAGTGCAAGGCCTGCACGGAGGCTCTGGGAGGGAGAAAAACAGGCCTCCCAGAAGTTCCGGAAGTCCGGAAATGGGCAAAAATCTGGTTGCTAAAATTTTTGAATCCCACCCGTGCATAATAGGATTAACCCACTACCATCTAGCAGCAGAGCATATCCCATTGCGCAATCTCCTAAGGACTTTGCATCAGCAGTCCAAACTTCAACCAAACCTGGGAGCTCAACCTACAGAGCCAGCTATGACCTCTACAACAGCCAATAGAATACATGTTCTTGTACAGGAACATGAAGTTCAAGTGCAAAGCCCAAAAGAAGGTATAAAAGTCAGCCACTCTCAACTCCATGTGGTCAGCTGCACAGAATCATATACTTCATCAATAAATGGACCCTTTTTCCAATCAACCTCCAGCCTCCATTTTGTCTTCAGTGCCTTTCTCCCAACTTGGAACTGGACCTGGATATTTCTTCCAACACAAGGAAAATCTAACAGATTATTGTTTCTTTCAAAACTCCTCAGGATTAGTCAGAGAATCGGGGATTGTCTTCTGCTGTAAGTCGAGGACTACCTATATGTCCCAACCACTATACTATTCCAGGTTTGGACATGAGAAAAAGCTGTTTTCTTCCAGTTCTGAAAATATCAGGGGCAGCCTTCTCTATTCACTGGATCCCTAAGTAGCATTCTGAAGGACATCAGGCTGAGAAAGAACATGGAAGGCAATCTTGGCAACTCCAGCAGATGCCTGAAGTTTTTAGAGATGGATATTTTGTACCTTTTGAGAAAGACTAATCTTTTTCATAAACAAAACACCTTCAGCCACAGTTCCCCCAGGATGGAGTTAATGGGATTAAGAGTTTACAACCCCCACCCAAATTCTAGGAACAGGACATGACCTTTTAGGACATAATAGGATTAACCCACCACCATTAGAATAGCAAAAGGCACAAGGCTCACTATATTGCACAACTCCCTGGATCATCTCAGAACCATATAAAAATCCCTCCATTCCTAAACCAAGGGTCAGCTGTCCCAGAACTGCATGCTGTTCAGCTCGTCAATAAACCTTCTTTCTTAAACAGCCTCCATTTTATTCCCAGCTTGGAACTGGAGCTGATTTTTTTACCTACACTCCTCTCAACCTGAGGAATTCTCACTGGCTTAATTTCATTATTCAGTATTTTAGTATCTACTTAAGTAATCCACTTATTGTTTAAGACAGAGTGAGCAGAGATGGAGAGATGGAAATAGCAATCCCATTTGTGCTTATATAGGTCGCCCTTGATTTACAATCATTCACTTAGCAACTGTTCAAAGTTACAATGGCAGTGGGGAAAAAATGACTTAGGACCGGTTCTTCCACCACCCATCGCAGTATCCCCATGTTTATGTGATCAAAATTTGGTGGCTTGGAAACCAGCATATATTTATGATGGCTGCAATATCCCAAAGTCATGTGATCACAATTTCTGACCTTCCCAGCGGTCTTTCTGATAAACATGGTCAGTGGGCGAAGATTTGCTTAACAGCTGCGTGATTCAGTTAACAACTGTGGCAAAAGTCATAAAATTGGACACGGCTTACTTAACGATGACATTGTTTAGCAAGGAAAATTGGGGTCATAAATTGAGGACTACCTGTATAGCTTATCTTAGAGTGGAGGCACAGAGATTCAAACTGTGTATCTGTTGTCAGTCACTATTTTCAGACGGAGAGAAAGAGAAACCCAGTTTGCTCACCCATCCAAGGAGAAAAAAATTTAAATTAGACACATTCCAACCTGTATTAGAGTCAGGTTATCATTTTTTAAATAACCCTATTAAGATTACCAGTTTGCCAAAGGGGGAAAATATTTAAGTGATTTAAGCTGCTTAAGGCTTGCACCAACTGCTTTCATCCAGCAAATCCATTCCTGTCTTAAAGAGCAAGACCATGAGAATAGTAATAGCATTACAATTATTAGGGTACTCTAAGTACCAATAATCTCTGAATCCAAAAGTATGATTTAGGCTTTTGCAGGGTTAAGAGCATGTACAATTAATCCTCGACTTACAACCACAAATTGAGCCCAAAATTTCCAGTGCCGAGCAAGTGAAGTGAATTTTTGCCTCCTTTTTATCCTCTTTCTTGCCACAGTTGTTAAGTAAAATCACTGTCTTTGTTAAGCATGGTTGTTAAATGAATCTGGCTTCCCCATTCACTTTGCTTGTCAATAGGTCGCAAAAGGTCAGCACTATGACAGCAACCGTCATAAATATGAGTCAGTTGCCAAGCATTTGAATTTTGATCACCTGACCATGGGAATGCTGCAACGGTCATAACTGTGGAAACAGTCATAAGTCACTTTTTTCAATGCTGTTGTAACTTTGAAAAGTCACAAAACGAACCATTGTAATGTCAAATTGGGTAGATGTTATGGAAGCTTTCCGAGAGGCAAAGTGATTCAAAACCAAGGAGACAGTCCATAAGGGAAGAGAGATTAGAATGGAATGGAATGGAACGGAACGGAGCGGAACGGAACGGAACGGAACGGAACAGAACAGAACAGAACAGAATAGAATAGAACAGAATTCTTTATTAGCCAAGTGTGATTGGACATACAAGGAATTTGTCTTTGGTGCATATGTGTACATAAGGAGAATAATATACATTCATCAAGAATAAAAAGATACAACACTTAGTGATAGTCAAGGTTACTAATAAGCTATCAAATCGTACTAGGAAACAAATAAAAACAATATAAATGGTAAAGATACAAGCAACACGGATATAGTAATAAGTGGGATAAGGAAGAGAAGAATAATAGTAATACATTCTTAGTAAATTATTTGACAGCGTTGTGAGAATTATTTGTTTAGCAGAGTGATGGCATTCGGGGAAAAACTGTTCTTGTGTTTAGCTGTTCTATGGTGCAGTGCTCTATAGTGTTTTGAGGGTAGGAGTTGAAACAGTTTATGTCCAGAATGCGAAGGGTCTGTAAATATTTTCACAGCCCTCTTTTTAACTCATGTAGTATACAGGTCCTCAATGGAAGACAGGTTGGTAGCCATTATTTTTTCTGCAGTTCTAATGATCCTCTGAAGTCTGTTTTTGTCTTGTTTTGGTTGCAGAGCCATAGAGGTGCAGATGACAGACCAATAATTCCTCTGTAGAACTGTATCAGCAGCTCCTTGGGCAATTTGAGCTTCCTGAGTTGGCACAGAAAGAACATTCTTTGTTGTGCTTTTTTGATGACGCTTTTGATGTTAGGTGTCCATTTTAAGTCTTGAGATATGATGGAACCTAGAGACTCTACTGTTGATACTGTGTTGTCTAGTATTGTAAGAGGTGATAGTACAGGACGTACTATGTTGTGGGGTAAGTTGGAGACAGAGTAAAGAAAAGTAGAGGGCAGGAAAAAAAGGAAGGAAAGACAAGCATAGACAAGAGAAATAGCCCTGAAATGAATATGCTTTATTAATCAGCCAAGATATTTAAGTATAATTTCTTCAATGAGTTTACAAGTCTGGTTTACAAGATAGTATTGGAAGAAAAATTCAGATCCAGTTCCAAGCTGGGAGAAAAGTACTTGAAATAAAATGGAGGATGATTAGAAAGAAGGATTCTGTTTATGGATGAGCAAAACCAACACACACAGACACACACACGCAGACACACAGAGCAGGCAGTTCTGGGGCAGCTGACAAATTAGCTTGATGAGTGCAAGGGTTTTTATACAGTTTCTGAAATGCTACTGGGGGTTGTGCGATGTCTGAAAAGCCCTTAGGAGATTGTGCAATGTAGTGAGCCCTGTGTCTTTTGCTAAATGGTAGTGGGTTAATCTTGTTATGTCCTAAAGGGTCATGTAAAATGAGGAGCCAGATTGTTGGGGGCAATATGCTGACTCTGTAAACCGCTTAGAGAGGGCTGTAGGAAGTTAGCACCCACCCACTCCTAGAAGAATGAAATATTCTAGGAAATATTAAAAAGGAGGTGGGGAAGGCCGTTTACGCCCTCCCCAGGCTCCTAGAAAGGCTCTGGACCTAGGGAGAGCAAAAAATGGGCCTACCGGCATGCCAAAAGTGGGGGGAGCAGGGGAGGGGGGTCTCGCGCGTATGGGGGGGCAGAGCGCATAGAATTATGAGTGTGGGCATGCATGTACGTGACCCCCCCTCCGCGATCCAGTGGTGGGTTGCTCCTGGTTCTGTCCAGTTCTTCTGAACTGGTAGTAAAAGCGGTGGGAGGCTCCGCCCACCCGCCCGGACATCTTAATGGACGATCTGCGCATGCGTAGAAGCGTGCGCGCTCCCATTGCGAACCGGTAGTAAAGGTAAGTAGAACCCACCCCTGACGTGCTCCCCCCACTTTTGGCACTCAATGGCAAAAAGGTTAGCCATTACTGTGCTATGCAATGCTATGTCCTGTTCTTAGAATGTTGGTGAAAGAGAATGTAAACTTTAATCCCATCCCTGGAGGTGAAGAAAGGTCTTTTATTTTGTGAATAAATTGGCCTGGATTTTTTTATGGGAACAAAATATCTGTTGGGGGCTATTAAGAAAGACTGAGTCTGCTTTCTTTCTTTAAAAGCATGTTTCTCCATTTCTCCTTTGGGAAAATATAATATTATGCCTCTTTTAATATTCCCCAAAATATTTCATTCTTGTGGGGGGCAGCTTTACCACAAATTGTCTAATTTGCAAGATGGTTATTTGGCCTTTTAAAAAAAAACTCAATCTGAATTTGGTAAAACCTGTCCCGATTGAGGTGTTTCTGTGGGAAGAAATAGCCATCTGGTTCAGTTCCAAGCTGGGAGAAAGGCACAAAATGGAGTATGGAGGCTGATTGGAAAGAGGGTCAATTTATTGATGAACAGCACCACATGTTTGTGGTTCTGGTGCAGCTGACACATGGAATTGAGAGTGGGTGGCTTTTATACCTTCTCTTGGGCTTTGCACTTGAGCTACCTGTTCCTGTGAAAGAACATGTATTCTATTGGCTGTTGTAGGGGTTATGTAGGGGTCATAGCTGGCTCTATAGGCAAAAGAGGAAATGCAAACCCTAGGTTTTTGTCTGAGCTAAGATTGGTTGATGTTTGCTGGGAGGGGGGTGCAATTGAAAGGGTGTTAGGCAATTCCTATTGTGGCTGTGGGCTAATCCTACCTTTGTTCAGATCTTGCTGCAGGGAATTTCAAAATATCCTGTCTTTCTTGAATGGATTTCTGCCTGCATTATTTGCTTTGCCTATGAATAGAGCTACCTAGATACTTGTCTTCTTTCAATAAACTCTTTATCTCTGAAGTGCTGACATCTGCTGAGGGCTATTAAGAAAGGTGGGGGATGCTTTCTGTCTCCAAGAGCATGTTTCTCCATTCATCCTTTAGGGAAATATAATATTCTGCCTTTTTAATATTTCCTACCCATGTTTCTTCCAAAATTATATTAATTTTTGCTCCAAAAGAGCGAAAAAACAATAAGAATTATGGCTTATTTTCTGGTTAGGTCTTATTTTGGGGGGAAATCCAGTACTAAACACCTCCGTCTGCTTGACAATCTTAACTGGGGCTTATTTTGGGGGTATGGCTTATATTATGAGCATCCTGAAAAATCACACTAGAGTTTATTTTCCGGTTGGGTCTTATTTTTGGGGAAACGGGGTAAAATATTTCATTCTTGTAGGAGAGGGGTGGGTGCTGACTTTCTACATTTCCATGTTTCGGCTGTCCTGCTTTTTGATCATTTTTGATACCGTAACTGGATTGTGCAGTTAATCATTGGTTGTTGTTTTTTTTCTCTTTGCTGTCCCAGGAGCACAAATTTTGAAAGAAAGGCAGGGCACAGATGTCTCAGTGCCTGTGAATAAACCCTATTAACCAGCCACATTTTTGCCATCATGAAGCAGTTACTTATTTCATGATGGATGTCAAGAGACCGATAAAACAGGCACTTGGTGCCGAAAATCCGTTGCGGTGGCAGACATGAAGAAACTCATTCAAATTAGACCCCTGCTAAGCCCATTACATCATGTCTGTGAGTAATTTCAGAGAGGCGTATTAATTGCAAACATTAAAATATTGGAGCCTAAGCAAGACGTTCATCACAGATTTTATAAACACAACCAGGGCAGACAGGAAGATTTGGGAACATGCAAGTGTGTGAAAAGAAAATATATTCCTAAAATCGACTCCCCAACAAGAAATGGTCAGCCGCTCGATTTTAAAACAAAACTAGCCAGAAAAAAAACTCGCTTTCCTAGTTTTGTACACATCTAAAAAAGAGTAAATAGAAGGCAACCTATAATTTAAGCACTGAATTAAAAATCCTCTCCAGGTAATCCTTGCCTTATGACTTATATTGAGTCGTAAGGCGAGGACTGAGCCCCAATTTTGTGTTGCTCAGCAAGACAGTTGTTAAGTGAGTTATGTCCCATTTTACGACCTTTCTCACCACAGTTGCTAAGTGAATCACTGCAGTTGTTAAGTTAGTAACATAGTTGTTAAGTGAATACAGCTTTCCCATTGACTTGGCTTATCAGAAGGTCGCAAAAGGTGATCAAAAGACCCCGGGATACTGTGACCGTCATAAGTATGAACCAGTTGCCAAGCATCCAAATTTTGATCGCATGGACATAAAGATGCCGCAACAGTTGTAAGTGGGTCGTAAGTCAGTTTTTTCAGGGCTGCTGTAACTTCGAACGGTCACTAAACAAATAGTTGTAAGTCAAGGACTACTTGTATAAGGGAAACAATAAAGGGATGGAGCAAGAAATACTTCATCAGATGAGATCTGATCATCTGATATGAAGTGACAGAATAGAATAGAGTAGAGTAGAATAGAATAGAATAGAATAGAATAGAATAGAATAGAACAGAACAGAACAGAACAGAACAGAACAGAACAGAACAGAACAGAACAGAACAGAACAGAACAGAATTCTTTATTGGCCAAGTGTGATTGGACATACAAGGAATTTGTCTTTGGTACATATGCTCTCAGTGTACATAAAAAGACAAGATACATTCTTAAAGAATCATAAGGTACAACACTTAATGATAGTCATAAGGTACAAATAAGCAATCAAATCATACTAGGAATCAATCAATATCAACATAAATCGTAAGGATACAAGCAACAAAGTTACAGTCGTGGAGTCATACAGTAAGTGGGAGGAGGTGGGTGATAGGAACGATGGGAAGACTAATAGTAATAATAATGCAGACTTAGTGAATAGTTTGACAGTGTTGAGTGAATTATTTGTTTAGCAGAGTGATGGCGTTCAGGGAAAAACTGTTCTTGTGTCTAGTTGTTCTGGTGTGCAGTGCTCTGTAGCGTCATTTTGAGGGTAGGAGTTGAAACAGTTTATGTCCAGGATGCGAGGGGTCTGTAAATATTTTCACAGCCCTCTTTTTGACTCGTGCAGAATACAGGTCCTCAATGGAAGACAGGTTGGTAGCCATTGTTTTTTCTGCAGTTCTAATGATCCTCTGAAGTCTGTGTCTGTCTTGTTGGGTTGCAGAGCCAAACCAGAGAGTTATAGAGGTGCAGATGACAGACTCAATAATTCCTCTGTAGAACTGGATCAGCAGCTCCTTGGGCAGTTTGAGCTTCCTGAATTGGTGCGGAAAGAACACTCATTGTTGTGCTTTTTTGATGATGTTTTTGATGTCAGCTGTCCATTTTAGGTCTTGAAATATGATAGAACCTAGAAATATGATATGATAGAACCTTTAAAGCAACTGCAAGAAAAAAAAATGGGACTCAGAGAAAGCAAAAACCTTTTCTAGCATCTGGTGGAAATGTAACTAAATTAAGAGTTACTGTGAGGATGCTTTGCGCTGTACAGGGTATATAAAAATAACACCGCATAAAATTAAATTTCACCCTGCTAATCATTCTTTGGGGCGAAAAGAAAATGAATACAAAAATATGGTTAACATGTAAGAAATAAATAACAAACCATCAAGAATAGCATAAGAGATGAGGATGAATAACATAAGAAGTGTTAAGAACATTTTAGAGAATGGAAAAATTAACTTTGGAGCTTTAAAAATAATCTTTATACTATAGTTTTGGAAAGAGTGGAAATAGGAAAAAAAAGTTGCTCAAGATACATTAAATAGGAAACAGTGGAGTGAGGTAGCTATGTCATTTGGTAATGATTTTTTTTTCTTATTTAAAGTACCTTCCTGTTGTTAACTTGCCTTACTTTTCATAGTCATGGTCAATTTTTATTGGCCAAGTGTGATTGGACACACAAGGAATTTGTCTTGGTGCATATGCTCTCAATGTACATAAAAGAAAAGATATGTTCAGTAGAAGAATTTCAGGATACTCTATACCAGTGATGGCTAACCTTTTTGCCATCGCGTGCCAAAAGTGGGGAGAGCGGGGGGGGACGGGGTTGGGCGCACACGTGCTCACACCCATAATTCGATGCACCCCGCCCCCACGCATGTGTGTACGCCCCCCCCATGCTTCTCCCGCTTTTGGCATGTGATGGCACAGTGGGCTAGGTAGGCCCATTTTTCGCCCTCCCCAGGCTCCAGAGCCTTTCTAGGAGCCTGGGGAGGGCGAAAACTGCCTCCCTCCCCCAAGGCCCTCCGGAGGCCGTTAACAGCCTGTTTGCCAACTTCCAGTGGGCCCAGAAGGCCCGAAATCAGCTGACTGATGTGTGCATGTGCATCAGAGCTGAGATTGCGTGCCCACCGATATGGCACGCATGCCATAGGTTCGCCATCATGGCTCTATACCAATTTAATCAAATACTGTAGTCACTGTCCAACATACATACTGAAGATTTATTTATTTAGTTATTATAGATATTTTAATCCTGCCTTTATTATTTTTATAAATAACTCAAGGTGGCAAACATACCTAATATACCTTCCTCCCTCTATTTTGCTCCACAACAGCCCTGTGAAGTAGGTTAGGCTGAAAGAGAGAGACTGGCCCAAAGTCACCCAGCTGGCTTTCATGCCTAAGGCAGGACTTGAACTCACCATCTTCTGGTTTCTGGCGTGCTGCCTCAACCACTACACCAAGCCGGTTATACGATATAAAATGGGAGTGGGGGAAGATGGGAAAGAAAGGGGATCCTCATTGTCCTCAAGTTACTAGTCCTGTGCAATTTTTGTACGTGTTTTCAAAGAGAGAGAGACAAAAAGGCCCTAGCAGCTGTTCTTTTCAAGCTGGTGCCTATAGAGCGCTGCTTCTCAACCTTGGCAGCTTGAAGATGTGTGGACTTCAACTCCCAGAATTCCCCCTCCAGCAAGGAATTCTGGGAATTGAAATCCAGATGTCTTCAAGTTGGCAAGGCTCTAGATCAGGGGTCTCCAACCTTGGCAACTTTACAACCTTTGGACTTCAACTCCCAGAATACCTCAGCCAGCACTTGAATTCTGGGAGTTGATGTCCACAGGTCGTAAAATTGCCAAGGTTGGAGACCCCTGCTCTAGATTTCCTTCATAAAACGAACTGAGTGCATTTCAGTGGCAGCTCTATGTCTATTTTTATGCCCTCTAATCTTTAAAAGCACCCAACATGTGCACATGCATGTTTTTTTTTCTTCCCATCTCTCAGGCAAATGAAGTGCTTGGCAATTAACAGCTCTTTGATGCTATTTCAGGTCTTCCCAAACTCAAAGCTTTATCTCCAAGGAAAAAAGTGTGAACGGTTGAATTAAGCTTAAACCATGAACAATTTAGCACCGTGTATACAGGTTGGCACTCATCAAGGAATCTTTTTAAATTGCAATGATCTGTCTTTATGAAGCAGTGACCCGGCTGATATTTGCTTGCCCTGCCCAAGATGTGGGGGTGAAGAATTTAATTCATTTAAATACCCCGATTGCAAAGATATCAGACTAAATTCATCCATGAATTGCAATGTTCCACATGTGGATCCGGTGATTAACCCTGCTGTAAATAGACACAGTGAGGCACATGTCTACTTTGCTTAATTAGCAAAATAAAAATCTTGTTGGCTTGTATGAAGTCAAATTGATGTATCTAGCTTAGTAATATGAGCTGACTGGCGGTATGTTTCAGATATTTCAGAAATGAGTAGCTGGAGATCTGAAAGAATAACCCCAAACCCCAAAACTATTCATATGCCAAGTGTGTTCTATCTCGTAATTTCAATGATTTTCAAACTGGGGTCCATAACTTGTTATAAACTCTGATCACACCAACATATTCTAAACCACTCTTTGTTTGAACCATTGTATCATATGTTGAACATAATAGCTAGGATTCTTATATTGTGATAAACATCAGCATAACCTGCTTTGGGGGGCTAGGTACCTGGTATGAGATCAACCAATATGGTTTGGAAATCTATTATTCATCTTTTCAACTACCTTCTCCTATTGGTACCTTATTATATTACTTGGTTGTTTGTATGTATGTTTAGTGAGAGTTTATGTACCGGAGACAAATACCTTGTGTGTCTAATTACACTTGGAATAAAGAATATTCTGTTCTATTCTATTCTATTCTATTCTATTCTATTCTATTCTATTCTATTCTATTCTATTCTATTCTTCATTCCAATATTCTATTCTATTCTATTCTGTTCTGATCTGGTCTGGTCTGATCTATTCTATTCTATTCTATTCTATTCTATTCTATTCTATTCTATTCTATTCTATTCTATTCGCTTCTCTTCCACAAGAGTGTTTTATACTATTTGTTGGAGGTAATTACTTTATTGTTTATTTGTTGGTCATGACTTATTCCTTTATTGTTTTCTATCTTCCATCTAGGAACCGTGGTGGCACAGTGGTTAGAATGCAGTACTGCAAGCTACTTCTGCTGACTTCTGGCTGCAGTTTGGCAGTTCAATTCTCACCGGCTCAAGATTGACTCAGCCTTCCATCCTTCTGAGGTGGGTAAAATGAGTACCCAGATTGTTGGGGGCAATATGCTGACTCTATAAACTGCTTAGAGAGGCCTGTAAAGCACTGTGAAGCGGTATATATGTCTAAGTGCCATTGCTATTCTGTTACTTGATTTTGTTCTGCATATTGGTTAATTCCTAGGGTAGTGGGCAACTTTTTGAAAAGCGTTTTCATGGCCTTCAAGATCTGCAGGAGGTATGACAAAATAATAGAGTCGGAAGGGACTTTGGAGGTCTTCTAGTCCAATATCTGCTCAGGCAGGAGATCCTTTACCAGAGGTTCCAACCAGGGGTGTGAGACGATATTCCAGGGGATGCGAAAACTTAGGTTTAGAAGTTTCAAAATTACAGTGTATATGTATAATTATATGCATATAATTATTTATTTGTAAGGGGTGCGATAATACATCAGAAGCATTCTAGGGGTGCAGGGTATATAGAAAAGGTTGGGAACCCCTGCACTATACCATCCCAGAGAAACGGTTGTCCAATCTCTTTTTGAAAACCTCCGGTGATGGACCACCCACAACTTCTGGAGGCAATTTTTTCCATTGATCAATTGTTTTCATTGTCAGGAAACTTCTCCTTAGTTCCATCTTGCTCTGATGGGCTTCCATCAGTGGTGGGTTCCTCCCAATTTGGTCCGGTTCGGCCGAGCCGGTAGCAGTGACAATATGACGTCACCGAACCGGTTCTCCCCCCCCCCCCGCCTTCCCCCCCCCCACTCCCGCACGTTATTCTTACCTTTTATTTGGTCCCACCCCCAATCTATTGCTGCCTCCTGAGTCCCAACTGATGACTAGAGGGAAAAAAACTGTTTAAACTCTTGCTGCGGGGCTTCAAAGGGCCGTCCTACAGCTGATCAGTGTTAAAAGCAAACAAATGAGTTAGGTCGTAAGTGCGAGGACCTTCCAGAAATGACTCTGACCAGCTAGCCACGCCCACCTAGTCACATGACCTCCAAGCCACACCCACAAAATAAGCCACGCCCACAGAACCGGTAGTAAAAAAAATTAGAACCCACCCCTGGCTTCCATCCTTTACTTCTTGTCCTCAGCTGCTTTGGAGAATAGGTTGACCCCCTCTTCTCTGTGACAGCCCCTCAGTAGAAGAGCCATTTTTGTTTAGATACAACAAGCAAGACCTTCATGTATCTATGATGGCTCTTATTTCTGGAAAGAACATGCAGCTTGGGGTCAAAGCTTTATCAGGAATGTAGAACCAAATCAGGATAGAGACTAGAAACCACAAACATTTTGATTTATCATATTTTTATCCCACCTTTATTACTGTATAAGCAGGGGTGGGCTGCTGGGGGTTCATAAGGGTTTGGGAGAACCTCTAGCTAAGATTCTGTGCAGTTCGGAGAACTTCCAAATCCCACTCCTGGCTGGCCCCACCAATCCCACCCACTCCTCCGAGGAGTCCTCACGCGGCCTGTTTTGTAACAGGTAAGTGCAGAGGCTCAGGGAGGGTGAAAAACGGGCCTACTGGAGTTCGGGAAGGCCAGAAACAGGCCCGTTTCCAGCCTCCAGAGGGCCCCCGGAGCCTGGGGAGGCCGTTTTCACCTTCCCAGAGACTCGAGGAAAGCCTCTGGAGCCTGAGGAGGGCAAAAATGCCCTCCCCCCCCATCGTAGTGCAAGAGGCCCAGTAGGCCATTCCCACCATGGCCATTCCCACTGAGCAAACCAGGCAGAGAACCCCTTGCTAAAATTTTTGAAGCCCACTCCTCAAGATGGTGAACATCCCTAGTCCTCCTTCCTTCTCCTATTTTCCCCACAACAACCCTGTGAGGAGAGATAGGCTGAGAAAGAGTGACTGACCCAAATTTCGCCCTTTGTGCTAAGCCAGGATTGAACCAGTTATGTAGGTTTGAGGGTTGTAGCAAACTTGGTAGTACATGGAGAATAGCACCCATGAAGGAGGTTAAGAGTAACTCATTTCATCGTTAAATCTTCCCCCAAATGCAAAAAAAAGGTGGGGCACGTAATAGAGGAAAAAACTGTTGTCACTCAACATTCCCTTTTTTCCTGTTTAGATAAATATGTTTATATAAAAATGCTGCTAAAAAAAAGATATTCGGCGAGATTGATAGCTCCCATTAAAGTAAACTGTCTGCATTTTCTTAAGCTTTTAAGTTAGAGAGAAAAACGAACAGTCCCAACCAGCTAAATCCTGATCAAAGAAGGCAGTCTGTCCCAAACAGAAAAACAAAAATGCTAAGAAAATAATACTCTTTATATTCTTGCCCTGCCAAATGTTTGCAGAACAAACTTTAAGCAGAGATATACTAAAATGGATAAACTGGGATTTAAATAGCTAACAGTAACCTATAATCTTAAATATGTCTCTGAAAAGCAAAACGAAATAAACTTGGCCTTTTAATAACTTGACAGAGGGCACAATTCAGAGGCCATGAAGCATGTTTAAATTCCACTGAAATTAATAGCAAAAGCTCGGCGCTAACCTCCCCATTTAAATGAGATTTAGACAATCGCCTTATGATTTCCATGTAAGAAAAAGGCAGACCAAGAGAGAAATTTGGGCTCTGCTATACTGCCACAACTGACCCTGCTACTTGAAAAGTTTTTTTTTTTAAAGAAACTGACCATCCTATAAAAATCTGCTACCACCCAATAAAAAACACAGACTGATTTACTATTTACACCCTCAGTGTTTACAATTCCTACCAACTGCAGGAACAATACCAAGGGATGCTGGGAATTGTAGTTCAGCAAGATCTAGGTTGCCAAGAGTACTTGATGATTGATTGATTATGGATCATCAGGTTTGTTTTCAACTTTTAGCAACCACATAAGTAGCTTTTCTCCAGGGGTGAGATTGAAAAATTTCAGCAACTGGTTCGCTGCCTGGTTGCAGGCCATGGGGGCGTGGCTTACTCAGCTCCTGCACCACAGCTGGGGGTGGTGTTTGCGCCCACCCCAGGCACCAGAAGCTTTCCTCAAGCCTCTAGGAGGGCAAGCCTCCCCCGGGCACCGAAGGCCCTCCAGAGGCCAGAAACAGGCCCATTCCGGATGTTCTGGTAGGGCCATTTTTTGCCCTCCCCAGGCTCCAGAGGTTTTATTCAAGCCTCTGGGACGGTGAAAACGGCCTCCCCCGGGCACCAGAGGCCAGAAACAGGCCATTTCTGGACTTCCGGTAGGCCCATTTTTTGCCCTCCTAGGACCTCCATGTGCGCCCTGCACTTACCTGGCATCCAAAATGGGCCGCGTGGAGACTCCTGGGAGGGGAGGGGGGGTGGGCAGGGTCAGCCAGTCCTTGGAACAACCGATTCAGCAAACCAGATTAAAATTAACGTCTGGTTCGCCCGAATCAGTCCGAACTGGTTGAATCCCACCCCTGCTTTTCTCCATGATGATTGTCAGAAGAATAATTTGGGGTTCCAACTCAAGCCAAGGTTGTGGTTCGATAAATAGAGAGGAAATCCAGAGAACTGGGAGGAAAGAATTATTTATTCCCAAAAGCAAAATGGTTTTGCCTAGGGTGCGGCTGCAGAGAAGTGGGGTACAGGGATATGTTTTATAGGGGAGCTTGTCCTGGGAATGAAGCTGTGTACCTGCTGATACTAGGGTGACAAGGGGCATGGGTGTATGTTTATTTTTGTGAACATGCAGTTCCACCAGTAGACCATTTTAATTGGTTATGGAATGATGGGACCAAACAACATTCCTGGGTCAGCCAGAGACAGTTTATTGCGCAGTTTCAGAATCAGAATTGTATCTGAAATTCTGAACAAAGAAGAGCTCTGATACAATTGCTTTTATACATCTCCAAGACAAAGGATTTTGCGAGCACAGCAGTTTTCCATATATGGTTAACATACATTTGTTACATTATAATTGACACTTTCTAATTACTAAATTCCTTCATTATTTTCTAGTTCATAAGATTATTTTTAGCTAAACAACCTTCCTTAGTTCTGTAATTGCTGAGGCGTAATTCATGGCTGCTTTGAAGAATAAGTAACTTTTTGTTTCTTATGGATGTCTTTGCATCCTTGACAGCTAGGCCCCTCAGAAGATATATATTACCAAGAATGGAATTTAGCTGATTTAGTGTAATCTCTAAACAAGCACATTTCTTTCTTATAATAATGTGAATAAAGAGGGTCCTTCAGTGTTCATATAGCTGACCCTGTACTATTCCTACATCATTCACATTAAATTCAATATTTGTGTTTACAGATCTTCTCCTTTGATATATGGATTAGGTCTAGGTAACTTATTTGGGGTAAAAGTTTGAGTAAATTTTTTACTTGATTAAGGTAGTGTTGGAAAAAATATCCATCTGGTCCAGTTCCAAGCCAGGAGAAAGGCACTGAAAATAAAATGCAGACTGGAGGCTGATTGGAAAGAAAAGTTCCCCTTATTGATGAAGCAGAACCGCCAACCACATGTGATTCTGGGACAGCTGACAAAATAGAGTTCAGAGTGGGTGGGTTTTTATATCTTCTGGATTCCTATGAAATCATGTAGGAGTCATGGCTGGCTCTATAGGCAAAAGGGGAAATGCAACTCCTAAGTCAGTGATGGCTAACCTTTTTGCCATCATGTGCCAGGAATGGGGGAGGCAGGGGGGCGGAAGTTGTTAAACGGGCCGTTTTCGGCCTCTGGAAGACTTCCGGCAGGGTGGGGAAGGCTGTTTTCACCCTCCCCAGACTCCTAGGGAGGTCCTGGAGTGAGGTTCCAGGTGAGAAAGAAAAATTGGCCTTCTCCACCCCCACAGGCCCTTCGGAGGCAGGAAACAACCTGTTTCCCTACTTCTAGTGGGCCCAGAAGACCCAAAAATCAGCTGGCCAGCACACGCATGTGCGCCGGAGCTGAGCTCGCGTGCCCACTGATATGGCTACCCATTTACCTGTGGCACGCATGCAATAGGTTCACCATTACGGTCCTAGGTGTTTGTCTGAGCTAATTTTGTCAACCTCTGGCTTGTTGCTTATCTGAGTCTCTGCCTGACCCAGTCTTTCTGAATAGATTACCAAATCTGCATTTCTAAAAGCTGGCCTCCTCAGTTTCTGCTTGGGGCAGGGAAACTGGGACTGGTTTCTGCCTCCCTTAAGTTTTTTCCCCCATTTCTCCTTTAGGGGAAATAGTCTATCCTGCCTTTTTAATATTCCCTAAAATATTCCATTCTTCTGGGGGTGGGGGAGGGCTTCCCACATTAATTTCAAATTGACTGTCAATTATCTAGCAGAGACTCCGGTTCTCAGTCCATTGTGGATTCTGGTACTGTTTAAGGGAAATGGATGGAGAAGTATAAGGAATAAAATATAGTTTGATATAATACTTTTCATATGTTCTACCTCTAACCCAATCCTTTAAATCTTCCAATGGGCAGCCATCGTCACTCCAATTTTATTTTATTTTTTTTTTGTTCTACATTTATGTTCTCTATTGCATGTCTGGGTATTGCCCATATAGGTATTTTATTGTTTAATTTATATTGATACTTTTTCCAGACACGTAATAACACATTCCTTAATATATGACTTTTAAAATTCTTATCCACCTTTTTATCATATAATAAATATGCATGCCAGCCATATACCAAATCATATCCCTCTATATTCAGTATTCTCTCTTCTGTTGAGTTAATCCAATCACTAATTGCTGAAAGGGCAGCTGCCTCATAATACAATTTTAAATTGGGCATTTTGAGACCTCCTCTCTCACGTATATCTTGCATTATTTTTTGCTTTATTCTCAGTCTCTTTCCTGCCCAAACAAAGTTACTGATACCCTTCTGCCATTCCTTCAGATTTGCATCTTTTTTAAGTATTGGTATCATTTGAAAAAGAAATAAAAACTTTGGTAAAACATTCATTTTTACTGCTGCTATTCTTCCCAACAAAGACAGTTGTAGTTTTTCCAATTTTCCATCTCTTTCTGTATTTTTTGCCACAACGGTTTGTAATTATACTTGTATAATTTTGCATTTGAAGTCACAATATAAACCCCTAAATATTTAACCTTCTTTACTATTTCAAATCCTGTTACTCTTTCTATTTCTTCTTTTTGATTTATAGTCATATTTTTAGTTATTATCTTTGTTTTCCCTATATTTATTTTAAATTCAGATACTTGTCCATATTGATTAATTATATCCATTAAATCTATAACCAATTGCACTGGTTGGGTTAAAGTAACAACCAAGTCATCTGCAAATGCTCGTAATCTATAATCATAATGCCTAATTTTAATTCCCTTTATTTTATCTGAACCACGTATTTTATTCAGCAAAAATTCCAAAGTCAAAATAAACAGTAATGGAGACAAAGGACATCCTTGTCTTGTTCCTTTTTCAATATTAAAAGTTTCTGTTAAACTACCATTAATTATTATTTGTGCTGTTTGTTTCTGATATATTGCCTTAATAGATTGTGTAAAATACTCTCCAAACTGCATCTTTTCTATTATTTTCAACAAAAAATTCCAATTCAATCGATCAAATGCCTTCTCCGCATCCAAAAATATAAGTGCCGCAGGGACTTGGTTGTTCTTCCCAAAAAATATCAAAATGTTAACTATTTGCCTTACGTTATTTTTCATTTCTCTCCCATTTATAAAACCAGTTTGATCATTATGAATCGTTTGTTGCATAACTAGCATTAACCTATTTGCTAATATTTTAGCAAAATCTTGTAATCTGTATTTAAAAGCTAAATAGGCCTATAGTTCTTTGGCTGACTATGGTCTTGATCCTCTTTTGGAATCAAAGAAATAAATGCTGTTCTCCAAGATGAGGGTACATCTCCTCCAGATTGTATTTTAATAAATAATTCCTTAAGTGGTTCCACCATTTCTAACTGCAAGTTTTTATAATAAACAGCTCTCAATCCATCTGTCCCAGGAGCTTTACCCACTTTCAACTGTTTAATTGCTAAGACAATTTCTTCCGAGGTTATCGGTTGATTCAAACCTTCCCTTTGCTCTTCTGTAACTATAGAAATATTCTCCTTCTGTAGATATCTTATCTATATCTATACCTTGAATTTTATACAACCTCGTGTAAAATTCTAAAAATGCTTTTTAAATCATATTTTGCTGATACACCTCTTTACCTTTATATTCTATTTTCTCTATAGTACGTAGCTTTTGTTTTTTCCTTAACAAATATGCTAACCATCTACCTGGTTTGTTAGCATTAGAGAAAATATTATGTTTAGCATATTGCAGACTAGTTGCAGCCTGATCTGCCATCAACATCTTAAATTGCCCTCGCAATAAATTAATTGCTTCTTTTGTTTTCTTATCTGCTGGATTCAATGTTAATACTTGCTCTCTTTTTTATTTCCTCTTCTAAATCAATCCGTTTTTTTTCCTGTCTACGTCTGTTTATTATTCAAATATATTAAAATACCTCTCATATATGCTTTACTTGCATCCCATACCACTTCCATAGATGTACCTTTATGCATATTCATAACAAAAAAATCTTTCAAAAATTTTTTACATTCTTTCACATTTTCCTCATATCTAAACAAATTTTCATTTAATCTCCAGGACCTTCTGGGTCCCTTTTCATGTTCCAGTTCCATCCAAACCGGGCTATGATCTGTTAATGTTCTTGGACATATCTTCGTCTTCTTCACCCTAGAAAGAAAATCATTAGTAATTAATATAAAATCAATCCTAGAAAGGGATTGGTGTCTATCAGAAAAAAAAGTAAAGTCTTTTTCTTCAACATTCCGTTCTCGCCAGATATCTCTCAACTCCATATCTTCCATCATATCAAAGAAAGATTTAGGCAGTCTAGCGCACATTTGAATATTTTGCGAAGGTCCTTTTTTGTCTTTTTTAGTATCCAAAACTCCATTCCAATCACCCAATAATATACATGATTTGTAATCCCATTGTATTAATTTGGTATGTAAAAGCTTGTAAAATTTTTCTTGTTGTTGGTTAGGTGCATACACTCTAATTAAAAGTATTTCCCCCCCTCTATTAAAATTTCAATTGCTATATATCTTCCTTGATCATCTGCTTCAATTAGTCTAGCTATTAAATCTTTTTTTAAGTATATAACTATACCATTTTTCTTTTCTGGTGCAGATGCTACAAAATGTGTTCCCAATCTTGTGTTTATCAAATATTTTTGGTCTTTCATTCTAATATGTGTCTCTTGCAAACAAATTACTTCATTTTTGTACTGCTTCAGATAATGAAATATTTTTCTCCTCTTTTGCGGTGAATTTAAACCATTGACATTCCAAGTTAAAAATCTAGTTGCTATTCTTGGCTCCTTGAAGCTTTTGGAGCAACAGCTGAAAATCTTCCTGCATTTTCCTCTTCGGCCTTGCTCCTCCCACTGCTTCTCTTTTTGTAATTTCTTGAGTTTTCATCTGAATTTGCTGCACCTTTAATTCTTCTCTGCGCTTAGTTGCTGCTCGGGTCTGTCTCTGGTCCTTTGGTTCCTCTATTTTTTCCAATAACACCGGAGCTTGAACAGTGCCCGAGAGTTGTATTAAGTCTTCTTGAGTAATCAAAACCCCTCCTTGGGCCTGTGCCTGCATTCCTTCTTTCTCCCCCTTTCTTGCCTCCTCTACTTCCTTTCTTCTTCTAACTTCTGGGGACGGTGGGCATCCAGCCTTTAATACATTTGTATAAAAGTCTCTTGCCTTCCAAACTGTATTGAGACGATATCTTTCTCCTGAGTAATTCACCACTAATCCAACTGGAACCTCCCATCTGTACTGTATCTGGCGATTTCTAAGTTCTTCCACCAAAAAAGCATTGTCCTTTCTGGTTCTCAGCATTTTGGGGGGGAATTTCTTTCAATATTAAAACCTCCTGCCCTGCCACTTGAAGTTTATTTTTGTAGGAAGCTTGTAAAATTTCATTTCGTATCCTCCTTGTTGTAAAGTAGATTATATCTCTTGGTAAATGTTTCTGTCTGGCAACCCATGAGTTAACACGATAAATTTTGTCAATTTGCCATTCAAGATCTGCCTTTTGTTCTCCAATTATCTGTGCAAGGGCTTCTGCAAAGATCTCTCGCAAATTCTCTTGATTATTTTATCTCAGGCCTCTTACTCTCAGGGCAAACTCCATCGCCCTATATTGTATCATTGTCACTTCTAAATCTGCCCTCTCCATCTTCGTCTGGACCTCGCCCATTTTATTTTCCAAATCCACATTGGATTAATTTCTTCCACTCTTTCCTCCAGCCCTTCAATATGGCTTGCCAGACCCTGAAATGCCAAAACAATATCTTCTCTGATTTCCTTATTTCGAATTTGAATCACCTTTTTAATTTCTGCCATCTCTTCAGCCACATCCCGCATTTTTTCTTCAAAGACAGAAATAATTTTTTCCTCTAAAACAGAGGCTTGTGTCTTTAAAGCTTCCTGCAAAACTTCCAGTGTTAATATTTGTGGTTCCGTTGGAGCTGACAAAGATTGCAATTTAGGTAGTTGGGCTGGTGATACCCCAGCACTTTTAGCCGCAACAGTTTTTATTTGCCTTGAAGCCATTTTCTAATTTTCAATTTTAATTTTAAACTTTTGCAACAGCCAAAGCAGTAAATCCACTAAATCAAATTAATTTCCAGTCCTCGGTAAATTTTTGATTTGTTTAAAGTTAATTTTAAATCTTCATTCTTTTAAAGTAAAATCCAATAATTTTAAACAGGGGCTGTCAGTGCTAGACAATACTTTGCTCTTAACTTTCACGCCCCATTAAGGCTCCGGCGCCATTTCCTTTCTCTTTCTTCCCTTAATAATCCAGAAGGAAGTATATAATACACATTCAGAGTTAAAGTTTGGTACTTGCAATTATGATCACTCCTGCCTTTGCTCTGCCTGCTTATGTATCCAGTATTTTGAAAGATTGTTGCAGGGGTGGTCGCGGCGTCTTGTTCTGCTTAAAGCAGAAGCATCCCGGATCTGGAGCTCTGTCGGGCTTCCAGGGAGCTCTCACCCTTCAAGCCCCAGAATTACTCCTGGGGCTCTTGAGGAGCTCTACCCATGCCCGGCTGCTGTCTTTCCCTCCTTTTTCCAAGGGGAAAGTTTCCAAGCCGCTAGACAGCTGATTTTCGCTGTTCTAGCGGCTTTAACGCAATCGCGGGGCTAGCGCTCCAAAGGGAGCAACCATCAACGCCTACGGTGCCACCGGAAGTTCACTATTTCCATTTATCAGTGTGCAGCAGTCAACATGTATTTCAGTGATTCTACGTTTTCAGCATAATTAGAATACATAGAACAGAACAGGAATAGAATAGGAATAGGTGGAATATTGAATCAATAGGATAGAATAGTGAATAGAAGAGAATAGAATCAATAATTGAATCAAATAGCATAGAACATAACAGAATAAATAGAACAGAACAGAAAGAATAGAATAGGTATAGAATATTGAATCAATAGGATAGAATCGTCAATAGAATCAATAATCAAATAAAATAAATAGAATCAAATAGAACATAACAGAATTTTTTATTCTGTCAGGAATAAAATGTCAGGATTCCAAGTAACACCCCCAACGAAAGAAAACTCTGAGGCTTGAGTTTTCTCAAAGTTACATTTTATTAGAGATGACATATTGGCCCATCTGGGAAAACCCAGAGCCTTGATGGTACAGTGGTCTAAGCACCCTGTTATTAACACAGCTGCCTGCAATTACTGCTGGTTCGAATCTCTCCAAGGCTCAAGGTTGACTCAGCCTTCCATCCTTTCTAAGGTAGGTGAAATGAGGACCCAGTTTGTGGGGGCAATAAGGTGACTTTGTATAAAATATACAAAAGAATGAAGGCTATTGCTTAACGCATTGTAAGCCGCCCTGAGTCTCTAGAGAAGGGCGGTATATAAATCAAATTAAAAAAAAAAAAACCCGAATCTGAAAGTTTCCAGATTTTCCCCACACAAAGGAAAGTCCAAGTCCTGCCCAACACCCACATGTCCATCACATGGTCCAATCAAATCACCGTCCCAACTGGAGATGCCTCCCAGTTCCAGCCTTCCAGGTGCAGGGCAAGATGGCCTTGACTCCTTGAGAAAGGAATGTTATTATGACTATCTATCAGCCTAGCTCCACACAATTCCCCCTCCCAGTTTCCCACAGTATGAAATGTGGCAGGCCTGAAGATCCAATGAAAAAGATGGCTTGACCAAGTGTGATTGAACACACAAGTAATTTGTCTCCGATGCATAAACTCTCAGTGTACAATGCAAAGCAACAGAGTAATAATAATCATAATAATGATACCAATAAGAGAAGGTAGTAGAAAAAGATTAAAAGGATAATTCGGCCCTACTACATGGGTAAATATCCATACAGCTAAGACAGTGCTGAGAATTAGTGTCAGACTTCGATGCTATCTCAAAATAAATGAATTTCCAAACTGCCAATCTTTAAGGAAATCTTTTCTTTAATTGAGCACAGCCACCGGATCATGACTCGATGCGGACAAGACTGACCTTTTCCCCCCCAATCCCTCCCTTTCCGATCCCCAAATCTTTGCTTCTCATTGGCTATCTTCCAAGTCATTCTTCAGACTTCTAGTCTCGTGATTTCCCAGGAATGTCCCCCCTCCTCATTTCCACGACAACCCGACTTCAAAGGGATTTAGCAGGCAAAAGTTCAGAGCTTATCTCTCTCCTCTGCTCTCTATGCTAGTGTTGAAGCGCTGACAATTAGGTGTTGAGCAGTGATGGCACGAGGGGGAAAAACTGTCTCTGTGTCTAGTTGTTTTGGCATGCAATGCCCTTTAGCTGTGTCCTGAGAGGTTTGAAAAACCTTACAAGCTCTTACAACCCTCCAAAGGAATCCTTTATGCTGAAAATCTATTTCGGGAGGAAATCTTCACCAATGATTTTTTTTCATGAACAGACACTGTGATTCCACACTCTCATTCATACCAATACAAGCCAGCAGTTCTTTTGCACATTTATTCCTTCTCTGATTTATTAGCAACACACAATTTCAATAGTTCTAGTTCCAAAGACTTTGAGCAAATCACATTTTAAACACTTCATCTATTACGCTTCTCGTGTTGCCAAATTAAAATGTCTTAAACTCACCAAGTAGAAAATTAAAGTGGAATGAGGAGATGGCAGGAAAAGCTGTGATATTGGTTCCACTGCCTTCAACACAGCAAAAAGCTAAAAAAATCTTTGTCCCACAACAAACATTTTACTAATGCCAACCCATCTTTTCTAATAATGGCAAGAAAGAAGCAAAACAAAGAAGCAGCATTGTCAGGGGGGAAAAAACAAAACAAAAGTCCACAGCGGTGACCAATAATTTTTAGCATATGGCATAGCGGACGAGTCGGGATCCTCGGATTTCTCGCACTCGGTGGCAATGTCGCAAGATCGTCAGGATACTGTGAAAACGTTTGTCAGCCTTCAGCTGGGTGAATTCTTCAATATCAGCCTCCACAATAAAATATTCACCTGGGGAGACACAAGGTTTCATTTGGGAGTCAAATGCAGTCTGAAAGCCTCTGGAGCAGTGGTGGGTTGCCCCCGATTTGGACCGGTTCCTAAGAACCGGTAGTAAAACCGGCGGGAGGCCCCGCCCGCCACCCTGGATGTCGTCATCAGTGATCTGCGCATGTGCAGAAGCTTCTGCGCATGCGAGCGAAGCGAGCGCGATCCCGTTGCAAACCGGTAGTAAAGTTAAGTAGAATCCACCCCTGATCTGGAGGTCCTGTATTGGCCACAAGTATCTACCAATTGCATTAGGAGCTGTGGTGGCACAGTGGTTAGAATGCAGTATTGCAGGCTAATTCTGCCCACAGCCAGCAGTTCAACCCTGACTGGCTCAAGGTTGACTCGGCCTTCCATCCTTCTGAGGTCGAAAAAATGAGGACCCAAATTGTTGGTTTCCCAGTTGTTAATGTCCATTCCCAGGGCCTTTAGGTCCCTCTTGCAGATATCCTTATATCGCAGCTGTGGTCTCTCTCTGAGGCACTTTCCCTGCACTAATTCTCCATACAGGAAATCTTTTGGAATCCGACCATCAGCCATTCAAATGTCTCACTTAACAATAGACATTTTGGGATCAGTTGTGGTCGTAAGTCGGGGACTACCTATATTTAAAATTGCAGCATCCCAGGGTGACGTGATCTCCATTTGCAACCTTCCCAACTGGATTCCAATAAGCAGAGTCAGTAAGACGGCCTTATTCATTGCGTAATTCACTCAGCAACTGCAGTGATTCATTTAATAACTCTGGCCAAAAAAAAAAAAAAAGTTGTAAAATCAAGCACAACCCACTTATTAACCACTTTGCTTTGCGATGGAAATTCTGGCGCCAGCTGTGGTCATAAGTCAAGGACTCCCTGTACTTGTTTATGGAAGGCTCCTACAGTACGTACTATCTTCCCATAGCATTTAGAGCAGAGGCCCCCCAAACTTTTAGGCACCAGGGACCGGTTGCATGGAGAGAAGTTTTTTCATGGATCAGAGGGCGCGTGGTTTCACGTGCTGCCTGCATCCCGCGGATGGGGCTTCGCTTGTTTGCGTGGCCCAGTTGCTGGCATGCCACAGACCAGAGGTTGGGGACCTCTGATTTAGAGACGTGCACTTCACTTAACAACTTACCTTTTGTGTCTTTGGTTTCTTGTTCCTGGAATCGGAAGTAGAGGTTCCTGGTTGGGTTCCCCATGGTTTTAAGAGGCTGGCGCATGATGCTGTATTTGCTAGCAACAGCTTTGTTGATCTCTGCAACGACCACGTTCACGTGACTGCAGGTCAGACGGCCTTTCATGTACCTTCAGGGGAGAAGAAAAAAAACTTAATGTTAAGTAAGACTGAAAGCGTATTTTCCAAAGCATGGATGTAATATGAGAATGACATACACAGTCCGTGGAGATTCTCAGTCATCCAGGTCATGGTTGTCCCAAAGGTGTTTCTTTAAGAGGCAACTGGACTTTCTGTTTTTTTTTTTCTTTGAAGATGTTTCACTTCTCATCTAAGAAGCTTCTTCGGCTCTGACTGGATGGTGCGAAATGTTTTATATCGGGGCCCCCAACCTTTTGGACCTCAGAGACCACCAAGTTCATAAATTTAAATCCTGCGGACCATTAATACGAATCCAGAGCGCCGCTTGCTGAAGCGCCTGGACTCCCAGTGACGGGATAGGGTCCTTCAGGCACTCTCCCTCCTCTCTCTCATTCTGATTCTCTCTCATTCTCTCTCTCTTTCAGGGTGGATTTGATTTAAATCGAGTCAATTTAAATCATGATTTAAATCACTAGTAAAAAGGCTTGATTTAAATCAAATCGATTTAAATCATAATTTTTAAAGAGCAACTGTCATCTCTGCTACTCCTTTGACCCGCTGTTGACTCACCGATAGTCCCAGTGTTGCAGAATATACAGCCTCACGCTACATAACTAAGCTCCATTTCATGCTGAATAAACTAAATTACTTATGTATCTTAAATAGAAAACTATCTTACGATAGATTTTTACCCCAAAAGTTTTTTATTAAAATAAATTCAATAAAAACAAAAAAAATCTGATTTAAATAAAAAAATCCGATTTAAATAAAAAAAAAACCGATTTTTTTTTATTTTTTAAAAAAAATCATTGATTTTTATCCACCCTGCTCTCTTTCATTCTGTCTCTTTCTTTCTCTCTCTCTCATATCTCATGGGCCAGCCAGTGTCTTGGGTCTGACAGGAAGTCAAGCGTCTCCCCAAGAGATCAAGGTGCGCGGAGCACCAACAAGAGCCGGAAGAAATGCTTCGCTCCCGCTCTGGAATATGGAGCAAATCTCCATCCCCCGCCCTTCCCTTGGCAGGCGAGGAGTGACTGGAAAGGGAGGGTGAGGGGCGGGGACAGCCACTGGTGGGTTCAGCCGACAGGAAGCTACAGCAGGGGGAAGAAACAGCTCGGGGTTCCCGCCACCTGTTGCTTCAGCCTGCCTGCACCGCCACCCCCACTTGCACCATTACCTCATTCCAGCTGGCGAGGGCTGCGCTGCAAAGTTGCAAGTTACACGAACCCCCCTTTATGGTGGAGATTTACAGCCCCACCATGAGCTGCCTGGCTAGTCCCATATTCCAGAGCTCTAGTCACAGGACTTGCCATTGGTCATCCTGGAGCAGCACTTCCACCCAGGTGCGCCGCAGACCACCAAAATTTTCTCACGGACCACCAGTGGTCCGCGGACCACCGATTGGTGACCACTGTTTTATACTCCTTGAATACTCCTAGTCATTTGCATTCTTTTAGAGAATTGTTGAGGCCACTTGGAGGATTGTCTGTGTCCTTAGGGACACAGTGCGGGAGTATGAACGAATGGGGCGAGAGTATGCACGGATTTCCAGGAAAATTGCAGACTGCAGGAAACATTTGCGCTTCAACTACTCGGGTGACCTTGAGGACACAATAAACCTCCAAGTGGCCTCAACGACTCTGTAAAAGAATGCAAATGATCGGCTGTCTGCAAGGAATATTTCATTCCAGTCAGAGCTGAAGAAGCTTCTTGGATGAGAAGCGAAACATCTTCAAAGAAAAACAAGAAAGTCTAGCTGCCTCTTGGAAAAGCACCTTTGGGACATACACAATATTTGAAAAGGATAAGAGTAGGAAACCTGAGATGTTACTGCAATTCATTTCCAGAACTAACCGCGGTAGCATCCCTATAGTCATGCGATTTGGATACTTGGAAACTGGCCTGTATTTATGACGGTTGCAGTGTCCCGGGGTTATGTGATCACTTTTTGCAACCTTCTGGAAAGCAAAGTCAATGGGGAAGCCAGATTGTAACAACCGTGTTACTGACTTAACAACTGCAGTGTTTCACTTAACAACTGTGGCAAGAAAGGTTATAAAATTACTATCTGGCTGGGGTGTGTGTGCTCAAAATGTCCACCTCCCAAAAGGAAGTTGGATCAATCAATCAGCATGCAGGATGCACATCTCCACACAACACGTAGTTTAGATTTGGGAGGTCTGTGCATCAGCATGTTGTGGCCCGTACGTGGCCTGTGCAGCTAGTAGCTGATTCAGACAGCGAGGAGGCTGGTGTGGTGCTGTGCCAGCAGCCTGTGCAGCTGGTACTTGAGTCAGACAATGAGGAGACTGGAGAAGATGTGGTGCCAGAGGCGGGGATTCAGTCAGGGCCTTCAGAACCTCCAGAAGCTCCCTTAAGTGAAGAGGACAAAGAGGAGGAGCCTCTTCTCAATGCACGGGCACACAGAGCTGCCAAAAGACAGGAGTGGCTCCTCAGGAGGAGGTCTCCTCGATAGTAAGGCTTGAGGCTAATTGGCCACTCCCTTAGCCTATTTAAGGAGGAATGCCGACTGAAGCAATTTGCAGCGAACAACTTAGTTCACGTACCTTTGTGTCTTGTATTGCTTATCTTATCAGCTTCCTGCAAATTGCTTCTGGGCATTCTGCCAACCACAGTAAGCTTTCAGTTATTATTCTTTGAATTCTTGGCGGCTGTTAATGCAGTTAAGTAACAGCCGTTGTTGTAAAAGACTGGTTTATTCAGTAAATTAAGGTTTGAACGGACTTTTTGTGTGCTGCGTTCTTTGGGGTCCATAGCTGGGGCAGAACACAGCCAGTCTGCAACCATCTTCAACCTACGCTTGCCCCTCAACTCTTTTGCAGCATAGATATGCGTCAGTGTCTATGTCAGGGTGTCAAACTCGATTTCATTGAGGGCAGTGATGGGTTGCTACCGGTTTGCCCCAGATCTGGCGAACTGGTAGCGGTGGAAGACTCTGCCCACCTGCTCAGAAGTCTCTGTGCAGAAGCGTTGTGTGCGCCCATGAGCGACGGGATTTGAATCCCACTACTGATTGAGGGCCACATCAGAGTTGTGTTTGACCTTGGGGTGGGCGTGGCCAGCGCAATGTCACTTGTGTCAGCACCTGTGGTGGCCTGAGTGCTCTGCCAGCAAAAACAGGCTCCTGAGCTCCGTTTTCGGCTGTGATGGCCTCCTGCAACCCTCTGCCAGCGAAAATGCAGCAAGCTCTGTTCTTGGTGGCATCCCGAGCTCTGTTCTTGGTGGCAGAGGCACTGTGGGCCGGTCTTTCGCTGATTCCAGGTCGGCCCTGTGGGGCAGAACTAAGCACCCTGCGGGCCAGATCTGGCCCACAGGCCTTGAGTTTGATACCCCTGGTCTACGTGAAGTTCTAGACAAGCTTCGTACTATCTCTGAACATCTCAGTGAGCCCAGAATAGGGCCTTGTGAGACGCCAATCAAGCCATTAAGATCACTCATCGAATCTGGCTTTTGAGTCATGGCTGAGTCACCCACTGTATTATCTTTTGGCCCACACGACATTTTGAGGCACATTTGAGAAGAGTGTTATTGATTTGGCTGCTTTTTGAGCTTATTGTCACCCCCCCCCCCCCCGCCAAAATTGACCAAGGATCTGATTACTTGGCTGAATCATTGAGCAACAACACACAACTTAATCACATGCGGCTAAATATATCCGCTACTCTGTGGGTGTTTATATTTTAAAGAAGCAACAAAATGAAGAACCTTGGTGGCGCAGCAGACTAAAGTGCTGTTAAGTAACACCAGCTGCCTGCAATTACTGCAAGTTCAAATCTCACCAGGCTCAAGGTTAACTCAGCCTTCCATCTTTTAGAGGTAGGTAAAATAAGGACCCAGTTTATGGGGGAAATAAGCTGACTTTGTATAAAAAAGAACACCGCTTAGGGGGCGCCGAAAGCTCCACTAAGCAGGTATATACAAAAGTATGAAGGCTATTGCTTAACGCATTGTAAGCCGCCCTGAGTCTCCAGAGAAGGGCGGCATATAAATCGAACAAACAAACAAACAAACAAACAAACAAACAAACAAACAAATAAAATAAAATAAAATAAAATAAAATAAAATAAAATAAAATAAATAAAATATATCACTTGGGCTCGAGATTATCCGTTGGGACTAGAAAAAGGATGGCACCTTTGTTTTCATTATGTAACAACTGCACATTAACCATAGACTTTTCCTCATTTTTACATTTATGGATATAGAGGAAAAGAAAATCAGAAAGAATGGCGCGTTATGCAATCCCAAAGCCACCTCATTTCATTTGGAAGTCCACATGTTATACCTCAACAGCCATAATTCCCTAACCACTATTAATTAATCAGACTTTCCCCCCACCTTTATTACAGGTAGTAATCAAGTTATAAGAACATTCGTTTAGTGACTCTTCATAATTACATCACTGAAAAAAGTACTGTATTTTTCGGAGTATAAGACGCTCCGAGTATAAAATGCACCTATCTTTTTTGGTGAGGAAAAGAAAAAGAAATCTGCCTCTGCCACCCAGCAATTTTGCCTCTTTGCAGCAAACAGCAAATTTCCTGCTTTACTTTCATTTTCATCATAGCTTGATTAGCACACACACACACACACACAAAAAAAAACCCTGCTCCCAGCAATTTACCTCCTTGCAGCAAGCAGCACAGGCCGGCGCAAAACAGCTAAGAGTCGGGAGGCCGATCCAATCAACTTGTGCTAATTAGGCTGTGCTGAAGTTGAAATGAGCTGTTTCTTCTTGCTGCAAGGAGGTAAACTGCTGGGAGGCAGAGGCCAAAGGGTGGAGGCCAGTGGGTGGGAGGGGCGACATTCAGTGTATAAGACACACCTAAATTTTCACCCCCTTTTAGGGGGGAAAAAGGTACGTCTTATACTCTGAAAAATACGGTAACTTATGACCATTGCAGAATCCCCATGGTCACGTGATCAATGTATTTATGACAGTTGCATTGTCCCGGGGTCATGTGATCACCTTTTGCGACTTTCTGACAAAGTCAATGGAGAAGCCAGTTTCACTTAACAACCATGTTACTAATTTAACTGCAGTGATTCACTTAAGAACTGTGCCAAGAAAGATTGTAAGATGAGGCAAAACTCACTTAACAACACTCAGGCTTAGCAATGGAAATGTTGGACTCAATTATGGTCGTAAGTCAATCTGGAATTTATAAATAACTTAAGGCAGTGAACATAGAAGAATGCCTTCTTCTTCCTTTTTTCCCACAACAACCCTGTGAGGTGGGTTGGGCTGAGAGAGATTGACTGGCCCAAAATCATCCAGATGGCTTTCATATCTAAGGCGGGACTAGAACTCACAGCCTCCTGGTGATTGGCCGAAAGCCACCCAGATGGCTTTCATGCCTAAGGCGGGACTAGAACTCACAGTCTCCTGGTGATTGGCCCAAAGATGACTTTCAGGCCTATGGTCCTATACTGGCTGGTCATTATGATGGTTCAGATCCAGCACAATCATAACAAGCATCAGATTAAATTTCCTGTTTGCAGCTTACTCACGAGGGAACACTATCAAACTCCTTGTCCGTTATGAAGGGTGCTTCTCTGATGCACTTGGAGATTTTGGCTGACTTCTTTGCACATTTATTCTCCTCAGCTTTGCATGGTTCCTTCTCCTTTAGAGTTACGCCCATCAAACTGCAATGCATAACAAAGAGAGTCCATCAAAAGCTGACCATGCCAGTAACTATAAATACACTTAAATCCATCAACTTTGGTACTAGCTGCAAGGAAGACAATACAATTTTCTTTGATTTCGCTGCGTTTTCATGGCAGAGGCAGGAATGTTTGCAAAAGGGCAAGAAAAAGAAAATGCTCCAGTGCCATTTGTCCAAGAAATATTAATCGACAAAGGAATAGGTTTCTTTGATAAGTTCGCAAATGATATAAAACCTTAGTTTTGAGAGCTAAGCCTCATCTCTGAGGAAAATCTACTAGCAAAGAACAATACATACAGGTAGCCCTCAACTCACGAGCACAATTGAGCCAATATTTTTATTGCTAAGTGAGACATGTTGTTAAGCAAGTCACTGCACTTGTTAAATTACTGAACTGAGTAACAGATTTGATTAGATATCTTCTAAAGCAGGGGTATCAAACTCAAGGCCCAGGGGCCGGATCCGGCCCGCTGGGTGCTTAGATCTGCCCCTCAGGGCCACCCTGGGCATAGCAAAAAACAGACCTGCTGTGCCTCTACTAGAGAAAATGGAGCTCGTGAGGACTGTGCGCGGCACTCCCGAGCTCCGTTTTCACTGGCAGAGGGTTGCAGGAGGCCATCCCAGCCGAAAGCGGAGCTTACAAGGGCCGCTTGTGGCCACCCCGAGCTCTGTTTTCACTGGCAGAGGGTTGCAGGAGGCTGTCACAGCCAAAAATGGAGCTTGCAAGGGCCGCGTGTGGCCACCCCGAGCTCTGTTTTTGCTGGCAGAGGGTTACAGGAGGCCGCCACAGCCAAGCCAAACATGGAGCTTGGGAGCCCGTTTTCATTGGCAGAGCATGCGGGCCGCCACAGGTGCCCCCCAACACAAGTGACATCATGCTGGCCACTCACCCAGGCCATGCCCCCCCCCAGAGGTCAAACACAACCCTGATGCGGCCCTCAATGAAATCGAGTTTTGACACCCCTGTTCTAAAGCCTCTTCCACCTATATTTTTTCTAAGTGTTTTTCTGGTGAGACCGGTTTATCAGGGCAATCTGGTCTAATTTAATTTAATTAATTCAATTTATATATCACCCCTCTCCGAAGACTCAGGCGGCTCACAATATATTTTAAAAAATCATTATAAAAACATTTAAAAATTAAAAACATTAAAAACATTAAACATTTGGGGTCTACCCAAATATGGGACGGAGCATACTGGTTCCGCTTTCTACATATCTTTTCTAAGTATTCATGGTCCAGCATTTGAGAGCCATTTTGGCCTAGTGGTTAAGGCATCAGGCCAGAAAGCAAGAGACCCTGAGTTCAAGTCCCGTCTTAGCCATGACAGCCATTTGGGTGACTTTGGGCTAGTCACATGTCTCAGTCCAACACACCTCATAAGGTTTATCTATTTATAAAATTTATTGGCCATCCGTCTTACCACAGAGTAACTGGGTTGTTGCGAGAAAAAATAGGAGGAGGAAGATGTGTTGGATATGTTTGCTACTCTGAGTTATTTGTAAAAATAATAAAAGCGGGTTACAAACAAACAAACAAACAAACAAATAAAATGTGGCATCAAATCGCAACCAAGCAGATGCATTGAGGAAGCTTGCAGCAGAAACAGGAAGGCAGTAACACTTGTGTGGTCGTTTAAGACATCCTGCCTGTCATTCAGGAATTACTGTCGCATTGATACTTCATATAATTGTTCAGTCCGATTATAAAACATGCAAAACATCGGCTATTTCTTCATAGTACATATACCATATTGTTCGGACTATAAGACGCACCGGAGTATAAGATGCACCAAGATTTCGAAGAGGAAAACAAGAAAAAAAAAAAGCTTTTGGCCTCTGCGTGTCCAGTTTTTGCCCTCCCCGGCCCCCAGGAGCACTCTGCAGGCCTTCCAAACCCTCTGTGCGTCCCATTTTTGCGAAAAAACGGGCCTGTTTTTGCCCTCCCAAACCCCCCACATGTCTTTGTTTTGCCCTCCCCAGCCCCCAGAAGCACTCTGCAGGCCTCTCAAACCCCCTGCGCATCCTATTTTTGGCAAAAACAAGACATGCAGGGCATGATTTTGGGAGGCCAAAAATGGCTGTATTCGGTGTATAAGACACACGAACATTTCCACCCTCTTTTAGAGGGGGGAAAAAGTGTGTCTTATACTCCGAAAAGTACAGTATCTCTTTTGCACCTTGGTAACCAAAGTGATTGATAGGAAACAGACCTGCCTTGTGTGGCTCGGGGAAGGTAGATCGGCACGTTTTCTTCAAGATGCTGGGCTTCGAGGTAGTCCCTCTCCATCGACTCTTGCAGATCCTGTAATCAGAAATATCAATGCACAAGACTGGATTATTAGATATTGATGGCCATTTGGAATATGGAGAAAGTCAAGTAGACCAGACAGTTTCTCATTTGTGAGATGCCATCTCAGAAATGATTAAGCTAAATCTATTTCGGAGGTCTCATATAGTAAGCATTTATAGAAATATAGAACACTCTAGGAAACATGAAAGCAAAATGATAGTTTAAGGCCGTGATGGTGAAACTTTTCCGGACTGAGTGCCCAAACCACGGATGCATGCCCGAACCCCCAAAATGTAATATACGCACGCGCCTACATGGCAAAGACCCAACTATAGGGCCTGGTGGCTCAGCAGACTGATAGCATTGTGATTAACACCAGCTGTCTGCAATTACTGTAAGTTCGAATCTCACAAGGCTCAAGGTTGACTCAGCCTTCCATCCTTTCTAAGGTAGGTAAATTGAGGACCCAGTTTGTGGGGGCAATAAGATGACTTTGTATAAATATACAAAAGTATGAAGGCTATTGCTTAACACATTGTAAGCCGCCCTGAGTCTCCAGAGAAGGGAGGCATATAAATCAAATTTAAAAAAAACAAACCAAAAAACAACCAGCTGGCTGGCGGGAGTGTGCTTGCATTCGCAGCCGAGCTGAACTGGGGTGACGGCTCGCACACCCACTGTGGCTTGCATGCCATAGGTTCGCCATCACGGGCTTAGGGCATAGAAAAAAATCCAGGAGCCTCCTGAAATTTTTGTTTTCAAAATATTATAAACGATGACTATTTTCACATCAAAATACCATGATAGGATTCTTATGATGCCTAATGAAATTACTTCAAATATACTAGTGATACAAATTCCAACCTATCCTGTATTAATCCATGGACCTGGATGCTTCTGTTGATTTCTAGCTAATGTGCAAATCTTATTTTAGTTCACTCTGAGTTAAGCTAAAATAAGTTGCACGCTTTGTTTACTTTTTGCATATTTACTAGATTTATTTCCCATCTTTCAGGAATTCAGGGTAGCTTATGCAGGGAACTTCATTCCGTTGCCACAAGAAATAGCTTTTGGTAGTTGTGCTACATACAACAAACAATTCCCCAAACACACGTTTCTGCAGCTAAGAGTGAAATAGAGGTAGTCCTCGAGTTACGATCAGAATTGAGGCCAAAATTTATGTTGCTAAGTGAAACACTTGTTAAGTGAATTTTGCTCCACTTCACCACTTTTTCTTGCTACTGTTGTTAAGTGAATCACTGCATTTGTTAAGTTAGTAACACGGTTGTTAAGTGAATCTGGCTTCCCCATTGACTTTCCTTTCTCTGAAAGTTGCAAATGGTGATCACATGACCCCAGGACACTGCAACCGTCAGAAATACGAGTCAGTTGCCAAGCATCTGATCACGTGACCATGGAGATGCTGCAATGGTCGCATGAAAAACGGTCATAAATCAGTATTTTCAGCGTCATTGTAACTTCGAACGGTCACTAAATGAACTGTTGCAAGTCGAGGACTATCTGTAGTTAGGATTAATTCATAACTCTTGGTCCTCTGCTGAAGAAGACACTATAGCAGGGGTGGGCCACTGTGGCCCTTTTACAACCTGTGGACTTCAACTCCCAGAATTCCTCAGACAGCCAAACTGGCTCAGGAATTTTGGGAGTTGAAGTCCACAGGTCATAATGGGGCCATATTTGCTCACCCCTGCACTATAGCAACCTTCTAGAATATAATGTAAATACAGTGGTTCTCGACTGGCGGTCCACAGACACCTGGGGTTTGTGATTTATTATTTATTTATTTTATTTTATTAGATTTATATACCGCCCTACTCCCGAAAGACTCAGGGCGGTGAACAGTCAAAAAGATAAAACACATAGATTATAAAATTTAAAACAGTATAAAAACGTATTAAACAATTTGGCCCGAGACGAATTAAAACATCCCCATATTTAAAAACGGATTTAAAATTACTCATATACCATTTAAAAGGGAAAATTAGGCCAGGCCAGCCTGTTGGAATAAAAAGGTCTTGAGGGCGTGGCGGAAGGTGCGTAAATCAGGGATCCTCCGTATCTCCGGGGGGAGCTCATTCCAGATAACAGGTGCCCCCACAGAGAAGGCTCTCCCCCTGGGGGCCGCCAGCCGACACTGTTTGGCCGACGGCACCCTGAGGAGCCCCTCTCTATGAGAGCATACTGGCCGGTGAGAGGCTACTGGTGGCAGCAGGCGGTCCTGTAAGTATCCAGGTCCTAAGCCATGGAGTGCTCTAAAGGTGGTAACCAAAACCTTGAAGCGCATCCGGAAGACCACCGGGAGCCAGTGCAGCTCGCGCAGGAGAGGTGTTACATGGGAACGCCACGTCACTCCCATAACCATCTGCGCGGTTGCACTCTGCGCTAGTTGGAGCCTCCAGGTGCTCCTCAAGGGGAGCCCCATATAGAGAGCATTGCAGTAGTCCAGGTGGGAAGTTACGAGGGCATGAGTGACCATGCGCAAGGAGTCCCGATCCAGAAAGGGACGCAACTGGCGAATCAGGCGAACCTGACAAAAAGTCCTCCCGGCCACAGCCATCAGGTGCTCTTCTAAAGACATGATGTTGTCAAAGGGGGTCCACAAAGGCTTGAAGAAATGTTATGATTTAAATCTTGAGTCTTGGGAGTATGTGTCCATGGTTCGTGGCCAAAAAGGTATTTAAAGTGGTCCATGGTGAAGAAAAGGTTGAGAACCGTTACTGGGAGGCTGTAGGCAAGTGGGACAATATTGCCTTAGATGCTTAACATCTGTAGAGGCCACCTTCATCTCAGAAGATACATTTTATTGAGGTTCTGAGCAGGGGTAAAATGCTCCCGGTTCAGACCGGCTCGGGCGAGTAGGTAGCGATGGTGGCGGGCAGTTCGGAGAACCGGTAGCAAAAATCCCTGCCCCCGCCCCCCCATGCCCAGCTGAGCCGCGCGATCATCAGAGCCTTTTTTTCCTTTTAAATGGCTCTGCCTGCTAATCGGTAGCAAAAATCCCTCCCCCTCCCCTCAGCTTGCTTACCTTAGCTGCTGGTCGCAGCGCCTTGCTGTAATCCTTGCAATCCATTGCATCAGAAAGCAACTGAATCTCCCTGCCTGCAATCAAGCAGGCAGGGAGTTGTGGACTTCAACTCCCAGAATTCCTCAGTCAGCAAAGCAAAGCTGGCTGAGGAATTCTGGGAGTTGAAGTCTACAAGTCTTAAAGTTGCCAAGGTTGGAGACCCCTGTTCAATTGGGTAAGTTTTTTTCCCCTTTGGGAGCTTTAAAAAAATAGTTAATTGGGTTTTTTTTTAGTTGCTCTTTTTTTAGACCTAGCCATTTAAAGTTTAGGAAGTTTTAAATTTAGCTGCTTTTATATAAAAATAAAAATAAATTAAAATAAAATAATATTTGTGCAGCTTTCTGAGATTTAGTGTGTTTCTGTAGTGTTTCACTCTAACTACACAATCACACAAAATCTCACAAAGCTGTATGTGGAATTTTGTGTGTGTAAAGTGTGAAAGTTGGTTTTTTGGGCTTTTTGTGGCTGTGTGAGTTTCCTGCTTGTTGTAGGGGCCATTTTGGGTCTAGCACAGCTGCTTTTACATTGCGGGTGAGCCAGTTGTGTTGTGTTTTGTAGGTTAAAAAAGGGCAAAGAAGTGACATTGACGTGGCCACGCCCACCTGATCAACAAGCCACACCCTCCCAGTCACCTTATCACCAAGCCCCGCCCACTAATTAAGCCACGGCCACAGAACCGGTAGCAAAAAAATTTAGATTTCACCCCTGGTTCTGAGGCATCAAATATCACTAGTACCTTGAGTTGTTTCTGCAGTCTCTTCTGATGGTGATATTCCTCTTCCAATTTATTAAGGAGGTTATTTAAGAGAAACATTTCGTGGACTACCTTACTGAGCACTGTCTTCAAAGATGGATCCTGGTCTACAAATAAACAAGATCAGTCAAAACATGGAAAAACTGGAATGGAATATAGAACAGAACAGAACAAACAGTTGCAAAGGACCCTGGAGATCTTCTAGTTCCATGATGGCAAACCTATGGCACGCGTGCAACAGCTGGCACGTAGAGCCGTCTCTGCGGGCACAAGAGCAGCCAGCCAGGTCAGCTCCTCCACGCATCCTGTTGGCCAGCTGATTTTCAGGATGTGCGGGACCAGTGCTGATTTTCAGGGAGGCGGGACCAGTGGTGGGTTGCTCCTGGTTCTCAAGAACCGGTAGTAAAAATTTGTAGTAGTTCAAGAACCGGTAATAACATTGGCTGGCCACACCCCTGAACCGGTCCCCAGCCTGGTCGCCACTCGCTTACCTTGCCCACCTCATTAGAGGCTTTTTTTAAAAAAAATTTAAAAGCATTTTTTTTTACAACCTCTTCAGTGGAAGAAGTTGTAGGGGAAAAAAATGCCTTTAAAAGCCTCTGGTGATCCCAGCTGAGTTGCCTGATGGTCAGAGGCTTTTAAAAGCATTTTTTTCTGCAACCTCTTAAGGTTGTAGAAAAAATGCTTTCAAAAGTTAAAAAAAAAAGTTGGCCACGCCCACCGTCATATTAAACCCCCCACAAGCCACACCCACAAAGTAAACCACACCCACAGAACCAGTAGTAAAAAATTTTAGAACCCACCCCTGGGTGGGGTGCATGCATGTGGGGGTGGGGGGGGGCAGCCCTCCCCAGCTCATTTTTGGGCCCAGGAGTCTGCAGGGAGGCCTGCTAGGCCAAAAATGGGAGACAGAGTTGTGTGCGGGGGGGCGGGCACGTGCACATGCACGGGGGAGTAAGGGGCTTGTGTGCGCATTGCATTATGGGTGCCGGCACCCGTGCGCACTTTCGGTACATGATGAGAAAACGTTTAGCCATCACTATTCTAGCCCAACCCCCTGCTCAGACAGGAAACCCACCAATACCATTTCAGACAAATGGTTGTCCAATCTCTTCTTAAAAACAGTGCTGGAGCATTCACAACCTGATTAATTGTCAGGAAATTTTTTCTTAGTTCTAGGTTGCCTCTCTCCTCAACTAAGTAAAGTAAATGTAGGCCTAATCCAAAATTGCTACATGTTGAACACAAGCCAATTCCTCATCATGTTAGCACTGAGAATTGTTTTCTGAAGTCTTCTCCTTCGTATTCTGAAATCTTTCATATTTTCTATAACTGTGGTTGGCTAGCCTCCAAGATGATGTCAGACTTTTGCTAATACTTCTACAGGTTTTGATACCTGTCATTCAAGAAGAGCTTTATAGAATTAGCCAAAACATGACCCAGCATCTGAGAGCCAGTTTGGTCTTGTGGTTAAGACATCAGGCTGGAAAGCAGGAGACCCTGAATTCAACTCCCGTCTTAGCCATGAAAGCCATCTGGGTGACTTTGGGCTAGTCGCATGTCTCAGCCCAACACACCTCACAAGGTTTATTTATTTATAAAATTTATTGGCCACCCATCTTACCACAGAGTAACTGGGTTGTTGTTATGGGGAAAATATGAGGAAGGTGTGTTTGGATATGTTTGCTGCCCTGAGTTATTTGTAAAAATAATAAAGGTGGGATACAAATAAATAAAATATGGCATCAAACAGCGACTAAGCAGATGCATTGAGGAAGGCAGTAACACTTTTGTGATTGTTTTAAGATATTCTTCCTGTGATTCAGGAATTATTGTAGTATTAATTCTCCATATAATTATTCAGTCTGATTGTAAAACTATCTCAGTTGGCAGACACAACCTTGGACGGCAGTAAATTGCATAGTTAATGCCTTGTACAAAGGGAATGAAATAATCTGCAAGTATAATATTTATCAGAGTGGCATTTTCCATGCATACGTTCCCAACAGACTCCCAGATCAATTTACAAAACACTATTGCAAACACCAGTTCTGCCCTAAACAAAATGAAATGTTCTTACCTATTTTTCTCAACTGAAGTGACTTTTTGATATTTGAGATCTTGGAGTTGAGATGAAAGCATAAGTCATTTAAGCTTGAAGAAATTGTATCCCAATTTCTTGCTTTAAGGAAAAAGAAGGGAAAATAGACTAATGATGTTTTGCACATTTTCACTGTAAGAAAAACAAGTATTTTTACCTATCTGCAATAGACACAAAAATATTTAATATCATAGGTAGAGGGAACACAAAGGCAGAAATGGTTTTAAAAGTATTATAAATATATATAAAAATTAGAATGAAAATAAAAGTATTATAATGGCACTTTTTGCACAACATTTTCACGCTTTTCTAAGGATACAAATGTTTTTACAAATCTGCCAACAAATAGATAGCAGAAATATTTAATATCATAAGACCAATTCCAAAATAAAAATGAAAGCATTCTTAAGTTGAGAATGAAGAACAAGTGATCTCTTTACTAACAACACATAGAGTAGCTGTATTTTATGACAACTATTATTAAATAGTTTCCCAAAAGAATCGTGGCCAGTTCCAAAAATGCTAAAAGGGAAGTAGGGTTTGTATGCACACACAGATATATATCAATAGAAGGCAATTAATTCATTATTATAAAAATAATGTGCTATAATAGCAATAGAAAAACATAATGTAATAATTTTATAATAATGCAAAATATAACAATCACTACATATTAAATATTTATTTATTTCAGTTAATGTTATATTAAACTTTATTATAATTTTGGAATTTTAAGTCTCCCAGAGTCACTGGTTGAGTTGGGCGGCTGGAGTAATAGAATATATATATGTATATATATGCAAAAAATTAAAATCTCGGGTGTTTTCCCGCGTCATGTTAAAAAAATTAGTTAAAATGTTTAAAATTCTGGTTTTTAACCAGAATTTTAAACATTTTAACTAATTTATTTAACATGACACGGGAAAATACCTGAGATTTTAATTTTTTGCATATACACACCCGCGAAAACTTGACACACACACACACACACACATATATATATGAATAGAATTTAATTAATTCCATATTATAAAAATAATGTGTTATAATAGCAATAAAACACATAATGTAATAATTTTATAATAATGCAAAATATAACAATCATTACATATTAAATATTTATTTCAGTTAATGTAATATTAAACTTTATTATAATTTTGGAATTTTAAGCCTCCCAGAGTCACTGATTGAGATGGGCGGCTGGAGTAATAGAATAAATATATAAATAAATATTAATATTATTTTAAACTGTGTTCGAAAGAAAGACAGAAAGGGCATCGTGATCTCACCGTCAGCATCACCGGGAGAATCAATTGCCGCCTTGTCCTCTTCCATAGCCACGATCACCATTTAATACACAAAATCAAAAACTTCCTTCCAGCGGCGACTCGCTCGCATTCAAATAACCCGCCCAAGCGGTTGGGAATCTCCAATCGCGCGAGAACTGGGTCATCTCGCCGCGGAGGCGTGCCTGCTCATTCCCAACCTCGGAGGGAGTGGCGAGTTTAGCCAAAGACGAGAAATATAGAGCGGTGCATAGTTTAGCCACCCATTTACGAATAGTAAGAAGTTTAGCCATAGACGAGAAATATAGAACGGCACACAAGTGTTGGGAGATAGAAATTGTAGAGTCGCGCAGCATCGTCATACTTTGGTGGTGGTGGTGGTGGGGATGGATTGTACCACTGGAGAGAAAAGGATTAAAAATTAAGTCCTTAGTTTGAACTAAAGGGGTTTGCATCTGAATTGACAGGCATAGGGGAACTTTATCAATAGGGTAGACTTTAAAAGTTTTGCTCGGATGGAGTTTTTCCTCCTGCACTTTCAGACAACCAGTGATAAAGACTGTCGAGCTAAAGATTTAAGATGAATGTAAAGATTTAAGATGGACTTCAACTCCCAGAATTCCCCAGTCATCAGAATTCTGGGAGTTGAAGTCCATCCATCTTAAAAACAGTAACAGAGGTGGAAGGGACCCTGGAGGTCTTCTAGTCTAACCCCCAAATGCTGAGATTGAGAAACACTGATCTGGACGGTAGCAAAGAAACAGGCAATTCCTGTCCTCACATGGTCGTCCACATTGCTGCGGCCCAGTTAGATGTCCTAGGACAGGGGTGGGCAATTGTGGCTCTCTTACAACCTGTGGACTGCAACTTCCAGAATTCCTAAGACAGCTTGGCTGTCTCAGGAATTCTGGGAGTTGAAGTCCACAGGTTGTAAGAGAGCCACAATTTCCCACCCCTGTCCTAGGTGAAAGCAGAAAAGAACATGACAGAAAGACCAGCCAAAAGGCAAAAGTCCATTAGAAATATGCCTAAATACAGTGTTTATCAACCTTGACAGCTTTAAGATGGATGGACTTCAACTCCCAGAATTCCCCAGAGCCATACTGTGGCTGGGGAATTCTGGGAATTGAAGTCCAGCCATCTTAAAGCTGCCAAGGTTGAGAAATACTGCTACAATGAATCTATACATTCTCTACACAAGATGCTGGCCCTCTATGCTAATTGCTGTATGGTCAAGATCTTGAATTCCATAAAGTGGAATGCGAGTACAGGTAGTCCTTGACTTACAACCATTCATTTAGTGACCGTTTGAAGTTTCAACACTTTAAAAAGTGACTTATGACCACTTTTCACACCATTGTAGCATCCCCGTTGTCACATGATCAAAATTTGGGCACCTGCCAACTGGCATGTATTTGACAGTGAGTTGCAGTCCCGGGGTCATTTAGATCACCAGCTGTGATCTTTCCAGATGGCTTCTGACAAACCAAGTCAACGGGAGAAATCAGATTTGTTTAGCGACTGCATGATTCACTTAACTGCAGTGATTCATTTGACAACTGTGACATAAAAGGAGACACAACTCACTTAACAACTGCCTCCCTTGGTAATTGTAAGTCAAGGGCTACCTGTATTTCATGGCAGCAATTCTGACCAATAACAGAATATCAGAATTGGAAGGGACTTTGGAGGTCTTCTAGTTCAACCCCGTTCATGCAAGAGACCTTATGCCATTTCAGACAAGTGGCTGTCCAGTCTCTTCTTAAAAGCCTCCAGTGATGGGAGCATCCACAACTTCTGAAGGCAAGTTGTTCCACTGGTTAATTGTTCTCTCTGTTAGGAAGTTCTAGGTTGCTTCTCTCAATTAGTTTTCATCCATTGTTTCTTGCCTTGCCTTCTGCTGCTTTGGAAAATAGGTTGATCTGACCAGTCTTCTTTGTGGCAGCCCCTCAAATATTGGATATTGGAATACTGTCACCCCTTACCCTTCTTTTCAATAGCCTTAGCAGCAATGGGATTCAACCAGTTCGCACCACTTTGGGAGAACCGGTTAACTTTCTGAGAAATCATTAGGGCAGAGAACCGGTTGTTAAATTACTTGAATCCCATCACTGAGCCTTAGCCATGCCCAATTCCTGAAACTGTTGTTTATAAGGGCAGCAACACTCAACTGGAAGTCTGAGCAGTAAAATCTGTGTCCCTATTCAGCCTTACAATTCAGTTGTAGCTAAATGGAAGCCTGAAGTGAGGGATGAAACTGGGAATGCAACGGTTCCAGTATTCAAGCAAAAGGTATGCTGAAGTCTAGTGATGGTTTGCTCACAACCAGTTTCCAAGTTATTTGGAAAGCTTAGCAAAACCATTCATCAGTTCTTAGGTGTAAACTGGACTTATCCAAGCACACATAACTTAAAAAAAAAATCTAGCTTTGCATTCAAACAATATAGTTTCTTTTAACCAGGTCTTTTCTGTTGTTTGTGCCTTTGCAATATCTTGTGACTTGATTTTTATGCATAATAAAAGGACTGGTTCAATCATGGGTTGTATGAATACAACCTTAGCAAACAAATGAGAAGATGCAAGAATTTGCTGTAATAGTATAGTCTGGCTTCTCTTTTCTTATTCTCATTTGTTCCTGGCAGATCTTGACTGGATTCTGAAACTCTGATGGATGGGCCTGATTGGCACTTGGATGGGAGACCACCAAGTGATTCCAGAGTTCAAAATTAAGACTGGGATATTTTTTAAAAAATTAAAGAAGGTAGCAATTATATAGCACCACCATAGTGCCAGCTCCATGGAAGTGTAAGTGGAGTCATGACCTAAATACATCTTGTATGTAGTAGGTGAATTCCACAGCAAATTGTCGAAAAGTCATTGAGTATTTTGCCGTTCTATGTATGATAGAAACCCAGAAAATGTATTAAAAATGGGGGGGGGGGATAATAATTCCAGAACAGGACACTAGCAAAGTCCTTCTATATTTTCCAAGTTGCTTGTGAAATCATCAGAAGTTTAACGAAAATATCTTCGTGTCCTTGTGTTATTATTTTACACTTTGACTTTTTCAATTCTCCTTGTATTTTCAAATGAAATAAAATACTGCACTTTTTTTTTTGAAGTTTTTATTTAGGGTTTCAGGAGGCTCTTTATGCAATCTAAGTAGCCATACAATACTCAAAAATGGTTTGAAAAACCAAAACTGTTGCTTTTCCCCCCAGCAACATATATGCTATGTAAGTTGTTTCTTTGCTAACAAAAACAAAATGACAAAAGATGAAGAATACATCTGTACGTGCCCCAACAAATCAACACCCTTCATCTGGAGAAACTGTTTTAATACCATCCAAGAATGCAGAATAATATCAAGCTCAGTTGTTGTTGGAATGAAAGTAGCATCATGTTTCCAGGTTTTACTCAACTGTGGTGCCTACTTGATTATTGGGACCAAAAATAGACTGTATTCAAACTGGAGCAATCCAGCAAATAAAGACTAAAAAATTAAAAACCACATAGACCTATATCAGCCTTCTGTAACCTGGTGTCTCTGAAATACATAATTACTCTGTGCAGATATGGCTAGGAATAAGTAATTAATCCATCACTTCTGAAAGATTCTTGCAACTCTGATTTTGTTCTGTAGCTCAACAATTTATAGCTGGGAATTGTACTTAGTTTTGACAGACCAGAACTAAGGATGCAGTGGTAACAAGGAATAAATATATATTTTTTCAGAGATAAGGCTGTGATTGATATTTAGAGCAGAGTATCTTCTTTGCTTAAAATAGGGATGTCCAACCTTGGCAACTTTAAGACTAGTGGACTTCAACTCCCAGAATTCTCCAGCAAGTATGGGTGGTTGGGGAATTCTGGAAGTTCAAGTCCACAAATTTTAACGTTTCCAAAGTTGGACACTCTGAAACCTATTTTAGGGATTATGTTACAACTGCATTGTGCTTCCCCTATATGAATTGTCAGTTTGGAGAACCTTTACCACCAGAATTCATCATCATGAGCTAAAAAAAATGGAATCTTATATGCATTTTTGACCTAACTCAACTTCTGAGCAAAAGAATTCATATGGTCAGACATTTAATGGATATTCTGTAAGAAAAGCTGGTCACTACCAGATAAAGTCTGCTTATGTCTAAATCTTTCAAGTTACTCTAGAAAATATCAGTCTAGAGTAAAAGAAATTGTCCGCATTCATACCCTGTAATTTTTCTTGGGAGAAGAATCCAGCTTCAATCCAAGGCATGCTATATTCTCAACATTTACCTCAGAGTGGATTTCAACATATCTAACTGGAAACTGCCATTTCCACTGGATTTTAGAGATTTGCTATAAGCACCTAGCCATTTACCATATGCCAATGACCTAGCCAATCAAGGAAAAAGTGTGCCTTGGGTAAAAAAATAATTTTTTTAAGTCTCTCTTCAAGGATAAATTCACAGATTATATCATCAGACACTGGAATTGCAAGCGTTGGTCTGCCTTTTCTGGTGAATGTCTCCATCTGCTGTTTAAAAAAAGGGCACCTTAATTTCAACTACATCAGACAAATCTCAGGCTTATCAGGATGTTAATGCCAACTATTTCACCTTTAATACGACTTCTGAAAACCAGTGTAATCTCTTTTGGGATTTCATAAAAAGTAGGCTAATGCTTTCTACTCAAGACATCTTTCCATTTTTGTTCATGGCGATCCCAAAAGGAAGAATCATCTATTTCTTGGTCAGGCAAACACTCCAGTGCTCAGGGACTGATACCCTTGGCTTTCCTTCTTGCAGGCCAACATGCAGATCCCAAGCATTCCAAAAAACTGAAATGAAAAAAACCCTGTAATTAATCTTTCAGTCTGTGTACAAAGCATCGAAGAGAATATTTGTAGGTCAAAGTTGAACTGTGGGGTCCTTGATCCTTTCTGAGCTTGGCACCTTTTCTTGCAGACATTTCACTACCAAACTAGGTAACATCATCAAGGTTACTGGTTTTAAATATTCCTTCTAGAATTTTAGTTGATTAGCATCACCTGTATTGAAGTGGAGGCCTCTCTGTAAAATATTGTGTTCTGCAGTAAATAGTGGATGGCTGGACATGTTGACCACCCATTCAGACTCCGGGGCCTCTTGGATTCTGGGATTTAGTTTTAGGTAGCACTGATGATGTTTCCTAGTTTGGTAATGAAATGCCTATAAGAAAGCTATCAAGCTCAGAGAGCACGAAGGACCCCATACTTGTCAACCTTTACAGAATTTATAGTTTGAAAATAGATTGCTCCTCTCTCAAATCTGACCCTTAACATTCTCTTTACAACTATTGATTTTCATTTCTCTATCAAATTCAGTTTTGCCCTTCTGAGTGTCCTCTAGATATTCTGGATTATAGGTAGTCCTCAATTTATGACCAGTTGCTTAGCAACCGTTTGACGTTCCGACTGAGCTCCATGGAGGGGGGTACCCACAACCTAGATTCAAAGTTCCAATGCTCCTCTGAAGTCATGTGACCACATGCCAGGTACTTGGCAACCATTTACTTCCAGTTTGGGGCTAAACTGGCCCAGAGCGAACCAACTGTTTGCTAAACAACCATGGTGTTTACTAAACTATTGTTACATAAAAGACTGTAAAATCAGGCTGGTCATGTGAGTGACCTGTTTTATGATCATTATGACTTAAACCGTAATGGGCAGACTCCATTATGGTCATAAGGTAAGGACTACCTATATATGCTCTATCCATTTCAGTTAGTACAATCCTTGGTGTGTGACACATCAAGTGAGGAACCAACTGGAGAATATGAAGGTAGTTATAACTCAGGGCTATAAACAACCTGGTATTCTCCAGATCTTTGTGCCTTCATAATAAAACAACAGAAGGGCTTGTACCATGGAAGTACTCAATGGGATCCATAGACCAAAATGTCTGGAGGGACGCAGGTTGTCTACCCCCTTCTTTAGAATCAATCAAAATTGGACTAAAATTGGACTAAAAATTGCACTAAATTGGACTGCAAAATATTATTGCCTGCAGGTCCAGGTTAACACCAGAGTAATGATGCAAACAATCTAATAGTGGGGTTGATTCCATAACTTGCTTAGTTTTGGCTTATTGCATTGTTTCTAATTCTAACCAAGGTTTGTGGCCTGATGTACTGTTTGGATGCAGTCCATTGCAGTTTATTCAACAATCAGGACTAAGCAAGCCATAGCTACATGTAGCACGGTCATAGGTGGCATGCAGGGGTGGGCTTCAAAAATTTTAGCAAGGGGTTCTCTGCCCGGTTGCTGGGTGGGCGTGGCCATGGTGGGCGTGGCCTAGTTGGCCTCCTGCACCACGGTGTGGGGGGGCGCTTTTGCCCTCCCCAGGCTCTGAAGGCTTTTCTCGAGCCTCCAGGATGGCGAAAACGGCCTCCCCAGGCTCTGGATGCCCTCTGGAGGCTGGAAACGGTTCCCGAACTTCCAGTAGGCCTGTTTTTTGCCCTCCCCAAGCCTCCGCACATACCCTGCACTTACCTGCATCCAAAAAAGGCCACATGGGGATTCCCGGGAGGGGCGGGTTGGGCTGGGCTAGCCAGGAGTGGGATTTGGGGGTTCTCCGAACTGCGCAGAATCTTAGCTAGAGGTTCTCCTGAACCCCGGCGAACCTCCAGCAGACCACCCCTGGTGGCATGGTTTGTGTAAATCATGGTTTATAAAGTAAATACTGCATGAACCCTGCACTTCTGTTTTTTTAAAAAAGAAACCACTGGCTGTTTGTGGATTACGGCTATGTGTGATTACTCATAACAGAAGATCCAAGCAAATAATGAATCAATTTCGTTAATTGGCCCTAGAAAGATACCAACTAGGCTAGAAACGGTAGCGATAGAAATATAATTGAATGATAATTGCTTAAGCTTTCGAAGGGAAGACAAGAGCCCTTGGAATGTTCCACTTAATCTGGTGGGTGGAGTTTTCAATTGAGCAAAAACCTTTGGAATCAAAAGAACATTAGAGGAGACTGGCAGGATAAGGCCATGTTTCTCTAGCGACCATCTATGAAAACTCTTGGACTGCAGGAAACCTCCAGGATCACTGTTGTGGTCCGCCAGCAGCCTGCGGAGCTGGCAGCAGAGTCGGACAGCAAGGAGGCTAAGGAAGAAAATGGGACAGTCTTGGAGGCTGAGGAAGGCCCGGATGAGGGCTCTGCGTCAACGCAGAGATGGGGCCAGGGCCATCTGGGAGTGATGTGCGGACTCCAGAGCCTCCAAGGCTGACAGCAGAGAGGCAGAGGAACAGGAGGAGCCTGTTCCTAGTGCATGCATGAGAAGAGCTGCCAGAAGGCAAAGCAGCTAAAGCAAAAAGGACGACTCAGGAGTAAGGCCAGGAGATGATTGGCCACTCCCATAAGGCTTAAAAGAGCAGCAATGGCTCTTGGGCTCTTTATCGGAAAACAACATTGATAGATTTGTTTCTTGTCTTGCTGCATTTATTTCTTGTCGGGGTCTTCCGCTTCTGAACTTTTGCCAAGAAAAGCCTTTGGCAGGTTGCCTAATTAGACCAAGGTTGGTGATAAGGCTGAAGAATTGTGTTATGAAGAATTTGTTTTGAATTAGTTTGGACTATGCTGAGAATGAGTTAATTCTCAGCTGTTCTAATAAAGTCTGTTTGTTTTGAACTGATTGCGTTTGATAATACCTACTTGGGCCTGGGTCACAACAATCGCCACCATTTAAACAGAAACAGCCAATTTTGAATGTTGTGTTTTTTCCTTTTTTTTTTTTTTAAAAAAAAACCCAAATCAGGATGGGAACGAGAAAAGCAGGCCATTCGGATTGAAAGTGGATTGGAACCATTTGGGGTCCGCCATGCAGTTTTTTCTTTCCAGTCCCCGGATAAACCCAACTGAAAAACATGTTCAAACTTGGCAATTACACATACCTTCACAATGGCAAAAGCCAAGACAATGAGCATCGCGTAATTGAGCAGGTCACGGAGATCTATTATCTTTTCACAGCCCTGTTAGTGAGGGGAGATGATGGGGAAGAACTGATTACATAAGCTCAAAGAGTTTTGTAGAAAAGTTCAAGAGTTTTGTTCAAGAACTTGGTAAAGATAGCAATAGCACTTATATATCACTTCATGGGGCTTTACAGCCCTCTCTAAGCTGTTTACAGAATCTGCATGTTGCCTCCAACCATCTGGGTCCTCGTATTACTCACCTCGGAAGGATGGAAGGCTGAGTAAACCTTGCCCGCTCAGAATCGAACTGCTGGAGTGAGCAGTGAGTTAGCCTGCAGTACTGCATTCTAACCACCTACGCCACCACGGCTCTATAAGAATAAGGATACAAAGGCCTCTGGACCTGCCCAGAAGTTCATCTAGTCCAGGGGTCCTAAAACTTGGCAGCTTTAAGACTTGTGGACTTCAACTCCCAGAATTCTCCAGCCAGCCAGCTGGAGAATTCTGGGAGTTGAAGTCCACAAGTCTTAAAGCTGCCAAGTTTGAAGACCTCTGATCTAGTCCAATGTTTTCATCTTTGGCAACTTTAAGATGGGTGGGCTTTAATTCCCAGAATTCTCCAGCCAGCCATGACTTGAAGTCCACTCATCTTAAAGTTGCCAAGGTTGAGAAACACCAAACTAGTCCATTGTCATATTTTCCACAGTAGCCAATCAGAGACTTGATGATGGACTATAGTGAGGAGGTGGATCCTCAGGAGGAAAAGGGTGCAACAGTCCAGAGGAATAAGAGGCAACTCAGCTCAGATATTATGTGTGATAGAAAGAGGATGAACATGGCTCCTCCCTAATAATTCCCAGAGTATATTGTAGATGGAGATAGTAGAATCCTACATCTTTCAAGATTTTGTCTACCATGTTTCTCTGAAAATAAGATCCTGTCTTATATTTTTTTTGCCACCAAAAAAGGCACGTCTTATTTTCGGGGGATATCAGCCACTGAGTAACCTCACTTGCGGGCATCACCCCCGGCCTCCTTTTTGCTGTCAGAGGCCTTCAGGAACTTCTTCTGTGGCCGGCAAGACTTTCCTGAAGGCCTCTGCAGCCAATAAGAGAGCTGCAGCTCTGTTATCTTGTTATCAGCTACAGAGGCCTTCAGGAAAGCCTTGCCAGCTGCAGAAGAAATGGGCCGGAAAGGCAGTGTCGGGGTGTGATAGGGGCCTGGCTACAACTATCCAAAAGTAAGTAGTAGGACAGCTCCACCATCCCCACCATAGCTTAATTTTTACCCGTGCACTCTGGAGTGAGCGGGATCTTAATTAGGGTTTATTTTGGGGGGCAGGGCTTATATTTATTTTCATCTCGCCTGGACTACTGTAACACTCTCTACATGGGGCTCCCCTTGAGGGGTACCCGGAGGCTCCAACTGGTCTAGAATACGGCCGCGTGGGTAGTTACGGGAGCTGCATGGCACTCCCATACAACACCTCTCCTGCGTGAGCTCCACTGGCTCCCATTGGTCTTCCGGGTGCGCTTCAAGGTGTTGGTTATCACCTTTAAAGCGCTCCATGGCATAGGACCTAGATATCTTTGAGACCGCCTGCTGCTACTGACAGCCTCCCATCGACCTGTGTGCTCCCACAGAGAGGGCCTCCTCAGGGTGCCATCAGCCAAACAATGTAGGCTGGTGACCTCCAGGAGGAGGGCCTTCTCTGTGGGGGCACCTACCCTCTGGAATCAGCTGCCCCCAGAGATAAGGAGAATCCAAGACCTCGGTGCCTTCCGCCGTGCCCTTAAAACTTTTTTTTTTCAGCAAACCGGGCTGGCTTAACACTTTTAAATCTTTTTAATTGGTTTGTCATTGTTTTTTAATTACGGGGCCAAATTTATATATATCTTTTAATAGTATTTTAATGTTTGTAGTTTATGTTTTTATTTGGCTGTACACCACCCTGAGTCCTCAGGGAGAAGGGCGGTATATAAATTTGATATAAAATAAATAAAAAAAATAAATATTGGGCACACGTGTAAAAATCAAGCTAGGACTTACTTTCAAGGGTAGGTCGTATTTTCGGGGAAACGGTATAGGTGTGAGAACAATAAAGAACTCATCTTGGAAGATCACTGTGTGTCATTCTTGGTTTAGATTATTCTATTCCTCTCAAGCAAATTGGATGAAACCCTATCTTGGGGCAGTGAATTCCACCAATTAATGATAGTACATATTGGTTTCATCAGCTCAATCCACAAATATGAAAGGATGGTAGACAAGTGTTTTCTTTGAAGTTAAATGTAGGGAGGACTCTCAAACATGGTTTTTCAAAAGGCAACTGGACTGTGTTTTTTCCCCATTGAGGAAGAAGACGTTTTGCTTTTCATCCAAGAGGCTTCATCAGTTCTAGCTGGCTGGTGGTGGGAGAAGTGGGGGAATGAAAGGATTAGTTCTGATAGGAGGTATTATATTCTTTGCACTCATATATATTATATGACTGCAAAGAAATATAATCCTTCGACACACATCCAACGTCCTGTTGGAACTAATCTTTCCATTTCCCCACCACCGCCACCGTATAGCCAGAACTGATGAAGCTTCTTGGATGAGAAGCAAAACGTTTTCTTCCTCAAGGGAAAAAATATACCGCTTTACAGCCCTCTCTAAATAGTTTCTAGAGTCAGCATCTTGCCCCCAACAATCTGGGCCCTCATTTTATCAACCTCAGAAGGATGGAAGGCTGAGCCAACCTGGTCAGGATCGAACTCCTGGCAGTGGGCAGAGTCAGCCTGCAATACTGCATGCTAACCACTACACCACCACGGCTCTTAAAAACATAGTCCAGTTGTCTTTTGAAAAAAACCACCTTTGAGACAACAATGGCTTGGATGATTGAGAATCTCCACATATATGTAGGGAGAGGAATTTTGTATATGAAACAGGAGACATATATTCTAGAGTAAGGTTAAGAAAAGACAGCCAGCAAAGCCAAAAAAAACCCCAAACCAACATTGAAGGAAGCTGGTTCATACAATTTAAATTCTCGTTTCCTACAACTTTGATCACACTCAAGCAAACTCTGAATGCTCTTACTTGTGTGTTGACAAGATGCTTCTCACTTAGTTGTCCTGTGCAATTCTTGAAAGCCGGACCTTGCTTGCAGCAGCTCAGAGGAAGAGTATGGTTGTCTGTGAACCACTGGGTCCCAATCCAGTCAGTGTAGTTTTGGACACCGCAACACTGAAGCTGAAAGAGCAACAACTATGGTTGGAAGAGGCACATCCAAAGTTCAGTTCATTTGCCTTTGAGACTTGGAGGGCTTATCCCTCAAGGTCACCTTCTCCAGAACGTGATACCCTCCAGATGTGCTAGAATGGCAAGTCCCAGAATCCCCCAGAATTCCATGCGTCTGGACAGTGCCAGATAAAGAATGCTCAATAAGAGCCATAATAGCAATAGCAGTAAGACTTATATACTGCTTTACAGTGCTTTACAGCCCTCTCTAAGCAATTTACAGAATCGGCCTCTTTCCCCCAACAATCTGGGTCCTGTTGTGACCCTGGTCCAATTAGGTAGCAATCAACGCAAACAATTCCAAAACAAACAGACTGTCAGCGTCCCAGCACTGACACAGACTTTATTAGAACAGCTGAGAATTAACTCATTCTCAGCATAGTCCAAACTAAAGCAAAACAAACTCTTCATAATACAAATTCTTCAGTCTAATCACCAACCTTGGTATAATTAGGCAAGCTGCCAAAGGCTTCTCTTGGCAAAAGTTCAGAAGCAGAAGATGCCGACCAGAGATAAGTGCAGCAAGACAAGAACAAGTCTATCAATGTTGTTTTCCGACAAAGAGCCCAAGAGCCATTGCTGCTCTTTTAAGCCTTATAGGAGGGGCCAATCATCTCTTGGCCTTACTCCCAATTTGTCCTCTTTGCTTTAGCTGCTCTTCTCATACGTGCACTAGGAACAGGCTCCTCCTGTTCCTCTGCCTCTCTACTGTCAGCCTCTGGAGGCTCCGAAGTCCGCACATCATTACCCGATGGCCCTGGCCCCATCTCTGCCTCCGACGCAGAGCCCTCATCCAGGTCTTCCCCAGCCTCCAGGACTGGCCCATGTTCTTCCTCAGCCTTATCACTGTCCGACTCCGCTGCCAGCTCCGCAGGTTGCTGGCAGACCACAACAGGTCCTCATTTTACCCACCTCGGAAGGATGGAAGGCTGAGTCAACCTTGAGCCTGGTGAGATTCGAACTGCCCAATTACAGGCAGCCGGCAGTCAACAGAAGTAGCCTGCAGTACTGCACTCTAATCACTGCGCCACCGTGGCTCGTAATATAATATACAGACTCTCTTCCTCTTTGGGAAAACGCTGCAATCAAGTTCTGAAATTGGCATCTGTGTGTTGTGGACACTCCTGCCCAGATTCAGTATGCTGGAGAACTTTCCAGAAACATCAAACTATTGTTGCTGATGCTTCACAATGAAAAGAAAAAAAATTGTTTCAACTTGACCTTCTCTTGTGATGTTTATGTGGGTATAACTATGTAGGGGTTTTTTTTGGGGGGGGGGCAATAAAGTAGTTTTTCATTGCCTTGTCTAGCTTTAAAAAATAACCTTTATTTTCCAGGGCCACCCATCTAAGGGCCAAACAGACATTCATCTTTTCTCAGTTTTGTTAAAAGATTCTCACCGGATCCTTCATTATGTTCTGCGAAAAATTAATCCCTCTGGTGAAAAGTCAATTCATACAGTGACCGTATTGTAAGGACAGGCCTTTATTTCAGAAAGCTGTCTTTTAGATGGGACTTATTTTTCACAAAATCACTTTTGTCCTTTCTTTTAGGACAATTGTTTACTGTACAAATGGTACCACAGTGCGCAGTTTTTCACATTGTGTGAAAAACATGGACATTGAATTGTCTTTTTTCATACATTTATACATAGGGTTCAATTTTAGATATCTTTATTACAATATGCATTTTTACAAAGTTTTTGTTGTTGTTTTTGCACCTGAATCTTCCTTTGTAAAGCAAAGTTATAAACATAAAGAATTAAAATGTTTTACCTTTATGAATCTCTTTAATATTTGCCTCTTTTTCTAGTTTGTCCTTTTTCCAAGAAAATATGGTCACCGGAACGATAGATTGATGCAGTAACCTACCCTTCCTTCCTTCCTTCCTCCCTCCCTCCCTAATTTTAGGCTAATTGAAAAAGTGAGATTTAGGAAGAGAACTGGTCTCTAATCTCTTTAAATAGAGTATCAGCTCTGTATAGCTAATTTTTGGAACAATAATGTATTGAAAATGTTGTGTTTTTTTTCACATGATCAGGAAACACTTGTTTAAATGCAATCATTACTTTGGAAGCAAAACCATCTGCTTTGCAACTCTAACAGATAAGATCTTTCATACTGAGCCATTCATCACGACACTACTGTGTTTTCCCCAAAATAAGACCCTGTCTTATATTTTTTTTGAACCCTGAAGTAAGCGTTTCGCCTTATTGCCATGCACTCAAAAGCCCGATTGGGCTTATTATCAGGGGATGTCTTATTTTGGGGGAAACAGGGTAATATTTTATTTTATTTTATTTATTTTAATTTGATTTATATGCCGCCCTTCTCCGGAGACTCAGGGCGGCTTACAATGCGTTAAGCAATAGCCTTCATTCTTTTTGTATATTTTATACAAAGTCAGCTTATTGCCCTCACAAACTGGGTCCTCATTTCACCTTCCTTAGAAAGGATGGAAGGCTGAGTCAGCCTTGAGCCTTGGAGAGATTCGAACCAGCAGAATTTGCAGGCAGCTGTGTTAATAACAGGGTGCACTAAACCACTATACTATCAAGGCTCTTGTTGAATATGATTAACATTTCTTAAATAAATAAGAAATAAATAAGGGAGCGGGCCTTCTCTGTGGGCGCGCCTACTCTGTGGAATCAGCTCCTCCTGGAGCTCCGGGTGGCTCCTGACCTTCGTTCCTTCCGCCGTGATCTTAAACCATGGCTATTTGGCCTGGCCGGATTGGACTGAAAGGGTTTTTAAATGTGATTTTAACGGGTTTTTATATCTGTTATATTTTATAATTGAATTTGTGTATTTATTGTTGTGAGTCGCTCTGAGTCCTTTGGAGAGAGGGCGGCATACAAGCCCAAATAATAAATAAATAATAATAAATAATAAATTTGCTGAAAAAAAGATCCTAAAACGGAATATATTAATTTTAAAAAATTACAATCAAATCTAAACCTTATTGAATATTTTATACTGTTAACTTCAGGTGAATGTTGCAAAAATAAACTGAAAGAATTAGATAAATTTACACACAAGAATGGCCTTATCTTTGGGCAAAATGGTTTTGGTTCACCATACAATGTGAATCAATCCTTCTTCGTTATAAACCAAGCCTAAGTTTTGGTGAATTTGGAAATCTAGCTGGCTACTATTTAGTCAATAACTCTTGGCTTAACCATATTTTAGCAAACCAGTGTCCTTCCAATATGATGTCCTCCAACTTGGCTAGGAATTCTAGATACAACACCTAGATCCAGCAAGCAGGTTGATAAAGCTGGCTTAGCCATTGTTTTTAATTAATCTCTACCTGCTTTAGAGAACTCTATGGAGCTGATAGGGAAATGCACAATCTCAATCTATTCAAGATTTTCCCATTATTATATAATACACTTGCAATCCATAAGCTTTCAGCATTTGCCTTTCTAAGAAGGGTGGACGGCGTACCTTTTTACTTATTTTTTATATCACCAATTGTATCTCCCCTACAAGGTGACTCTATCTATCTATCTATCTATCTATCTATCTATCTATCTATCTATCCATCCATCCATCCATCCATCCATCCATCCATCCATCTTCCTACCTACCTACCTACCTAGCAACATACCTATCTATTTAATCTATCTAATTTATCTACGGCAGGGGTGTCAAACTCTATTTCATTGAGGGACGCATCAGAGTTGTGTTTGACCTTGGAGGGCTGGGGGGGGCGGAGGAGTATGGCCATGGTGGGCATGACCAGCTCGACATAACTCGTGTCAAGGGCACCTGTGCTCAGGACTTCCCTGAGACCCTCCCTCAACTCTCATTATAATCTCCTTCCTTCCTAACTTTCTTCCTTCCTTTTCCTTCCCTTCCTTTTCCTTCCCTTCCCTTCCCTTCCTTTTCTTTCCCTCAATTGCAAAAGGGGAAACATTTCTCCTTTTGTTTTGTTTTTAGTTTGTTTTGATAGCCCTCTGCCAGTGAAAACGGAGCTTGGGATGGGCAGGGGTGTTTTCACCGTGGGCCAGTCCTTTGCTGTTTCCAGGCTGGCCCTACGAGCCAGATCTAAGCATCCTGCGGGCCAAATCTGGCCTGCGGGCCTTGAGTTTGACACCCCTGATCTACGGCATCTACCTACCTACTAACCTACAGCTGTTAAGTTAGTAACATGATTATTAAGGGAATCTGACTTCCCCACTGACTTTGCTTGTCAGGTCTCAAAAGCTAATCACAATTTTTTTTCTTTCCTTACTATTGATTTTTGTATTGATTTTTTTTCCTTTTTGTTATTCTTTAACAATAAAAATATAATAAAAATTTTTAAAAAAAAGCTAATCACATAACTCTGGGGCACTGCAACCGTCACATGAGTCAGTTGCTAAGCATCTGAATTTTGATTACATGACTGTGTGGATGCTGCAACGTTCGTAAGTGTGAAAAACAGACATAAGTCACTTTTTTCAATGCTACTGTACCTTAAACAGTCACTAATTAAACTGCTATAAGTCAAGGACTACCTGCATTACCGTCTCTATTCACTAGACAGTGGATTTGCTATTTTTCTTCTATCTAGGGATCACAGATCTATGTCTGCTATTTTATGTTGATTGGCCACAGTTCAATAATTCTTCAATAATTCTTTTAAAATGTATATTTCTACCCCAACTCCAATTCAAAATCTGTTTTTTTGTTCTTAAAAACAAAACCACCACCAATTAGGGAAACTGCAACAAGAATGAACATACAGCAAAATAAAAATAAATCCATATTTCCAAAACCAATATCGTCGTATCAGGAATTGAGACACAAATGCTAGCCCAAAACCAGTTTTCCTACCTCCTGCTGCAGGTAATCTACACTATGAGAGTTTTCTGATTTTCCATCGTAGGCTGCAAAGGCTTTCGACATAGTGTCATGGAGCTCAGCTATTATCTGTGGCAAGAAAAGAAAGGCACAGATAGTTATTACATCACATCTTTTCATCCATCTGAAATGCAACGGAAAGCTTTAAGCCTTAAAAAGGCAAGGTTTGTGTATCAAATAACAGCACCTCTAAACAATGAGGTTTTGCTGTTCTTCCTCCTTAATAAAAGGGTTTAAGCAACAGGTAGTCCTTCATTAAACACCAGGATCGTATTATCACATGTGATGGATATGTCCGGAAGCTAAAAACTATTGGAGTAGAATTAAGAGTTGGCTGGAGGAAATGATACAGAAACGTATCGAATTTAAACCAGAGCTGTTCCTATTGGGTATCCTACCTGAAAAAACTAGCAAGGAAAATGTTTATTTGATAATACATGTAATAACAGCTACAAGGATTGTCTATGCACAAAATTGGAAAGTAGAGAAAATACCTCTGAAAGAAGAGGTAATAAAAAAAAATCTTAAAATTATGCAGAAATGAATAGATTAACCCTGATGATTAAGGATAGAGAAGACTCAGAATATTTTAAAATATGGAATTATTTTTATTATTGGCTGGAGAAGAGAGATAAATCATTAAATTATGTAAGTATGTATAAATATGTGATGAATAGAATATTATGTTAGTGACGAATTGATATAATGGATTGGATTAAGGATTCAAAATAGAAGAAATAACTACATAGAAGAAGAAAGAACTTTGGAAGACAACACTGAAATGTCGCAGGGGAAAGCTAACTGATGTATTAAATGTTTGTTTGTTTAAAAAATAAAAAACTTTTTCCAAAAAAAAAAAGAAAAAAGAAACAACAGGTAGTCCTTGATTTACAACCATTTATTCAATAACTATTCAAAGTTATGAAAGCACTGAAATGACTTGCAACCGGTCCTTGCACTTATGACCATCAAAGTGACTTTGTCACTTTGTGATCATAATTTTTATGCTTGGCAATCAGCATGTATTTACAATGGTTTCAATGCCCCAAGGTCACAAAATCACCATTTGCAATCTTCCCAGGTGGTCTCTAACAAGCAAAGTCAATGGGGGAATCCAGAAATGCTTAAATCCCATGGAGAGTCGCTTAGTGACCACAGCGATGCTGCTGCAATAGTCATGTGAGGACCACTGCAAGTCACTTTTTTTCAGGGTCCTCATAACTTTGAACAATCATTAAACAAATAGTTGTTAAGTTGAGGACTACTGGTGTTGCTTCAATACCTGGATAATCTTTATAGATATTTTCACTCACCTTTCCTTTGTAAACAAATCCAAGCACAAAGGCTGCCATTTCTGCAGTGAAGATCAGCAGGATGATGACCAAGAACTGAAGAAAGAAAAGGAGACCACTTAAGAAGCAGAGAGAGATGTGATCTTCTCCAGATGCTGCCAACAAACCAACATCTGGAAGATTTGACTGTTCTGAGGAAAGATTTACCCTCTTTCAAGAGATCTACCCTCTCTTTCAGGGAATTGGAAGTCCACATTTTCAAACTGCCATGGTTGAGAAACTCTACTGTAGGCAACAGGGTTTTTTAGACATCTGTGGGCATGATGGAATCAACCCTCAAGCAAGTTGACAAGTGTCAGGGATTTCTGGATCATTTGGATCCAATAATTTACTAAAAATATCCCTTCCTATTAGGCAACCGCAAGAGCCCAGGAATGGAGTGACTGGGAATGGGATAATCTCAGTGTCCACCTCTACCATTGTCCACCTTCCAGCATCACCTCCATTTTTTTGCGTGTGTCTTTTAATGACCCCATAATCCCTTGCATTGGAGTGGAGTTGGGGCAACTGAATGGAACTGAGTGTTTACTGGCCGGATGCCCTTCCTGTCACCAATGCAAAGTTCACAGCAGATATTTACCCATTGTGCCCAGAGAGAAAAATATCTGCCGCTACCTAGGATCGAACTCACAGCCTCCTGATTGTGAGGCAAGAGCTCCACCTCTAGGCCACTGTACCACTCTCCAGTATCACCTCCATGCGATTGTATTATTATAAATGGGACCACCAGCCGCCAGGTCCTATTCTTACCACTCCGAGGCCGATCTTGGATTCACGAAGGGTGGCACAGCAGCCAACTATGCCAATGACCATCATGACCACAGCAACGACAATGATAATTATGGGGGGTAAGAGAGCATCTCGGTTCTGAAGAAAAGGGTCGTATTCCTTGTAAGCGTTGAGAATGTGCGCGCCAACATAGAAGAGTCCAGCTGCTGCACCCTTTAAAAGATAAGGAGATGGTTTCAAAGTGTAATCCAATCAATCAGCTTCAGTTAGGAGATCTTCTATCATCCTACCTCAGGGGTCGGCAACTTTAAACCCTCAAAGAGCCACAAAGGTCCTAACTGGAATCCCCCGGTTCAATTCTGGAGCTGACCGGAAGTCCAGTTCCCCCACCATAGAGTCTCCTCCTAGTGCGGTGTCCTTTTTCCTCTACCTGTCCTAACCAAAAGCCCTATCAATTGTGGAGCTGACCGGAAAACCCGCCTCTTGCCATAGAGTCTCCTCCTGGCACACCATACTTTCCCCCTAACCAAAAGCTCCTCTCAAAATTGTGGCGCCAACCAGCGACAGGGAGCCGCAGCAGAGGGATGAAAGAGCCACATGCGGCTCCAGAGCCACGGGTTGCTGACCCCTGCCCTACCTCCTGCCCTACCTCCAACTCCTTCCAACAGCGTCTGATACAAGATTCACTCCAGATTCCATGTCACTGCCAGCCACCCAAGTTGCAAGCAAAATCTAATTTATACTTATACTTTCATATTGTATTACAGTGTGGTTTGGAGGTATTATCGTTTTGGAAAGGAAGGCTGTGCAGAGTGGTGAGGACAGCAGAAAAATATTATTGATAGTTCACTTCCTCCTAACCAGGACATAGCATATAAATGATGCTTGACCAGGGTCAGCAGTATTGTCTGGAACGCTACACATCCTCTCCATAACTGGTTTTCTTTGTTATCTTCTGGGAGGAGATTTTGCAGTATCCAAAGCAGAAGAACTAGATTCTGTAATAGCTTTATATCACTTCATACAATATTGACTATCAACTTTCAAGACTCTTTTTTCTATGTATTCTAAATGGTCTGTGATTTACACACACCCACACACATATGGGCCCGAGGGCTCAGGGCCCGAGCCTTCGGCTGCTGTCGTGCAATGCCAGGTCCGTGGTAAATAAAGCCCCCCTCATTTGCGATCTTATTCAGGAGGGGGGAGCGGACCTGGCGGGTATTACGGAGACCTGGTTGGGCCATGAGGGGGGGTTCCCCTCGTGGATATGTGCCCACCAGGTTTCTGAGCATTTCATCAGCCGAGAGCTCAGGGCAGGGGTGGGGGGTGGGGGTGGCGGTTATTATAAAGGAAAGTCTTGAACCGAGGGAGACCACTGTTCCACAGATAGCCGGATGTGAGTCCCTTTTTGTGAAGTGGGGTCGTGGAGTACAGATGGGCTTGTTGATCACGTACCTGGCTCCCTGCCGCGAGGCAACAGCCCTGCTCGAGCTGCTCAACGTCATAGCTGAGGTGGCGGTTGGTACCCCCAGACTTCTAGTCATGGGGGATTTCAACCTGCCATCTGTCGGCGAAACGTCTGAGGTGGCTCGAGAGTTCATGGCTTCCATGATGGCCATGGACCTTACTCAGTTAATTCATGACCCCACTCACATGGGTGGACACACTCTGGACTTAGTTTTTGTCTCTGGTCAGTGGTTGAGTGGCCTTGATACAGGGGATATAGTCATCGAACCCTTGTCATGGTCTGACCACTCGCTCCTTCGACTGGACTTTCTAACCACTGCACCCCGCTGCAGGGAGGCGGGACTGACCAGGTGGTTCCGCCCCAGGCGCCTGATGGACCCTGATAGGTTCCAGATGGAGCTTGGGCCATTTCCTGAGACTCTGGCTCATGACTCGGCTGAGGACCTGGTGGCCGCCTGGGATAGTGCGGCTGCCGGGGCCTTGGACTGTGTCGTGCCTTTGCGGCGTCTGACCCGGCACCGAACTCACCTAGCTCCTTGGTTCTCCGAGGAGCTCAGGGAGATGAAGCGCCGGAAAAGACGCCTGGAGAGTAGTTGGAGGACCAGCGCTCCAAATCTGACCGAACACTGGTGAGGTCTCATATTAAGACTTACCTAGTGGTGATAAAAGTGGCGAAATCTAGCTATTTTGCCGCTCTTATCACGTCATCAGATAATCGCCCGGCCGCCCTGTTTAGGGTGACCCGCTCCCTCCTCCATCTGGAAGCGCGAGATGACTCCTTGCAGGGCCGAGCTGAGGACTTTGTGCAGTATCTGTATGACAAAATCGCTCAGATTCGGGAAGGGCTGGCCTCTGACTGGGTATGTCCGGACGGGATGACTGAGGCAGGTCTTGAGAGTGTTATCTGGGGGGAGTTCGATCCTGTGGCTCCCGAGGACATGGACAGGGTCCTGGGATGGCTGAACGCGACCACATGTTTATTGGACCCGTGCCCCTCCTGGTTGGTACTGGCTTCCCGGGAGGTGACACGAGGCTGGCTCCAGAAGATTGTTAACGCTTCTTTGAGTGAGGGGGTCCTGCCGGCTGCTTTGAAAGAAGCGGTTGTGAGGCCCCTCCTCAAGAAGCCCTCTCTGGATCCGGCTGTTTTGGCTAACTATCGTCCAGTCTCCAACCTTCGTTTTATTGCGAAGGTTGTTGAGAGTGTGGTAGCGCAACAGCTTCCCCGGTACCTGGATGAAGCTGTCTATCTAGACCCGCTCCAGTCCGGCTTCTGGCCTGGGCACAGCACGGAAACGGCATTGGTCGCGTTGGTGGATGATCTCTGGAGGGCTCGGGATAGGGGTTGTTCCTCTATCCTGGTCCTGTTAGACCTCTCAGCGGCTTTTGATACCATCAACCATGGTATCATGTTGCGCTGGTTGGCGGGGTTGGGGGTGGGGGGCACCGTTTTGCGGTGGTTCTCCTCCTACCTCTCTGACCGGTCGCAATCTGTGTTGACGGGGGGCATCAGTCAACCCCGAGGCACCTTGCTTGTGGGGTGCCACAAGGGTCAGTCCTCTCGCCCCTTCTGTTCAACATTTATGTAAAGCCGCTGGGTGAGATCATCCGTGGCTTCGGAGTGGAGTTCCATCAGTACGCTGATGACACCCAGCTGTACATCTCCACCCCAGGCCACCCCAACGATGCCCTTGAAGTGATGTCCCAGTGCCTGGAGGCCGTGCGGGCCTGGATGGGGAGAAACAGGCTCTGACTCAACCCCTCCAAGACCGAGTGGCTGTGGCTTCCAGCGTCCCGATATAGCCAGCTGACGCCATTGCTGGCTATTGGGGGCGAATCACTCGCCCCCACGGAGAGGGCTCGTAACTTGGGCATCCTCCTGGACGCACGGCTGTCTTTAGAATATCATTTGACGGCCGTGGCCAGGGGGGCTTTTTATCAGGTTCGCCTGATACACCAGTTACGTCCCTTTCTAGATTGGGACTCTCTACGCACAGTCACTCAGGCACTAGTCACTTCCCGCATGGACTACTGCAACGCTCTCTACATGGGGCTCCCCCTGGGGTGCACCCGGAGGCTCCAGCTGGTCCAGAACGCGGCCGCGCGGGGGATTATGGGGGCGACGAGGCGCTCCCATGGACACCTCTCCTGCGCGAGCTGCACTGGCTTCCGGTGGTCTTCCGGGTGCGCTTCAAGGTGTTGGTGACCACCTTTAAAGCGCTCCATGGCTTAGGGCCGGGGTACTTACGAGACCGCCTTCTGCCACCAATAGCCTCCCACCGGCCAGTACGCTCGCACAGAGTGGGCCTCCTCAGGGTGCCATCCGCCAGACAATGTCGGCTGGTGACCCCCAGGGGGAGAGCCTTCTCTGTGACGGCGCCCACCCTCTGGAACAACCTTCCCCCAGAGTTGCGTACAATAACAGACCTCCGGATTTTTCGTCGGGCCCTGAAAACCTATTTATTTCAACTAGCTGGGCTGGCTTGAGTTAAATTTTAAATTGATTTTAAATTGGGTTGTTTTAATTTACGGCCAAATATTTAATTATTTTAATACTGTTTTTAAATTTTGTATGCTCTGTTTTTACCTTGGCTGTGCACCGCCCTGAGTCCTATTTGGAGAAGGGCGGTATAGAAATTTAATTAATTAATAAATAAAATAAATATATACATACATATATACAGTGTTTCTCCAAAAAGAAGGCTGGGTCTTATTTTCTTTTGACCTCCCCAAAAACGGCTAGGCCTTCTTTTTGGAGGGTTCTAATTATTGACTCACCTCGCGGCGGTGGCACCAACAGCCCCGCCAAGCAGGAGCCCACTGCTGGCCCACTTCTTCTGCGGCCACTTGCCGCCACTCACATGCATCCCCCTGGCCTCCGTTTCACCTTCAGATGCCTGCTGGAAAGCCCTCTGCAGCCAATAACAGAGCTTTGGACTGATCTGGAACTCTGTTTATCAGTTGCAGATGCCTTCTGGCAGGCGTCTCAAAACAAAATGGAGGTCAGGACAATGCATGCGAGTGGTTGCAAGCGGTCGCAGAAGAACCGACCAGAGAAGGCAAGGCAGGTGTTGGGGTGTGCGAGGCCTGGTAAGTAGGGCAGCTCCACCCCCCTCATCCTCACCCTAGCTTATTTTTTTACCTGTGCGCCTCACCCCGCCCATTGCACCCCGGGTGGGCGGGGTCTTAATTAGGGCTAATTTTGTGGGTGGGGCTTAATTTGATCACATGCGCTCAAAAACGTGATAGGGCTTCTTTTCAAGGTGGGTCGTCATTTTGGAGAAACACGGTACATATATAGATATACATACACACACACATATATATTGATGTCCACAGATCATAACAAGGCCATAGATGCCCAGGCCTGGTCTACCACATACATTCTGGTAACCAGTTTTGAAAACTAGTAAAGCATAGTAGAATATAAGCAAAAAGATAAAAAGAAAGCCAGGGAGATGTCAGAATTCAAGTACTGGAAAAACGATGGGAAAGAGCCTGTTTTTCAAGTCTATTCACAGCTATGGAAACTTACTAGGTGATTCTGAGCCCATCAGAATTATAAATTGGTTGTTGAGGAGAAAAACTAGTGAAGAGAATGTTACGCTTGTGCCTGATTTTTTTTTAAGGAAAAGCATGATTTCATCTAACGAGTGAAGGAATGCATGGATGAACAACAGATAAAAACACTTGACTATTAATCATATGCAAAATCAAAACTGAAAAGGCCACATGAGACAAACTCATGTGATGTAAATCGTAACTGGTCATGCCCTTAAAAACCAAAAAATTTCCTCCTCTGCCTGGTTATCTTCAAAACTCTAGCAGGGGGTTGGATTAGAAGACCTCCAAGGTCCCGTCCAACTCTGTTATCCTGTTATGTACATTAGCTTCATTGAACCCAAGGAGACCAACATAATGCCTATTTGGCACACTTAAAGTCAAATTATACCATTGGTTCTTCTATTTCAGCTATCGTCCTTAACTTATGGCCATAATTGGGATCAGAATTTATGTTGCTAAAGAAGGCGGCTGTTCGGTGACTTGCGCCCAATTTTACAACCTTGCTTATCATTATTAAGAGGGTCCCTACAGTTGTTAAGTGAGTCACGCAATGGTCATTAAGCGAATCCAGCTTCCTTCTGCCCATTGACTCTGCTTGTGGGAAGCTGGCTGGGAAAGTCACAACGGCAATCACATGATCCCAAATGATTGTAAACACATGATAAACACATGCCTGTTGCCAAGTCCCACTGGGTAGTGCCTGCCAACCTACACAAGGATGGGGGTAGGTGTGTTTGTGTATTCAAATAATTTAATTTAATTTAATTGGGATTCAAATAATTTAACAACTGGTTCTCTGCCCTAATGACTGGGTGGGTGGACGTGGCCATACTGGGCATGGCCAGGGGGTGTGACAGACAGCACTCGGCCTCCTGCACACCCCTGGGAGCAAAAACGGGCCATGAGGGGCCCTGTTTTGGGCCTAGTAGGCCTTCTTGCAGCCTCCTAGGAGCCAAAACGGGGCGTGGGGGGGGGGACTCCTGGAAGGGGCGGAACCAGCCAGCAATTTAACAACCAGTTCAGCGAACCGGCTGAATCCCTGTGTGTGTGTTAAAGTTTGTTACTTTAAATTCACTGGGTCCTCATGAACCCGTTTGTGCCTGTTCTGACCCGGCCTACACAGAAGCAAGAAAATAGACTTCTCGCAAAGGAAAAACCCCTCTTTATTTACACTTTGGGAATTAACTGCATTCACCAACAGAAAGTCCAGGCAAGAGACCTACAAGGAGTTAACTGAAGCAAGAGTCCTTATCAGCTTGTTAAGATAAATGCAAGGTTGTGAGCTCCCAACTGGAAGGCTGCAAATTAAGTCAGAGAAATAGACAAACCTCAGTCCTGGCAAGGCAGCCTTTGTCACACGAAACACACAAGGAATAAACTTTCTAGAAATGCGAATGGTTGTCTGCTACAACCAAACCTTTCCTCCTATTTATTCCCCAGCCAAGGAGGGGCCATTCAGCGTCCAAACTTTTGTTTTGCTTCCCGACTCATTGACTCATTGTCCTCCATTGTTCACCTCTCCTATCTGCTCTGCACGTATGTGCATCTGGAATAGGCCCCAGCTGTTCCTCTTCCTCACTCATCTCTGACTCCAAAAGCAGCTGCCTCTCCAGCGGCTGGGAAATGTCAGACGACCCTCACTCTATCGCTTGTCCAACACCGAGCATCCATCAGACCCTTCCCCAGGCTCTGGAACTGGCCCACGTTCTTCCCCAACCTCCTCCTCATCCGAGTCTGCCGCCAGCTCTGCTGGCAGCTGGCGGGCCACAACAATGTGTTCAGCTGAAAGTGATTTGAGTATGGCTGTTAACCAGAGCTGTGAGTGAGTGACCACAAGCCAAATCAGGGAGACGGTACTGTTAAACAACAGCTAAAAGATGTGATCTAATGACTGAGCTAACTTAGAGGTAGTCCTCGTCTTACAACAGCGGCACTGAAAAAAAGTGACTTATGACTTATGACTGAAACTTTACCCAACGTGTTGCAATCCTGCAGTTCTTCCCAGCATCCTCATGGCTGGTGTAACTGACGTCTAAACATCTGGACCAAATTGAAGCAAATTGAATTGTTTGTTCATTTCTTGGCCACCCCTGGTACTCAAGGATTTTCCTTGTGGTTCTTCATACAAGGACACTCAACATTTCTAGTACATTAAAAATGGGATCTTCATATCAAGAGGTTCAATGAGAACAAAGGGTTAGTAGGGCAGGCAAATTTGATCACCCAAAGTTTAGAAAACTTTGGTCCTGTTTGACCCCAGAGATGAAGCAAGAAAAAGAAGGACTCTTAACTTACCATTTAGCCAATCCTAATTGTTCTGGCTAAAATCCAGAAGATACTCTTACGCAAGAGTACAGTAATAGTTGTACGGAGATCCTTGAGTATATGTTGGTGTAAGAATGACTTCAACCAATGGCTGAAATACTATATTTATTTAATATTTATAGCTTGCCTTTACAAATGCAGGTAAGTCCTTGACTTACAACAGTTCGTTTAGTGACCAAAGTTAGAACGGCACTGAAAAAAGTGACTTACAACCATTTTTCACACTTATGACCGTTGTAGCATCCCCATGGTCAGCTGATTTTTCATTTAAATGCTTGACAACCGACTCACATTTATAACGGTTGCAGTGTGCTGGGTCATGTGATCAAATTTTGCAACTTTCTAACAAGCAAAGTCAATGAAGTGAAACCAGAGTGATTCACTTAACAACCATGTTATTATATTAACAATGGCAGTGATTCACTTAACAATGACAGCGTGTCAGACCTGGATGCCATCTTTTCACCTTTGAGCCTTCAAGCCTGCCACAAATTTTATTGTGGGAAAATGGGAGGGGGGATTGTATGGGGTGAAGACAATATGTAGTCAAAATAACATTCTTTCTAGAAAGTCAAGGCCATGAGGCCCTGCAGCTGTGCTGAGAAGAATGAGGTGGTGTTTTTCTGTTCTGGAGGGTACCTGATTGGTTCATGTGATGGACATGTGGGTGAAGGGCAAGGACTTGAACTTTCTTTTGGGTGAGGAAAACCCAGAAGCTCTCAGATTCGGGTTTTCCCAGATGTGCCAATATGACATCTCTAATAAAAATTAGCTTTGAGGAAACTCAAGCCTCAGAGTTTGATTTCGTTGAGGGTGTTACTTGCAACCCTGACACAGTGATTCATTTAACAAATGTGGCAAGAAATGTTGTAAAATGGAGCAAAACTCACTTAACAATTTTTTTTCACTTAGCTACATTAATTTTGAGCTCAAATGTGGTCGTAAGCCAAGGACTGTTTGTTGTTAATGCTTTAGCAGCCCTATAAAAGTATCCAGAAATGAGGCTTTGTTATCTTTGCAGCTTACAATGAGACAAAGAGTTGGAGAGAAAACATTTGAAGATGCTTACTCACAGTTTCCAATTTGTATCACCAGACAATGTACTGTATAGTTATCTTCAGGCTACCCGTCAGGTTGAAAACAAGGCACTTCTTCCTTTTTTTAAATCAAGAATTTTTCAGCAGGGGTAGCTTCCTGCGGTTTACGTTAATGTAGATTCCTCAAACAAAGTCTTATCTGTTCTTATAATTATGGAAACTTTATGGGGAAATCATGCTGTGTAAAGCTAAACTCATTTAGCTGCAAAAGCTCATTATTGTAAACGTATTCAGTATTTCTTGCTGTGAAATGGGAACATTTCTAATTATAGGATTAGAAGATGTAATTTAACTGAGATCTGCCACAATTTACTAATAAGCTAGTTATACAAATTAGAAGAATTAAGTGGAATTCTAATGCTTTAACCAAGGTATCTCCTTACTGGATGTTGTAGCATGTTGCTTCTTCTCCCCAATTGAAATATTTAAGAAAAAAAAAGGAAAGGAAAGACACCTCCACACACTGCTTTCTAAATACAAAATAACTAATGCCAATTCACATAACAGGAACTGTAATTCTTGACTTATAACCATAACTGAGCCCACAATTTTGATCGCAAGTCGTAACAGTTGTCAAAATAAGGCTGTGCCTAATTTTATGACCTGTTTTGCAATGGCTGTTAAGTGAACACAGCGGTTGTAAAGACAGAAACACAGTCCTTAAGTGAGTGCTGTGGTTGTTAAGCAAATCCACCCTTAAGGAAACAGCGTGGTTGTTCACTATAAGGCATTTTTTGCAGGAAAGCGGAAGGAATAACCAGTATTTGGGCAAAAACATTGTAAATGATGATCAGATGACCACGGAGCATTGCAAATGGCTGCAAATGCAGCCGATTGCCAAGTGCCCAAAATGTGATCCTGTGACCATTGGAATGAGGTCAGATATTGGGATTCTGAATCCTGTTTTGGGTAGTCTGTCATAATTTTGAACAGTTGCTAAACAATCCGTCACAAGTTGAGGATTACTTGTAATGTTTATTCCAGGAGTGGGGCAACAGGCTTCCTTACTGTAGTACAGTACAAGCAATTTTCCTACTATTCATTTTGATCTCAATATTGCATTTTCCTGCAGGTTTCCAACGTGATATTTTTCCTGTGGCTGACATTTGGAAGTTCCAATTAAACTGATTTATTACTAATGATTTATTACTAATCATTCTGTTTCTCTGTTTTAGAGAAACAGCTTCTCTAGCTTCACAATCACAATTGGGACTGGCAACTTGGTTGTTAAGCAAAATGGTTATTAGATAAAATTGTGACTGTGCTTATGATTTTACCTCAGCTTTCCTTTAGGGCAGTGTTTCTCAACCTTGGAAGCTTGAAGATGGGTGGACTTCAACTCCCAGATTCTGAGAGTTGAAGTCACCCATCTTCAAGCTACAAACGTTGAGAAACACTGCTTTAGGGAAAGACTTGATAGAGAGGCGTCAAACTCAATGCCCGGGGGCTGGATCCGGCCCGTGGGGTACTTAGATCTGGCCCGCAGGGCTGCCCTAGAAACAATAAAGACTGGCCAATGGTGCTTCTGCCAGCGAAAACGGAGCAGCCCTCCCGAGCTCCGTTTTCGCAGGCAGAGGGTTGCAGGTGGCCATGGTAGCCAAAAACGGAGCTCAGGAGCCCGTTTTCGCTGGCAAAGTGCTTGGGCCACCACAGGCACCCCCAACACGAGTGACATCGAGCCGGCCATGCCCACTCTGTCCACAGCCACCCCAGCCCTCTGAGGTCAAACACAACCCTCATGTGGCCCTCAATGAAATTGAGTTTGACACCCCTGTGACAGATGGATAAAAATGCCAAATCCAGTCTAAACATCTCGTTGGTTGTGCAACCAACCATAGCAATGTTTATTTCCAAGGGGCTGCCATAGAGAAGAGCACCTGAAGGCAGAACAAGAAACAATGGATGGAAACTAATCAAGGAGGGAACCAACCGGGAAATAAGGAGAAACTTCCTGACAGTGAGAACAGATAATCAGTGGAACAACTTTCTTCTAGAACTGTGATGGAGAACCTATGGCACGCGTGCCCAAAGTGGCACACAAAGCCAAGTCGCCCAGCACGCGCAACCTTGTCTGTTTCTCTTCCGGTTTCTGGCACGCATGTGTGCGCGATGACCAGCTGTTCCTGCGCGCGGCAGTGCCAAAAACCAGTGCACACTTGCATGCCGACCAACTGATTGTCAAGTGCGCATACGCGCCAGAACCCAGAAGTTCAGCTTTTCCAGAGTGTGATCCCTGCCCGTGTGTGGCAGTGCCAAAAACCGGCCTGCACATGCTTGCCGGCCACCTGATCGTCAGGCGCACATGCGCGCTAGAACCCGGAAGTTCAGCTTTCCCAGAGTGTGATCCCTGACGAGCACGCGCATGACGTTTCCGCCCCGAAAAGGTTCGCCATCACTGCTCTAGAATTTGTGGGTACTCTAACACCAGAGGTTTTTAAGAAGAAATTGGACAACCATTTCTCTAAAAGAGGATAGGGTCTCCTGCCTGAGTAGAAGACCTCCAAGGTCCCTTCCAACTCTGTTATTGTTATTCTATGGTGTGGAGCTGGGCAGACTAAGAGATTTCCAGAAGACCTCTGCCAGCAGGAATAGTTGTAACTTCAGATATGAACGATCACCTTCAACTTCAACGTGTTGGCAATTATTTCAACCTCCATTTATGTAAGAGATAGTGCAGAGCATCCATTCCAGGGCAAGAACAGCTTCTCGAAAATAAGTAAATAAAATATTCTCTGATGTGTCTGGACCGCCTGCTACCACCAATAGCCTCCTACCGACCAGTACGCTCCCATAGAGAGGAGCTCCTCCGGGTGCCGTCGGCCAAACAATGTCGACTGGCGGCCCCCAGGGGGAGAGCCTTCTCTGTGGGGGCACCTACGATCTGGAACGAGCTCCCCCCGGAGATACGGAGGATCCCGGATCTGCATACCTTCCGCCGCGCGCTTAAGACCTTTCTATTTCACCAAGCCGGCCTGACCTAAGTTTTTTTCCCCTTTTTAAATGGAAATTTTAAATTTGGTTTTAAATTATTGGGGTTTTAATCTGTTCAGCCAAATTATTTAATTTCGTTTTAATCTATTTTAAATTTTGTATTTATATGTTTTATTCCATGGCTGTTCACCGCCCTGAGTCCTTCGGGAGTAGGGCGGTATACAAATTTAAAAAAATAAAAAAAAAAGCCTGAAAATCTAACCATCTTGAACTTAGTTGACCAAACAGGAAAGAGATGTGCAACTATTTGTGTATTGTGTAACCTCATCCTGTGGTTTCTTTGTCTCACATTTTGTGAGAATCTAAGCACCGCTCTTGGAGGGAGGGGGGAGGGACTGTTTGCCTTGGGTATCCTGCTTGTGTAGTTTCTTCAAGAGCAAACCCAAAGATTGTTTAGTTTTGTGGTGCTGTGATGCTCCTAAAACAGAGTTTCTTAAAATTTGGCAATTTTGGCTGGGTGTTGGGAGTCCACACACTTTAAGTTGAGAAGGCTGAGAAACCCAGCCCTTATATAATAAATGGGTTTGTCTGACCTCTGCAAGGATTATTGTTATTTTTGCTATGGATAGCAATTAAGCTTTCTCCAATTGAGTACGACTTGTTCCACAGGACAATTCTGTGTGTGTCAATGATCCGGTCTACATACACAAAGCTGGAGGTTTGGTCTTGTTCTAGGCTTGGCTTGGAAAAGCCAGGGATATGTTCCACAGCTAGTCTTCAACTTATAACCATTTGTTTAGCAACTATTTGAAGTTACAACGGCACCTATTCACTTAACAACTGCAGTGATTGGCTTAACAGCCATGGCAAAATGGTCATAAAATCAGGGGTATCTCACTTAAGAACTGCCATTCTGCCCCCAATTCTCTTCTAAGTTGAGAACTTAGACTTACTGCCTTGCTCCTACATTGTGTAATAATTGTTTAAACAATTATTTAAAAATTTCTTTTAATACTGGTAGTCCTCGATTTACGAGCACAACTGAGCCCAGAATTTATGTTGCTAAGTGAGACATTGTTAAGTGAGTTTTGCCCCAATTTATTACTTTTCTTGCCACATTTGCTAAGTGAATCACTGCAGTTGTTAAGTTAGTGACACAGTTGTTAAGTGAATCTTAAGCCATTGTAACTTTGAATGGTCAAAAATGAACTGTTGTAAGTTGAGGATTACCTGTATTAAACAGTCTTTATTTTCCACTTCAAATATTGCCCTAGCAGTATCCTAAATCCAAAACAATGCAATCACATTCTGGTTAATACAAAGAACCCTGGGGCTTCCGGTTTGCTGCTGGCCGCCGCCAGACGTTCCTCTGGGATCGTCAGCTCCCTCTGCCTGTATAGAGCCGCCGTTACAGCGGATGGCGGCTCGAAAAAACTCCGTTTCCAAGAGGAAACGGAGAGAGAGCCGGCAGGGGTGGGTAGAACTCCCCGCAGAGTCCCAAAAGTTTTTTTTTTAACTTTTGGGACGGAGCGGAGGAGAAGCCCCATATCCCCTGCCGCTGCTCCGGGCTTTGGGAGACCTCTGCCTATGCAGAGCCAGGCGTCAAGAGCAAGCCTGTGAATCTAAAAGAATAATTAAAGAAATGAAGAACTGGACCCTTAATACTGAACCGCAAGTATCTCACCCTTTCAAAAACTATTTAAAAGAAAAGAGCAGAGGAAAAGAGGGAAAAAGAGCCTTCCAAAATGGCGTCTGCTGTGGCTGGAGAAGGGCTAAAAGGGAAAGTCCTTCCGTTTTTCATTATTACAATGTAGCGGAATAAATATCATTGGCTACATCTCTAGAGAAACCTCGCTCCTGTGCTGCTCAGAAGTTTTTTTTAATGAGGGAAAGTCTTTTTGTTTTCTATTTCTTCTCTTATTTTTGCTAAATCTTGTCTGTGTGGGAAATGGCATCAGGACTTATACAGCTGGACAAACAGGGGGGGGGAATTTCCCCCCTTAAGAAATTGCGCCAACAAATTTCAACTCTCCAGCGTCAGAAACCCGATTTTAATATATTAGAATTTATCCTTGAAGAGATTGTAAGAAGGGATGAGATTGTGAATCAGCAACTTGAAAAATTTAAGCAGGAAATTAAAGAAATTGGTGAATTGGTGAAATCAGAGTCTGACTTCTTGAATAAAAAGATTTCAAAAGTTGCTAATGGTTTATCAGGCTTTCTGATTCGGATGGAGGCAAAGACTGAATTATTAGAGACTAAAATGAAGGAAGTCGAGGAGAATTTGGATGACATGACTCAAAAAATTAAAAAGGATTTGATAAACATTCAGGATAATAGCTTGGAAGACAAATCTAAAATGGAGATTGACCAAAAGATTGGTAATGAGGAAAATGTACAACAGAGGATTGAAAGAGAAGTTTTAATGATTCAATATAATTTTACAGAATATGCAATTAGATTGAGAGGTCTGCAGGAAAATAATAGAGATGATTTAAGGAAAGTATCTTCTGAAATTCTGGCTGGGATCTTAAAGGTTCAACCTGATGAAGTGTATTGCAGGATTGATAGAATTTATAGAATAAACTCCTGGTGGGCAAAGCAAAGGCAACTGCCTAGAGATGTGGTGATCTATTTTACAGATAAAGAAATTAGGAATAATATTGTGCAGAACTCTTTTAATTCCAATTTGCAATTTCATGGAAGAAAGATTTGGATTTTCAAGGAGCTCCCGCCCAAGATGTTAATGGAGAGGAAGAAATTTGGCTTTTTAGTGACTGAATTAAAAAAAAGAAATATCCTATTCAGGTGGGACATCCCAGCTGGTTTAATATTGAGATATCAAGGCGTAAGATATCAATTGCACACTGTTGAAAAAGCGGAATATTTTTATCAAAAAATTCTAAAAATGAATTTAACACCTTTAGGCATAATACAGGATAAGCAAAAGGAGTTGGAAATAAAAGGAAAACATCAAATTACAGAGGCTGTGATGGATAAATTGTCTTTGGACTCCTTGGAGACCCCAGCTGGACTGTTTATAAATAAGAGAGCAGTGTCATCCGAACCCAAGGTGATGAATTATCAAGTCACAGACAAGTGCGCAAATCAATCAGTTGATATACAAGTGATGGAGAAGAAAGATGAGATGATAAAATTAACCCAACAAGAACAATCCACAAAGCAGAATGAAAATCAACCAGCAGATATACAATTGGTAAGCAAGAAAAGAGGATGGAAATTTAACCCGAAAAAGAAAAAGAAAAGAAACAGATCTTATAGAAACAGCAATTTCCAAACTAAGCAACAGTGAAGCCAGGCGCTTTAAAAAATGAATGAATATTAGAAAAGACAGTGGTGGCGAACAATTGTCTGATACTATCCTGAGGATTGTGGCAGATCTCTGCAAGGCCATGATTTTGGGAAGTGGAAAGAGCCTCACTTTGTTGGATTTGAATCATCTAATTTTTTCTTATTTACTTTTTTTTTCTCTTGGAAATATACTATAACTACTTTGAGTTATAAGGCAGGAGAGTTTTGCTGGGGCATGCAGAAGATCTGGATGTTACTCAGTAGGATGACGGGAATTAACAATCCTGATGAATACCACAACTATAACCATACGGATATATTTATAATTATAATGTCACTCGGGTGGTTGTTTTTACTTTTATACAGGTGTGAGGATATCTACTACTGATGGGGGCAGAAGATGACTGAAGATTTTGAACAAACTGTTGCACCAGCATGTTATTTTACCCTATTATGGGTGATGGATTTAACAATCTAGTGGAAAGACATCAAAGAAGATATTATATGGATCATAAACTTAAAGTTATTATCTTTTCTCTTTTTACATAATGAAATGCATATATAGATATGTGTATATCTTAGTAAAGTGGGCAGTTGATTATATTTAGAATCGTATTGCATGATTTTGTAGGAATTGAAGGGCTGAAATAGGTTAGTTTACTGATTGTTATAAAATGGGATGCATATATAGATATGTGTATATTCTAGTAAAGTGGGTAGTGGATTATATTTAGAATTGTATTGTCTGATTTCAAGTCATATATTTAGAGGAGTGGAGGAAGTGGACAGAATTGAACAAATTTGGTTGCAGGGAGAAGGCCGATTTAAAATGTTATATTAATATATATAAAAGATTAAAGGTTAATTTGTAATAATACTCAATAAGTTTAGGGGAGGAGAAAAAGGGCAGATTACCGTAAAAATGGGAGTTATAAGATTAACAAGTTAAGGGTCAGTATTCCGAGAAGGGATTAAGGGAAAGGGAAGATATTATGTATGTAACTAGTTATGAAATAGCCTATTGTTGTGAAGAAGTCACAGGGGGGGTTGGGTGGAAAGGGTGGGTTAGGGAAGAGGGGGGGGGAAAAAGGGGGAAAAACTTGTATTTGAAAACTTTTTCAATTAAAAAAAAAATACAAAGAACCCTTTGCCATTTATTTTTCTGCTAGATAAAAGATGACTGAGATTATATATGTCACCTGCTGTTACTTTCAGTATCAAATAGTGAACTATCAGGAAGTAATCTAGCCAAAGAAAACTTCTGGATGTAGACGATAGAAACATATTCTGGATGAGAAGGGTTAATAGAACACTAAAAATCACTAAATTGAATGTAAATCTGTTGAATGTGATCTACACAGAATCCATGGATTTAATTTCATTCAGGAATGTTACAATTATTTTTTTTTTGACTAATCATGCGTACATGGCCCTCTGGCTAAATTTACAGAGATTGAAAATAATTATGGTATGCTTTTCTTCTAAAACACCTGTGGTTGGCCCATATAAATTCAGGAGTATAACATTGAGGACCCATACTGTGGGGGCAATAAGCTGACTTTGTATAAATATATAAAAGGATGAAGGCTATTGCTGAGCACATTGTAAGTCGCCCTGAGTCTCCGGAGAAGGGCAGCATATAAATCAAATTAAAAAAAAAAATATCAGACAATATTTGACATCCATCTGACATTTCTCCTTCAACCAACAGCTTTAAAAGGCTAATAAATCAGCCACACCTCTTGTATTATTTGGCAGTACCACTTGGAGAATTCTCATCCACCCAAACGTTGAGTAATGCCTGCTTTTTTAGGGAGACCATGAACCTCCTACAGAAAAACAAGAATTCGGAGAGCTGCAACACATCCACAGCCTTCTGAATTGAAGAAATCTGGAATAGATCTAATTTTAATTTAATTTGTTCAATTTAGGCACCGCCTGATTCCAAAATGATTCTAGGCAGTGCACAATAAAACCAAACAAAATAGAAAATAAAATAGAACATTATAAAAGAAAAGAAAACCCAAAGGCGAGTCCAGCTAATAATATGCATACCTTGAAAAAAAATCTGACAGGGGCCAAACCACCTTACTCCATGGCCTAGGTCTAATTGATTCCTATAAACTTCCTTCCTTCCTTCCTTCCTCCTTCCTTCCTTCCTTCCTTCCTTCCTTCCTTCCTTCCTTCCTTCCTTCCTTCCTTCCTTCCTTCCCTCCCTCCCTTCCCTTCCCTTCCCTTCCCTTCCCTTCCCTTCCCTTCCCTTCCCTTCCCTTCCCTTCCCTTCCCTTCCCTTCCCTTCCCTTCCCTTCCCGGAATGTACATAAGAATGTATTCAAAATGCAGTTTCAATTAGGAAACTGGGGCAGTTGCAATCCAAGCTACGGTGGTTTTTTCTCTTGTTAAATTTCCATAAATGCCATGTAAAAACTAACAGAGTGGATGTGATTCTTTCTTCCGGAAATTTCCACCTTATAGCTGCGATTTAAATTTAACTTGAAAAAGAGAAGTAGATATGGAAATTGCAGAACAGCTTCATTTAGTTCCTTTAATTTTAGGCATCTTTGCACCCTGATGCATTGGCACGGAGAGGGCGGCTGTGCCATTACGCACCCTGATCGGGTTTGAAGATAAAACACTGCAGCAATTGTGAAGATCTTCCTTGCACCAGAATGTCAAATGCAGAAGCTGAAAGGCTTCTTCTTTCCACAAGCTTTGCTTCAGAAGGTCATAAGTGCTGGTGCTTACCTATAAAGCCCTTCATGGTTTAGGCCCGGGGTACTTGCAGGACCATCTCCAGCCACTCTCCCACCGTCCTGTGCGCTCTCACAGAGTCGGCCCCCTCAGGGTGCCGTCGGCCAAACTATGTCGGCTGACGGCCCCCAGGAGGAGAGCATTCTCTATGGGAGCCCTGACCCTCTGGAATGGATTGCCCACCGAGTTCAGGACAGCCCCTGACCTTCTTTCCTTCCATCGCGAGCTGAAGATGTGGCTCTTCCGTCAACTCAACTGATCCGTTTGGGGGTACACTGTACACTGTCATAATTTAAAATTGTTTTAATAGGGTTGCTGATTTTAATTTCATTTCATTGTGATTTGTATTGGAATTTGTCATTTTGTAAGCCGCCTTGAGTCCCCAGGGAGAAAGGCGGCATATAAATCGCAATAATAAATAAATAAATAAATAAATAAATAAATAAATAAATAAATAAATCCCAGTGAAGATCAGAAGAGGGAATTTTTCTCAGCTAGCAGCCCTGCTCAACCTTCCTCTTAAGCGTGAACAATTCAAGCAGGGTGGGAATGGAAATATCCCATGGAAACAAGTGTGCAAGATTAAACCTTCAGGTCTGGCACACTGTTCCTTCCGAGGTCATCTGGACCTTCCTCCTTTTAGCAACTCTTCTCCCATCCTGCCCTGCAGTGGCATCTAGAAAACAAGATCTTTTTTGTAATGCCAGGCTGGCTGGGGAATTTTCAGCAGGGAAGGAAGAATGAGAAGAAGACAAAGAGGCAGTTGAATAGAAGCAAAGTGTCCCTAATTATGGAAATACAGTAGTGGTTCTACCCCATTCTGCATTTATCAGCCCTGACCTTGATCCGTTTCCTGTTTGGAGCTACAAAATTTAAGGAGGTCTTAGATAAACTGGAACAGAGTCACCGAAGAGAGAAATGAGAGGCACAAGAGCAGGCTGGGAATTGAAAGCTGAGGATAGTTAGCTTTGAGAAAAGAAGGAACATGATAGTACTTCTAAATACCCTGAAGGGGTGTCCAGTTACAGAAAAGGTAATTCCCATCAATGACAGAGGAAAATTCGGTTCCTTAGGGAGATGGCAGTTTCCCTGAATTTGGATTCCTACACTGAAGAAGAAACGAACAAGAGGGAGTAGAACTCCATCCTAATTTTGGGGTGGTAGAACATTTATATACCCCAACCACGTGTTGTAAGAGAGATCCTCCATAGCAGGGGTCTCCAATCTTGGCAACTTTTAAGCCTGGAAGATTTTGCTGGCTGGGGAATTCTGGGAGTTGAAGTCCTCCAGGCTTAAAATTGCCAAGGTTGGAGACCCCTGCTCCATAGCTAATGGACACAAATTTTCATTGACACCATAGACTTTCTCAGCCTTAACAATTTTAAAATGAGTGGACTTCAACTCTCAGAATTCCCCAGCCAGTATGAATTCTGGGAGTTGATCCATGCATGAATTCTGGGAGTAAGATCCATGTATGTTAAAGCTGCAAGGTTGAGAAACACTGATATAGACAAACAACGACAAATACGAGGTTCCTTTCAGTGTCACATGAAAAATAGTCTATGCCTGCGTGCCTTAGTAACCCAGTACGGGGTTACATCAAGGTCTTCTTGAACTCAATTCCAGAGAATTCATTCATGGAAGTCCCAGCCATTTCTTTTATTGATTTATTTTAGCCACCAGTGGAAGATAAATGATATATATTGACCAGTTATATGTCAGTTCTATCACAAAAACAAAAAAATATATATAATTGACAGACAAAAGTCAGGTTCTAAAGATTAAAAAGAGAGCCCGCTAACAATGGTTTTAAAAATTGCAATGATAATCTGAAGAAGTTAGATTGGCAAAGCATGTCTGAGGAATTCTGGGAGTTGAAGTCCAGATATCTTATAATTGCAAAAGCTGGGAATCATTGTGTCAAGGCTCCGACTAATGAACCCAAGCAAATCAGGTAACTCTGAGACTTCTCAAAGGTCTTCTTTATTAAGCACATCATATCGGCACAGCTTCAAAGGAAAACCAATTCTAAATCTTTCCCGCCATTACAGTATAATTAAACTAGGAAATAACCACCATCCCCGAGTGTCACAGGTCACCTTGGCCAACTGGGTTAATTGGCGGGCTCTCCAGGCACTCCTTCCCTAACCTTATCCATTGCCAGTAGAGATGACCTTGATTCTCAAGAGAAAATGCTCTGTTGTGTCTAGTAAAACATTCCAATCTCCTTCCCCCTTTCCCCTCTGCATGGCAACTGAGAAACAGAAAAATAGGCTCTGCCAGGTTCGATTCTAAGTTGACACGCTAAGGAATTCATGAATATCCCGTATGTGAATGTGTGTACAAAGGTTCAGTTTTGAGGGACCTAACACACTTTTAACGGTTATAAGGTTCAGCAAATATTCCCCCCCCCCACATTTTGTTTTTTTCTGCCAAAAATGAAAACTAACCCTTTGCTGAGCATCTGGGGTTATTCAGGAATCCAGATTCTGAGAAATAGCCCCAATGCCTGCAATCCTAAGAGAGCAGATGTGGTCTTCACCACTATTGTCAAAGATGACGCAAGATAGTGCGGGCAACCAGTGTGAGAAGAAGGCGGTTAGTAAGATCAGCAACAGATGCATCCTGTTTCTCTTTTAAAAGTCGAGCCATCTTCGAGTCATGCTTGACTTTTGATGACCATATTGACATGCAATTTTCTTGGTAGGCATGAGGAAGTGCTTTGCCATTTGCCTTCTGAGATTTTTTTTCAACTTTCCAATCTATAGCTCTGGGATTTCCAACTCCAATCCCAAGAGTGAGTGAGTCCAACCCAGTTTAGCATTTTTGGACCCAGCCAAAGTCAACAACTTGTGAGCAGCCTTGGCGGAAATGAATCAACAATCCAACAAGGGTACCCAATCTGTGATTTCCTCTTTCTATGGTATTTTGAGCTCTTCATTCCCATAACTTTCTTTCATCATGCAGTTTTCTTGCCTCAATTGTGGAAGTTAATTTGGCAAGGGATATCAACAGAGTTCTTTCTGCAAGCCTTCGAGGTCAGACGGCTTGCAGAAGGAACCTATCCTAGAAGGTTATCTAGCCTATTTAGAGCTAGATCAGAGGTCTCCAAACTTGGCAGCTTTAAGACTTGTGGACTTCAACTCCCAAAATTCTCTCTCAAAATTCTGGGAGTTGAAGTCCACAAGTCTTAAAGCTGCCAAGTTTGGAGACCCCTGAGCTAGATAACCCATTCTTACCCAACCTGCTGGCTGAGAAGTTGAAGGGCATTTGTCCAAGAAACTTGGAGAGGATCAACCAGATTAAAGAAGTCTGGCATTGTTGTTAGGAGTTGTGACATGCTAAAGAAATGACATATTTACATTCATTTATACAGAAGACAATTATTATATATACTGTTGTCTTAATGCCATTCTGAATAACATTGGTCCTGCTAAATGATACTGTCAAACTTCACTTCACCATTGCCAGGGGACTACTGGAGCTCTCTTGTGTATCAACATACGGAGGACCATACATTAGAAACCCTCTTCTAACGGAGGAATTACAGATTTGAAAGCAGAAGGAAACCAATATACTACCTTAGCAACTGATATAAACAACAATAAACATTGCTACTCCTTATCTGAAGTGGAGATTTGGGCTCTTTGTTAGAATCATAGAGATGGAAGGAACCTTGAAGGCCTTCTAGTCTCTCTCTCTCTCTCTCTCTCTCTCTCTCTCTCTCTCTCTCTCTCTCTCTCTCACGCACACACACACACACACACACACACACACCTGCTCAGGGCAGGGATCTTCATACCATTTCAGACAAATGGCCCAGACTTTGCTTGAAGCTTCCAGTGAGTACCCACAACTTCAGAAGGCAGTCTGTTTCACTGCTTAATTTTTTTCACAAGTCTCAACGTTCCTCCTTAAGAGTTTGGATCTCCTTCTGTAACACTTCCATTCGCTAATTCTTGCCCTGTCCTCTAGAACTATGAAAAATAAATTCACAACCTCTTTCCAATATCTGAAGATTCTTAGCCTTCTCGTCTTTAAGCCAGCGTTTCTCAACCTTAGCAACCTTTAAGATGGATGGACTTCAACTCCCAGAACTTCCCAGCCACCATGGAAAATTCTGGAAGTTGAAGTTCATCCATCTTAAAAGTTGCCAAGGTTGAGAAATGCTGCTTTAAACCCAACATATCCGAGTTCCTTTCACTTTTATTCTTGGTGTTCAGCATCCACACCGGTCACTAATTGAATTACAGTACACTTAATTCAGAATTGAACTTGAAACAGAATGTACAAATTCAGCAACGTATAATATGTGCGGACTTCAACTCCCAGAATTCCCCATCTTCTACCGTACTAGCTGCCCGAGATTGAGAACCAGTACTAATAGATAGATGATTTTCAATAAATCTGCAACCATTACTAATCTCACTTGTTTCACAATAGAATCCACTTAAGACGCATTTCCAAGACACATAACAAAGCTTTGAGGGAAAAAACAGGGTGGATGGATGTGGGAAAGGACTCAATTCTCCAGACTCCTTTTGAAGCCCAGTTTCTGAGTAACCATTGACTCAAAGTCATTTTTCTTCCTTATTCCCAAAGTCATTTCTTCCACAATTGTGCTGTACAACCTTATATGGTTTACTCCTTAGGATAGCCACTGGTTGATTTATTATAACAACTTCTCCAGGAATTCAAGGAAACATATACAACAGGCAGTATTCACTGTATTTTAATCCCCACAACATCTCCATGAGGTATATTTTTGGTTGGGAGATCCACACTCCCTGCATCCAAAATCCAAAATCACCCAATGTGTTATACAGTTATGGTCAAGAATTAGGATTTAATTTGGAATCCTTTTATGTTCAATTCCTGAACAATAACATTGCAGTGTTTTCCAGTCTTCTCAATTCCACAGCAAAGCTGGCTGGGGAATTCTGGGAATTGAATTTCACCTATCTTAAAGTTGGCTAGGAACTGGAAACTAAAAGCCATCTATCTTAAATTTGGCGGGGGAATTTAGGAGGTGAACTCCACCAATCTTCAAGTCGGCTTGGGAACCCTGGGAGCAAAAGTCCAACTATTTTAAGAGCTGACTGGGAATTTTGGGAGTTCAAATCCACCTTTCTTAGAATGGCCACTAAACATTGCTTCAGTGGTTATTACTCTGGAACTAGAACTTGGGTTTCTAACGACAAAGTTTTTCTCTTCTTCACTCAGTCTGCTACTACCTTTTCTGAATGGAGAAGCAGTTCTTAATTTCAGATCAAAAACAAAAAAATTATTCCACCTAAATTTTGCTGCTAGGGAATCAGTAGAAGAAGCAAAGACTTCGTGAGGCCATCATCCTGTAACCTGGTTCTTTTGGAAGAAGTCTTAAACAAAATGGGTGTTAAAGGAAAGCATCACAAATATTTCAGCTTCTTAATGACTACATCTCACCCCTTAAATGATGGACAATTCCAGTTGCAACACACAAAAAAGCCAAAAATTAGTTTATACCCCAGAGATGCCGGACTGCATCTAAAAACCACATTTAGACAATTGCCCTGGATTATAATTTAACCCTGGGAACTGGCTTTACACAAACTACGACAAACTATGGTTAACAAGCCCTTAAGGGCCGTTTTCAAACAATATACCGAAGCCAGAATCACAATAGAGGTTAGCGAACCCTATAAACCAGGCCAGCGCATCACCCATCTTTTGAGGCTAACCTCCCAAGAAAAACTTTTCTAAATTCGGAGCAAAAACTTGGGGGTGGGGAGTCAATCTCCACTTCTTTCAAACCACCATCCGGTTCAATTTCCTTGCAAAATACAGTTTGGTGGTGGGTTGTTAGAAGCCCCCAACCATCCACCGCACCGCAGTTGTTGTATAAATTTTAGCTGCGTGTTCATTAAGGTTCGGAGCAGAAGGATGGAAGCCTTCCAGACTTACCCAGAAGATGAAACTGATAAATAGCAGCACGCTCTTGGAAACAATCACCCCAAAATCCATCTTGCCCTTCGGACGCTTCTCCAAAAAAAAGGAAGAGGGGGAAAAAAGGGGGGGGAATTAGAAACGCAGCAGCAGCAACTTGTTCCGGATTGAGAAAATAAACTAGGAGCAGTTCTGGCTGGCGCGCTGAACTTTTTCTGGGAGGCTGAACTGAGCTCTGCCAATTTATCACATGATGCCCTCGTAACTTGCTATTTCCTGGAGAATGAAAACCAACACCTTACTGTAACTTCAGCTCCCTCCCTCTGCCATTCTTTTGATGAACAAGGCTGCCGCAAACTTGCTAAAATAGCTGCAGGACAAAAAAAGAAGGGGTACCGAAGAGTTCCTAGTAGCAGGCTCGCCAGGAAAATGATTTTCTTCTCATTCTTCTTCTTCTTCTCAACAAGATCTTATTGTCTAAATAAGCCTGGTGCAAACCAGGCACAGAGCTGGTGGTGTTCACAAGATAACCTCCTGATGGCCTCTTCGGGGTGCCATCAGCCAAACAATGTAGGCTGGTGACCCCCAGGGGGAGGGCCTTCTCTGTGGGGGCACCTACCCTCTGGAACAACTGCCCCCAGAGATAAGGAGAATCCAAGACCTCGGTGCCTTCCGCCGTGCCCTTAAAACCTTTTTTCAGCAAGCCGAGCTGGCTTAACTTTTTTCTTAATTTTTTAAATGTTTTAAATGGGTTTGTTATTGTTCTTAAAATACAGGGCCAAATATATATACATACATACATACATACATACATACATATATATATATAATACTATTTTAATGTTTGTAATTTATGTTTTTATTCAGCTGTACACTGCCCTGAGTCCTCAGGGAGAAGGGCGGTATATAAATTGGAAAATAAATAAATAAATAAAATAAATAAAATAAATGGTAACCTAACTCCCAAGTGTGTTGTTGTTTATTGAATTGACTCACTTTCCAGCAATTTTTTTTTTTTAATTTCGAATTTATATACCGCACCTTCTCCCGAGGGACTCAGGGCGGTGTACAGCCAGATAAAAAACATACAATACAAACATTAAAAACAATTAAAAAGATATATATTAATTTGGCCCCAATTTAAAATAACAAACCAATTAAAAATATTTTTAAAATATATTAAGCCAGCAATTGAATTATGAGGTGTTCTTGGTGCTCTCTGAGGTTGCTTGGGCTGATTGCTTGGGCTATCTGGGCGGCTTCCTCCGCTTCATTTTTTTAATAGAGTGTCCCTGATTTGGCTGCGGCAATTACAGAGCTGGCTAACCCCCGAGGCAGTGCGTCTTCACCAAGACGTTAATATTAGTAGCCGCTACTGAGTATTCAGCGGAGGCGACTCTGGACGTGGTGAAGTTTGCGTCTCGAGCAGTGGCTTCTACGCTCACTTCACGTAGACTGCTATGGCTCCGCTATTGGAAAGCAGACACGAAATCAAAATGGAAGCTGACATCGGCACCATTTAAGGGATCTAGCCTCTTCGGGGACGCATTGGAGCCAGTATTAGTAGAGGGACGAGATAAACGTAAGGTCTTATCTTCTTCTCAAAGGAGATTGGACCGCAGATATGCTCCCTATTTGCAGCGGCAGTCCTTTCGTTATGATTTTGAACCCGGGGGGGGTCCTACTTTCAGCGGCTTATTCCCAAGGATTTAATCAATCTTCTGATTGAGCAACCTTCAGGGATCGTGGCAGATGCCAAACTCAGTCTAGGTGATCCTTTCGGGGAACAGCCAACCAGTCCTTTTGGCATGGCAAGTGACTCCCAGCCAACCTCTCACATTGGCTGGGTATTGGCAGAGTATTCAACCTTCAACCTTTTTTTTTCTTGCAAGAAGTTTCATGACCCAAACTAGAGAACATTGTCAGTGCTGGGCCTAGCACTGATATTGTTACCTAGTTTGGGTCATGAAACGTCTGCAAGAAAACAATCAATCTCAGAGAGCACCAAGGGCCTCTCAGTTCAGTCCTGAACTATAAATATTCTCCTTTTACTGAGACTGAATTATAAGCTAGTGTGTAAACCGGGGCTATATACTTTTATTTTCTTTTTGTCTTCAAGTTGTACGAAGTTAGCACCCACCCCTCTCCTAAGAAAACGAGATATCTTAGGAAATATTAAAAGAGCAGAATATCTCCCCTAAAAGGGAGGCAGAAACTCAGCCCCTCCCTCCACCTTTGACAATGGGCCAGTCGATTCAACATAACAAAGATCTACCTCCTTCTGGCAGAGCCCTAATAGGAATCCCAAAGCCCTTTTATTACATCATCACCCAGCAAGAATCAACCAAGCTTAGGACAGCCTACAGCAGTGATGGCGAACCTTTTTGCCGTCGCGTGCCAAAAGGGGAGCGCGGGGAGGGCGAGTGTGCATGCCCACACCCATAATTCAATGCACCCAGCCCCCCTGTGCATGCATGTACATGCCCCTGCGCCCCCCCGTCTTTGGCACGTGATGGTACGGTGGGCCTGGTAGGCCCGTTTTTTCGCCCTCCCCAGGCTCCAGAGGCTTTCTTGGAGCCTGGGGAGGGTGAAAATGGCCTTTCCCCATCCCCCCGGAGGCTGGAAATGGCCCGTTTGCTGACTTCCAGTAGGCCTGGAAGGCCCAAAAATCAACTGGCTGGGCAACGCTTGTGTGCCCACCGATATGGCTCCGCGTGCCACCTGTGGCAAGCGTGCCATAGGTTCACCATCACGGGCCTACAGAGTTGCCCCTGCATGGCCCCATGGGAGTCTGACAACCAATCAGAATACAAGGTCAAATTCAAAAGCCCAGAGGGGCATAAGACCAGGGCCCTCTCAGCATCTCTTCCCTCCATCCCCACCCCCACCTCAAACCATGTGGTCCTGTCCACCATTAAAAGCCATCTTTCCAAGTAGTCTCCATGTTTCCAGTATCTTTCCTCCCCACTTGGAACTGAACCCAGATGGACATTTCTTCCAACAAAGTCAGGTTGGCAGATACAGGGACTAGAACTCACAGTTCCCTGGTTTCTAGCCTGGTGTCTTTAACCATTATACCTAACTGGTTCTGGTAACTCACTACTAGCCATCATACTGGAGGCTTGGCACTTAGCAGACTATGGTTGATACCAACTTGGTTCTAACATTATAGCTGCTTGTGCATGGCATTTTTTAAAAATCGTAATTTCTATAATTTTCCTCACTTTCTGGGACCACACAATACCCTGGTACATATATTAGCTAATCAAACTGGGATTCTGCACATGTTAATTAAAATGTGGCTAGATGGCTTGTGGTTCAATGTGACATCATAAACCCCAGCCCTAAAATACAGAAATTGAGGGATTCCTAGTAAATCAGCAATGCCATTTATTTAGTTTAGGTGATCATGGTCTGCAAACCATGGCTTGGTTCGATACGGTAGTCCTTGATTTATCACAATTAGAAGGAAAATTTCTGTTGCTAAGCCAGGCAGTCATTAAGTGAGTTGCATCTGATCTAACAAACTTTTCTGCCACAATTAAGTGAATCACTGCAGTTATTAAGGGAATTGTGATCATTAAGCAAATCCAGCTTCCCCTGTGAAATTTGCTTGTTGGAAGCTTGTTGGGAAGGTTGGAAATGACAATCATGTGGCTATGGGACATTCCAACCGTCCTAAATACATCCTGGTTGCCAAGTGCCTGGATTTTAATCATATGACTGTGGGAATGATGACAGTGTAAGTATTGGTTGTAAGTCCCTTGTTACAGCACTCTTACCCATATTTTTCAGACTATAAGGTGCACCTAAATTTAGAAGAGGAAAACAACAACAAAAAGTTTTTTCGGGCCTTTTTTCTGCCCTTTCCCAGCCTTTTTTCAGCCTGTTTTTGAGGCTTTCTTCGGCCCATTTTCAAGGCTTTTTTTGGCCCATTTTCGAGGCTTTTTTGGTCCATTTTCAAGGCTTTTTTTGGCCCATTTTCAAGGCTTTTTTTGGCCCATTTTCAAGGCTTTTTTCAGCCCATTTTGAGACTTTTTTTGGCCCATTTTCGAGGCTTTTTTGGCCCATTTTCAAGGCTTTTTTTGGCCCGTTTGGGGGGCTTTTTTCAGCCCGTTTTTGAGACTTTTTTCGGCCTGCTTTGGGGGCTTTTTTCAGCCCATTTTCAAGGCTTTTTTCAGCCTGTTTTTTTCCAGCCATAAAATCAGGGGTATCTCACTTAAGAATCGCCATTCTGCCCCCAATTCTCTTCAAGGTTGAGAATTTAGACTTATTGCCTTGCTCCTACATGGTGTAATAATTGTTTAAACTATTATTTAAATTTTTCCTTTGATACAGGTAGTCCTCGACTTATGAACACAATTGAGCCCAGAATTTACGTCACTAAGCGAGACATTTCTTAAGTGAGTCTTGCCCCATTTTACGACCTTTCTTGCTACAGTTGTTATGTGAATCACTGCAGTTGTTAAGTTAGTAACACGGTTGTTAAGTGAATCTGGCTTCCCCATTGATTTTGCTTGGCAAAAGTTTGCAAAAGGGGATCACATGACCTTGGGATAGAGCAACGGTCATAAGTATGAACCAGTTGCCCAGCATCTGAATTTTGATCACATGATCATGGGAATGCTTCAAAGGGTGTAAATATGAAAAATGGTCATAAGTCATTTTTTTCAGGGCTGTTGTAACTTTGAACAGTCACTAAATGAACTGTTGTAAGTCTTGACTATTTTTCACACTTGTGACCATTGCAACTGGTTCATACTTATGACGGTTGCGGTGTCCTGGGGTGATTCGCTTTGCAACTGTGGCAAGAAAAGTCGTAAAAGGGGGCAAAAGTAATTTAACAACTGTGTTGCTTAGCAAAAGAAATTTTGGGCTCAGTTGTGGTCATATGTCAAGGAATACCTGTAACATTTTCATTTTCAGCCAGGTTTTTGTTTATTTAGGACATTATATGGCCACCC